>JAWWES010000001.1:64981161-65185848 GCA_035583135.1 Lophotriccus pileatus
TGACATGTGCAGCAGTAAGCTGAAAAAAAGCCAGGGTGCAGGCCGGAGCAAAGACCTGAGATGATGTATGTCATTAGGTTCTTAGGGAAGTGAACATCAGGGCTTCAGGCTGTGCCAAATTGCACTTTTTTAATACTGTGCCTTTGCATGCCTTCGAGATTATTGTGGACCAAGGAGTACTTCAGCAGTTTCTTTGGAAATGACCAGTCTGTTCTGAAAGGTAAAGCCTTTATAGATAAGGATTGTGCCATGCAAGGTTCTTTTACTAATACAGACACAACTGTAATGGTGGAGAGTAATGTTCATCCTATCTCAAAAACAGTTTTGTAAAAGATGATTCAGGAAACAAGGATCCAAAAAATGGAAACTATCTCAAAGAATACTGAAAATATTTGTATGGATTACCTTGAAATGGAGGCCCAACTCATTGTTCAAATACATGGCTAAATATTTACATGAAAATAGACCTAAATATGCAGACACTAAGATATCTAAAAAGCTTTTCTGCTTTCCCATACGTAGAGAATGTCTTGAGGTCTTTTAGACTTCTTTAGAGTGGGTAATTACTACTTGTTTGAGCTTAAATACTTTGAATATAATGCAGGAGGCATAGTTCTTATATTTCCTAGTAAAATCTGAGTACACTTTTTGAATAAAGTTCATCTTAGTTTGAAAGATTTTATCATAAAATGAAATGTGCTAACTTATAATATGAGAGAGCAAACAACCCTACCTAAAAACAGCACTAACACCCACTTGCATAGCTGTTATTTAAAGTGTTCACTCCTTCCAGCGTTCAGTTACTGTTATTAATTGCAGGGTAAAGTCATACTTTGAGTGGGGAAAAAACATAAACAGTCCAAAAAAGCAAGTTAATGTTATCAGTTATAGGAGAAAAATTTTTTAGGAAATACTGGAAAGGAACTTGACCTTTCAGTCTGGATTCTTAGAATTATGATGACAGTCTCTGGACCATGTGAATTAGTATTTCATTTTCTTAAGTACCTTGCTAACTTGTGACATTTTCAACAACTCTATATAACTAAAGGTAAAACAAATTATGGAGTTTTGATACATTTCTGGGATCCAGGTTATCATTAAATAAGGTCAACTAATTATCTCTCTTGGAGTCACTTAAATTCTTTCAATACTGTCATCTAAGAAGAATCAGTTAACTATGGTGTGAATCTGATATATTTTAGACATCAATAATGCTTTCTTTGCTTGTCTTCCCGTAAACATCAGCATTTTGGGGGGAGAAAAAGGACTTAAACAGTTTCAGTTGCACTATTAGTAAAACTATGACCTTGTTATAGACTCTCATCAAACTGATTAGCTCTGAAAAGCTGCCATCCATCTGCAAAATGCGAATACTCTGTAAATAAAGCTGCAGATAAGTCTACTGAAAAGAATATTTCACTCTTGCTGGTTGCTGAAATACCTCATCAGGAAAGGATGAGGTATTCACCTCCATCTCAGGAATGCAGAGTACTGTCAGCATACTGGCAAAACAATCATAAAATTCCACTTAGAATAAGAAATAGAACAGGCAGTGGTACATAGAAATAGGAAATAAGAAACAGAACAGGCAATGGTACACAGTTATGCTGTTCTAACTTGGAAAAAAAAAAAAAAAGGAAAGAAAAAAGTTAAATTAAAGAAACTAAACTGAAGAAACCATAGCTGCTTATATGTAAAATAACAATTTCTATCCTGCAAATACAGCCTTTATATTCAGGGGAGCTCTCAGTCCAGTTCTGAGTATTCAGGCACTACTGGAACGGACGTAGAAAACAAGGTGTTTGTGCTTTTACTTCTAATTTGCTTTATAGTATTTACAGTTTATTTAGTTTTGTAGTTGTATTTAATACTGAAAGTGTCTCAGGATGTAGTTTTTAATAAAACACTGTATAAAATGCTGCACTGGTACTATATCAATTAAAGTTTAGAATAATTATATGTTAATGGTCCATTTCTGTTGGGGGCATTGCACATGACATTTATACAAAAGCCCAGTTCCTGTTCCACACAACTTTCATGCTAAAGTATAATGTTAAACTGACCACCATGGACTAACTTCTTATTTGTAAAGTGATTGGGTAAAGAAACAAAACCATCATGTAAACCAAACAGATGCAGAGATCTCTCAACTGACACTGAAAATATCAGGTAGCTTTTTAATTTTTTTCACAGGTAGATGGGAAGGGCATCTAATGGGGTGTATGAAGAAAAGGACTAAGGCAAGAAAAATGGAAAGATTAAAAAAAAAAAAAAAGTGGGCAGGGAGACTAGGGTTAACCAAGTCAGACAAAATGAAGAAGAAATGGGCATAATAAGGCACAGATACACAGAGTTTTGAAAGGACAAGTCAAATGCTGTGCAGCAAATCCAAGACTTCCACATTAGAGAAAAACAATCAGAAGAGGGTTGGTAATGTGCATTTTATCTTAATGTCAGAGATAATTTTTTCCATCCTTTGAGGTTGTCTCACGCTTTTCTAATGAGCTTTTCTAATTTATCAAAAAAAGGCTATTTGGATAATAAACATGAATATTAAAACAAAAAGAAGTATGGTTTACGGAAGTTCACTGCCCAAATGTCTAAGCCCTCTTTTGTGAAGCAAAAGTATTCATCTGCTCTTTCAATTCCTTGGTTAAAATGCTAAATTATTCCTGGTGCTTTGTAGCAGATCAGTTAACATTACTTTTAGTTTTATTCAGGCAGCATGTTCTAGTTCTTCTTTGTATATGAGGCACTGGCAGCTTGACCTTCCTGTTTATTCCTTTATAAGACCATTATCATCAAAGTTCTGTGGCAGACAATTCACAATTTTCAAATGTTAATGTTAAAAAGACCTAGATTTCTGACTGATGTCAAGCTTTATTTACACATTTGGAAAAGGGGGAAAAAAGAAGTTTCTTATCACACTTTGAATGAATAAGCTCTAGATAAATGGTGAAACACAGCTTGGAATGTTTCATTATCACATTTTTGAGAAAGACAAAATCACAACAGATGCTATCCAGTTTCTATTCCAGGGAATAGAATTTAGATAATATATATGTTGGGAATCCATTTTCCAAGAGCCAAATGACAGTACATTTTATTTCTGTTCCTAATGCAAAGCTATTTGAAGGCAAGATTAAAATAAGTTCCATTGAAGGGCCCTTCAAAAGCAGTGCCTCTGTATGGATTCAGATCATAGCTTCACATGTACGACCAGTGGTGCTAACCAGACTGAGTAAATTAGTGAAAAACAACTCAGATGATGAATTCAGCCTTTTATGCTCCTGTAATACATGTGTGCAGGCAATAATTATTTGACACATACACCACATTCCAAAATAGCTTCCATCTGTAATTTTTAATCACAGCTTCTTCTGAGTTTTCAGTGCTCATATCTCTATACTTGTGATGGGTGAGGCAAAACACGTAGCAGTGTTTCTGTCTGTACATTGATCAATACGTCAGATGGCTCATGGCTAAAATACTAGTCCAGGGTAGGAAAGTGTGAGTTTTGGGGGTCTTCTGTACACATGACTTTGGTATGTGATGGCAAAGAGTTATGTCCTCATGCCAGCACCCAGACACTGCCTCTGGTGACCATGATAGAGGAGCCACCTGCAGCTCAGCACAGGGAGAAGGAACTAAGACAAAGTTTTATTAACAATGTGCAGTTTATTGTTCCCAGCACTCTGTCAAAGAGACAGTTATATCAATTTGTATGCTATTAAAATCTATGCAGTTTGTGTATGTTATTCTGTTGCCATGTTTAATGCAAGTAATTTGACAGTGGAATGTTCCATAAACGTAACTTGGTTGGCATATCTAGGGACCAAAATTATATTGATTTATTTGTGGCTCAACCTGAAAACTAAAGAGGTAGATGCTGACTTTAAAAAATTATATTCAGTGCAGAGCTGATAACACAACCCTTATTTACCACACCATATATTCAGCTTTAATTTTTTGTTGTTTATCCTTTTTCTCTGCAAGCTGCAACACTTGCACTGAATATAACAGTGAAATAGTGGGCAGACATGCCACGTTATTCAGTTTTGCTGGCTGTTCTTTGGGATGAAACTATAATTCTCTGGGTGATAGATAACAGAAGGTAATTTTATGGTTACTAAGAATGAGTTTGCATTTGTTGGGATAGTTACTACATAAATTTATAGATCTATTTTGTATGTACCGCATTTTAAATTTTAGTGGCAGCACAAGGAACAGTATGAGAGTAACACAAGTAGACCTGTCATGAACTCCTAGTTTAGCAGCCACTTGTAAAGGTATACTGTAATTCAACATGAAATAGCTACAGAATGCTCTTACAATCTTGTTATAAATCATGGTCTTTGGAAGGGAAGGTGCTATTAAGTTTGTTTTTTGATTTTCTTTTGCCCTTCCTCCGTCATCTTATCTAGGGGAAGTGTTGAAAGGTAGGAAAGGCAGTTCTGTGCAGAAGGTCCTTTAAAGTACTGGATTTCAGTGCTCTTTCTGGATTTAGCATGTTTCTGAGCTTAACTTTGCCCCTTGTTATCTGGGCAGATAGACCCTATGACCCTACAAAGACAGTAAGAATTTGTGGGGCAAGCAGTAGCATACTACAGCTTCAGATCACAAAATTTAAACGCGGCTCAACACCTGTCAAGCTATTATGACATTTACATTCAATAAATATAATGTCTCCAGAGGACAAGGTCTGTTTTTGTTTAAAGATGGAGATTGGGCCCCAGGGAAACCATTCTGTTGAACATGCCTTTCTGTGGTGAAGAAATACCAACCTTTGTCAAAGATTTAATCGTTGGAAGAGCCATTAAGATTTCAGTTCAGGTTACAAATTTGAAGGAAGCCTAGACTGACAGAGAGGTGCTTGATTTGATGATCATGAGAGCAGAAGAGGAATGGAGGTGGTAGATGTGCTAATTTTGCATTTAAAAAGCTCACCTAGGAACATAGCAATTAGACTTTTAAATATAAGAATATAACTTCAGAGCATCCCAGAAGTATTCCAAAGTACTGAATAATGTAATGGACAAACCAAGGACATTCCTTGAAAGTTAGGTTATCTGCAAACTATTGTAAAAGAAAGTGTCAGAATTCGGAAAATATGTGTCCATGATCTTCAGGAGTCCAAATGGAAGTTTTATTCCATTTATAAAATGAAAATGGGCAGTGTTAAGGCATTATTTTTCTTAAATGAATAAAGGTGATTTCTTCCACAATGTTCCAAAATAAAATGCTTCTACTCAATTATAATGTACTCACAAACAACAAGAGTACACTGGAAAAAAACCAGAACAGTTGGGGGAAGAACTTGAGTGCCGTCAAATAGAGAAGTTATTCCAAATCCTTCTTTACCGAAAACATTGAAATGAGGACATTGTTTGGTATAACTTACCTTAGGGGGAATAAATTGGGATTTTCACAGAGTAAATACTAGATGATCCAAGATAGCCTTATATACTTATTAAGTGATTATGAAAATTCTTGATAAGCACCAAGACACCTGACAATAATGACACAAATGTACAGCAAGGTGCGTTTTAATGACTCAGAAACAGCACAAAGAAGGACCTGGATGCAACACTTGTTTTCAGCTCCTAAAAATATTCAGTTGCTTTTCTCCTTTCAAGAGGAATGGGAAGGTACTCTGCATTTGTGTCCTAATTGGCAAAGTGAAGGAAGCCAACCGATCAAATTATTTGCCCAGACTAATTGAAATTGATAAGGCAGAAACCCATCATTGAGCTTATATGTTCTTCTGGGTGCCTGTATCTGCCCATCTGGTTTAGAACAGTTCTCCTGCATTACATATGAAAGCAGAGGATAAATAAACAGTGGGCAAAAAGTCCCTTTGGGAGTTGCTTACAGGCACACACATTGATGAAGAAAATGAATAGAAGGAAAGTCAGTGCTGGATCCTTCAAGGTGTACGTGCCCAACACCCACAGCTGAGAATCACAGGACGACTGTGAGTGAGACCTGCTGCCTTACTGAAGTGTGGACATTCACAGGTAATGGGAAGATCCAGAGGCAGCTTCTTTCTCTGAGGAAGATTTCATGCTCTGCTTCACTTCAGCATTTAATCAACGGCAAAAAGTTTATTGCTGTGTATACTCCAGTGCCAGAAACATTATCGCCTAATTAAATTGTTTCATTGTTTTGCTATATCTAGCAATATGTCTCTTTAACTCTCTATTTTATTTAGCAGTGAGTTTGCTTTAATGTCCTCAAAACGGGATTTTAAATTGAAGGGGTGGCTATTTAAACTCAAGTTCAAATCAATAATACAGGTAGGCTTTTGCTGCCAAATTCTAATGTAAAGCTTTTCACTTTGCTGCCGTCCTGTGTTCACATATGATTTATGACTATTTCTGTTGGTGGGACATATGTTTCAAGGCCTTTTCACTGTTTAAGCTTCCTGTAATAAGTGGAATTTCCCTGTTCTGCAATTCTTCTAATTAAACAACTATGCTCATTTTCATTATTAATTTCAGATGTCAGAAAGGCAAATATTTATATGTGCCTGGCCCTCACAAAAAATGAAATTCTAAACACACACCCTAAAGCCCCTCTAAATAGTGAATTTATTATAAATACCCTAGATTAGCTTTTGTGTGCATCCTTTATTAGTTTTAAGAGCTCTAAATGGATGATACTTAAGTGTTCAAATGCCCTCAAGGTTATTCCAGATATTCTGAGATGGTTCAAGCCATAAGGTTCTCATTCCTGCAACTATAAATCATTAGCTATGTTACATTGCTGCTATTTTATTATTTCATTTGCATAATGAAAATTACTATATAAATAACATTACCAAAAAGCTTTATATCACAGTATAAATAATTACTAGCTATTTAAAGGGAAGAGAAATGGAACTTTGTCACCTGATGGCTCCTAAAAAATGTTGTAATTCCCTTGTTCATAGTTGAAAAGTTTATTGGGTCTAGTAAAATTTAGAGTTACATAGATGAAAGGAAAGGAGGAAGTACACAGAGTTGTTTGTCAAGGACTTTTATTAGGGACTTTATTTTAGGGAGCTAATGCATGCTAACATATGACTGGTCCAAACTCTGACTTTTAGCTGAAGCTGGTGTATTACCAGAAAAGACTTCTTTAACTTCTGCCAGTAAACCCAGAAATGGAGGGATTCAGGATCCCTGTGAGAAAAGCAGAAGACTAGCCCTGAGCTCAGCATCCTTCAGGTTGGTAGACATGCCGTGTGTCACACTGATCTCCCTTTCTTAACACACAGACACCTATGGCAAAGATGCTCATTCAGGGGCAAAATGTCTACCTTGCATAGTGGAGGATATCTTCAGCAAGCACAGGCAGAGGACCCTTTTGGGAATTCTGTATTATATTGATATTTAAATGTACTTATCATATCTTCATACTAACTGATAAAAGTGAACTGATAAACTTTTGCTTTCTGATCATAACCCTTGTAAAAAGTAATTGCTTCCCATGATCTCATCACTGAGTGTTCACCTCTCTCCCATTAAAGAAATAAAAAATATGCTTTATTGTAATTTCTTTCAAACGCTCTATTTAATGTGTTCTCTATTTGTCCATAACGATAATCCAGCTATCCTATTTTCTAGATTGTAAGAACTGTGGTTTGGAGATAGTCCGTTCACTTCCAAAATGCACTAAATTTATAAAAATAACCTCACATCTAAATTCTCTATATTCTTTTTCAAATATTTCAATATTAAAGATATTTTTTGGCCTTTGACTCCCAGAAATAGGAGCAAGATGCAAAATTCTTACGAAAATCCCAGCTGTTTCTGAATTGTATGGGTGCTGTAATGTAACCTTATCTACAAATGATAAGCAAATATTGAAAAGGGGAATGAAAAGTCAACACAAAAGAAAGCAGTTTCAATCATGCATAACATTGTTTCCTTTTTTTTTTCATTGTTTATGCCAAACAGTGATTAGAGGACAGTTTTTATAGCTGTTGATCAGTCTAAAGAAACTGTTGACTTTGATTTGATAACAAAACCATTAACATACATCAATCACCCTAATTTTATAAACCAAAAATAGTGTCTTCAAGTGGATGTTGAGAAAATAGGGAGAAGGTGTACAAAAATAATTAAAGCAAGTAGGGGAAGTTTGCAGCTCCCTCTTATCAAAGACAGTGCTTAGTGCTTAGGATCACAACCTAAAATAACATATTTGTAAAGAAAGTCCTGCTTATCAGTAACTCTTCAGTCTGGTATTCAAACATTCAACATCTAGAAGGTTAAACCAGAATTTTTTATGTCAAATTTCTACCTACCTGTAAATTTCCATGGTAAGGGTAGTTAGCAGTCCACTTATGGTTTGAAGAGGGAAAGGGAAAGGGAGAGGAAAGGGAGAGGAGGGAGTGAGGAGAGGGAGAGAAGAGGGCTGAGAAAAATTCCAAGGCTTTTATCAGACACCAGAGAAGGTTATCACAATGGTCTTTCTGAATTTTCAAGCTAGGAGGAAGCAACAGTTCAATATGCTGTGATAATGTAATAAAAAATGTTAAAATGCATAAAATTTATTTCATGATTTTTAAATTGGCTTTGACAGAGGACTTAATGTTTACAGAAAATATAACCTCATTTAAGAATGGGACATAGTCACACAACCTAGCCTGTGTACTGGGTGGGCTAAGCCACACCTACACCAATTGACAAATAAAAGGAAAAATTGTTTAAAAAGCACACTGAATGAAAAATGTAGAATCATTGCCTTATGACTGTAAAAGGACTCACAAATGTCTATTTCTTGTACTTCCGAACTTCTATTTGTAAGGAAGGGAAATAACCTTTACTGTATTGTTGGAATAAAAGGAACTAGATGATTCATCTCTGTGAATCTGCTTGTTGAATTTGGTGGATCATTCTTAAAAGCGACATTGCTAATCTTCAGGTTTTCTTTTTTAGGTTATTCACAGATCAGTGGGTTTTCCGGCTAATACAGGTCCTGATGCTCTTCTGTCTTCACACATAGTATTCATCATATCTTGACAAGAAAAGACCTTCAGTCTACAAATAACCTTCACTGAAGTAAGACATGTAAGTGGGTTTCTATATGAAAGATAGATTTTATGGCTGAATAAAAACAACTGTAGTTAAAAAGTGTCATTGCATGGCCTTATTTCAAGATTTTTTTTCTCAAAAGAACTTTTAGTGTTTGTGGTTAAAAATCTCTAATAGACAAAAAATAATTATTTTATTATTAGCCACAAATTCAACAGGAAAGGAAGATCAGTTGAGTATTTTATCATTCTAAAATGTGCAGCCTTTAAAATATTTAAGTATCCACATTAATTCTTGTCAAACTAGCACAAAGCAGTGCATAATATGACCTGTGTGTAAAAGCAGAACAGGATAAGAGTCTTTGGTAAGGTTGAAATATTCACAGTATGATTACCTTGTACATCAGTTAATAATTCGGTTTCCTAATACTATATTATTGTTGTTGTTGTTAGTTGTATTATTATTATTAAAATTCTGAACAACATGACAAAAAAAAAATCACATTCCTTTCTCTATCAGGTAATTCAACATCAGTACTACTAAAAATAATTAATGTTTGCCAGCGACAGTAAACTTCGGCACAGCAGGTACCTGATTAAATTTCATTGTCCCATACTATAGAATCAATGTAGCCTTGTATCAGAGGGTTGGTCAAATTCTACTGTCTGCCACACTGCCGTAACCCTAGTGAAGTCAACAGATCTCTGATATTGTAGTTTAAAACTAACTCTTCCTTGAGTGACTTCCTGATTTCACAAAGCATAAGAGGAAAGACTTTGTCTCTCTTTGAAGAGAACATTAAAAAACAGACCAAACAGAAGTAGATGTAATGAAATTTAATTTCTAACCTCCCTCACATACCAGCCCTATCAGGTGTACTAATAGATGTTTTATTAGGTTTTTTTCCTCATTAGGAAACTTTCGCTCATGTCCTTATGAGGAACACTAAAGTGTTTCTCCCTTCTTTGAGAAACACTCTTTTCGCAGAGAATGTAGAAGCTCAGTGTCTTCATAACAACCATTCCTAACAAGTCAGCTGGAAAGTGGTCACTGGTTTCCAAGGAGGCATCATCGGGTGGGAGAAAAGTCCAAGGTAATACGGAGACTTGTTGATGCAGGGCGACCTATCTGAAACTCTCTACTACAAGCACATAGCTAGGAAATCCACTTTAAGCAGCATACTTAAGCTGTGATCATACCAGACTATAATATTTTTATTTTCATGCTGAGTAAATAATGAAATCAAATGTATGCTAATAACAATAAAAAAGTCAGGACATGCTCCTTCAAGAGCTAAATTCAATATTAACATTTAATTCACTAAATTGTGTAGAAAGGTAAAACACAACAAAATAAACCCTGACAAAACTAGGGTCATATATTTTGATCATTTTCACAAGGAATTTCACATTATTATCTTTTCTGTAAATAACTGAAAAAGAATAAAACAATGAAAACAACATTTTTAAAACATTCTGGGAAAAAGTGCTGTGATGTAGCAAAATAATCACTAAGAATGAACTGCAAACATCTATCTCTAAATGCCTCAAGATAAAAGTGCAGTTCTAACTGGGATCAAAACAGTGTAGAAACAGTTACAAACATAACTTGTTCAGATAGTACTGTGTAGTCAAAAACAGATCTGATGTTTTTTATTCTGTCTGTTTTCTTGTTTAAATTATTTGTCTTGAATATATCTTATATGTTTGCATTTATTTGATTTGAAAAACTGTATTTTCTACACCCTCAAATATCCTGATAGGGAACTGGCAAATGCAGAATACCATAACTCCTTTATCCAAAGCAGAGAATGGTGTAAAAATATTTTAAGATCTTGATGTATATACAATTGAAAATGCTTAATAAATTCATACACATACAAGTTTTTAAGCAAAACCGTCATATAGTAGTTAAATCTGTTTGACAAGAGGAGGACCTGATGGACTTAGAAATTTAAATTACTTCATGAAATTAAACCTTTCTCACAAAATCTCTAATAATGTGATGCCATTTCCAACTTCAGAGCTGAAGAGTTAAAGTATGAGAAACGCACTCCTTATATGAATTCTCTGTGAATGTTATCCTTTGTTTTTGAGTCTCTTGAAAGAATCAGAAATGTTGAATCACATTTGAAATTTAGCATCTTAAATTGTAATACAAAAGTCATATTTTACTGATGACTGACTGAAATGTCTAAAGAACCAAACACTATACTCCCTACCTTCAGAATTCAAGTGAAACTCAGTAGTCTGTGTTAGTGGTATCAGAGACATGGATTGTTATCAGTGTATTTCTTCACTATAAATATATTTTTTTTAATTTAAAAATTACAACAAATCAAAAAATAATAAGACTCCAAATTAAACTTGACAGTAGTGTGCTGAAAATTTAGCACAAAATTATTTTCTCATCAAAAAAACAACAAAAACATAAACATTTATTGCACTGGAACACAAGCCCATCACATGTTATTACAGTAAAAGCTAGGCATTATTTCCATCTGGCTTTGCACACACAGGATGTTGTATAAACTACCAGAAGAGCTCTATTTCATTGTAATTAAAATTTAGTGTTACACTTAAGCAATAAGGCAACTCCAGGAGATGTGATTATCATGAGATAATGACCTTGGGGTGTTACAAGGCAAGGAAGCAACCAAATGCTTCTAATCCTCCAGGGGGTATGATTATTTCGGAATAACCACACCCCCCAAGGTTGTGTGATTAGTATCAGAGACAAAATCTGTACCGAGAATACAAATATGATATTGTAGGGAAATGTTGGGGGGCTGGTCTATGTAAAGTTGGTAATAAGGAGTGCTGAAACAGCAGCTTTGGATGAGTTGTGTTGTTCATGTGCTAATTCTGAAATGTGTTTAAGAACTCTCTGGACACATATAGAGCTGACAGTGATGTCATACCTGTATAAGTAATCCTCCATAAATGCACAGATCTAATCTTTTCATTCTATTTTGGTTTCATAATTTCCATTTCATAATAGCAATAAACTGTGGTAAGCAATGCATATCTGGGGGATTATTCCACTTCTCAGGTGACTGAAGTCACTCAACCTTTAGCCTCATATCTTTCAAGACATCTGAGAAGTGCCATAATTCCCCAGAAATGTGCTGCCTGTCATGTCTTATTGCTTAATTACTTTGTACTTATCAAGTAGTTGCTCTTTAAATGAATGCAGAAGCACAGTATGTTTTACAATTATGGTGTGTATAGGAGCAGTATAACACTGTTATGGCAAAACATAAAATAAGTCATTGTTACAGCAGAAGTACAAACTAAGGCTGCAGTACAAACTAGGGTAAAAACTATGATGTTTGTAGAACATTTTACTGTTCTGATAAGCATCTTGTGTGCGGTTAAGTAACGTGACATGTTCAGCAAAACAAGGACCAGAAGGGAAAAACACAACAGATAATGCAAAACTAAACTCCAAATATAGAGTTTATATTCCTTTTGCTATTGATAGCTTTGGAAATATATTAACATTTCTGAAACTAGTGAAATCATATTAGTGGTGATAATCGTATGGAAAAAACAAGTCAAATGGGTCTATAAACAACAATGAGGAAAGACCATATATTGCTATTGATCTTCCAGAATAGAAAGTGCCCAAGAATGGGACATAGTGAATAAAAGAAGCTTTTACTTGTAGTAAAGGAAATCCTGTTTGATTTTTAATGAAATCATTAAAATTAAGATGCTATTCACAGTTGTGAGCAACAGGAAAGGATGTGGAATTAAAAAACTCCATTTGCACAATTCCTTGGAGAACTATTGTTGAAAACCATCACAGCTAGTCACTTCAGTTTCTTACTGGAGTAGTTTCCATCCTTCCTTTCCTACAGCTAAAACAGGGTTCTCTGGAAGTAGACGTTTGTCTTAACAAGTTTAAAAAAAAAAAAAGAACCTAAGAGAAAGCTGCTCAGACATTGCAGGCTAGATTTTATGTGTCTGACTATCTACATAAGTTCACAATCTACTTCTGAGCTACAGAAGTACAGAAATGAAGCACTAAAAAGAAATATTAGGAGCATGGATGTGGATATCATGAGTTCCATATATGTTTGAAAACTTGTATTTATGAAAGAGACTACATTCCCCTCCTGGTGGTGCTAAAAATAATGTTCATCTTTTCAAAAGCAGGAAACATAGGAACACATATAACAAAATCTTCACAGGCTTGTCTACTGAGTTTGGAGCCCTAGCTGTCTAGGAGGAGCCACACAAAAAGATTCAGCCAGCCCAGAAATTCTGCAATATATAGTGCAGTAATTCAAAAACAAGGAAATAACTTGACTGCTTTCATACAGGAATACTAAGCTCAAAGACAGTTTTAATGGTTTAGAAATACAAAAAGATACATTTAGAAATATAACAAAATAATATTTATTCACAACTGTTTTGTCTGCGTTGTCTGCACCATGTAAATAAACTTAGAGAGAACAGATTATAGAGATTATAATTGCATATATAATTATATATTATATAATTATAGAAAATAGATATGATTGCTAATACTGATTGTCTCATTTAAAAGTGGATTTTTATGCTAATGTAACATATTTCAGTAACAGAACTATAATGCTTCATTAGAGGGAAAATGGCTAAAATTAAATTCTACTTTACACTTACCAAGTATCTGTCTTACATTGCCTCATTTTGGCTTGCTGGCAAAATCAATGCTTGGGCCTGCTCAAACATGTCTTTCCCCTTCAGAGAAGGCATCCCACTAGAAGCAGCATTGCAACAGTGACTGACTGACAGACATATGACAGGCATACAAATACAAGTACAATGTCTCGTATGTAGGTACGACGTCTCAACGCTTCAGAGCAATTTTTCCTTCTACGGTAGGTCAAGAAGAAAATTCCTCTCGGAGAAATAAGACTGAATTTAGCCAAAATAAAATCCAAACCACCTTCATTACCCTGATAATACAGGATTCAAGAAAATCATAATATGTAACACACATCATCTGTGAATCTATAGTATGTAACTACGAAGCTGAAAGAAAATAGACTTGAAAATTTCCAACCAAACTCAAAATGCAGCACTATCTCTGTCCATTGCAGTATAAATATTAATTCATGTTCTAACAAGCTCCTTCACATTCTGCCTTCACTGGGATGCTAGGAACTTTTCTATTAATGCTAAATACTTAGTGAGAAATTTTAATACTCTGCCATACTAGTAAAAAGACTTCCCATGCTAGCATCCTAATTTTCTTGATACTTACTGTCACTACAACCCTTAATTTAGAGCACAGAAGTGGCACAATGTTAAATTACAGCACTCCTCAAAAGCTTCACCTTCCAACCCCAGCACTGTGATTGTGTCAGAAAATGAAAGAAGAAGAAGAGTTTATTTCTCAGTGACTGTGATGTCACATTGAGCAAGAAGGAACACATGAACTGAAGAGATTTGCAGCGCCAGCATACTAGTTCAGAGCTCGTCACTCACATCTGAATTTCTCAAGCATTCTTCTCGGCAATTTTTAAAACTTGCCACTTCAAAGCCTCTTGAAAACAGTTAATAAGGGTGGTGCCCTGAGTTGGTATAATGTTGAATGTCATTTAGGTGTAGATATATTTGCTTCATCAATTTAGAAATAATCCATTTTTATTAAAAAAAAGAGAGAGAGAGAGGTCAAAGAAAGAATTCTACATACAGAAGAGCACTAAGAAGGGATTTTCTTCCTAACTGCTGGGGGATTTATTCTCAGCTGATGTTACTTGGATGGCGATAGCTTTTCATACCTTGGGTAAAGATATGGAAGGTAGGTCAGAGATGAAGATAGGTAAAAACTACAAGTTGTTTTTCAGAGACTAAGATAAAAACTGTCAAAGTAACTCATGAACAGTATTTGATCAGCAAGTTCCAAAAATATTAAAAATCCAGTCTGGGGCCATGCATAAAGGCAGTCACAGAGGCAAAGAAGAATGATGTATTATCCCAGAGGATGGCATCATTTGTATGTTCTCTGTGGACCTGAAAGGTCTTGTAACCCTCAGTATGAAAATGTTTAATTAATTAACCTACCTGGATTCCTCTCAGCTAGAGCCAAGACTTTAATATACAGTCTGTGAGTGATAGAGACTACATTAAACCAAGCAAATTCAGAAGCAAATAATTTAAGCTCCCTTCTGACCCAAACATGGCAGCACATTTCTGCTTCTTGGTCCCCAGGAACACATAAAGGGGATTCATTGCTCTCTCAGATAAAAAAAAAAAAAAAAAAAGCCAAAATGAGTGAGCGGGGTTGAGGGTTGAGCATGCACAGCAGCACATTTCTGCAAACAGACTGATACTGTCACACAGCACTAGCTTTTTTTATTGGCCTGTAAGGGGCAGAGAAGTTTTTTGGCCCTCCTGGCAGCTGGGAGCAAAGAGACAGGCAGGGGAACAGACCAGATGGGTCTCCAGCACGTCCAGTTTGCAGACTAGAGACAGAACTGGAGAAAGGAGGAGATTAGTGTTTCTGGAGTATTGCAAGAGCAAAGAAGGTGACATGCATTGAAGTGGAAGACAGAGGTATCCAGGAGATATCGCGGCATGAGGTAACTCGGGATACTACGATAAGACAGACTGAGAAGTTTAGAAGGAAGCAGGGAATATAAGGGCCAAGCAAAGCACTAGGTCGACCAGCAAGTGTACAGGAAGTAGACAAACTGAACCCTTTAACAGCTCAGTTTAAATCATGTGCTACTGCCAGGACTAACACCATTTCAACACTTCTAGTATGAATTTTGGATTAAAAAAATTGTCTGCAGACAAAAGTATTATTTCCAGGACTGTTGATATAATGTCTTTCCAAGGACAGTGAGTAATTTCTTCTTATTTTTTCCATTCAAATGCTGAATGGAACTACCTCTGATCAAAAGCATGATCTGGATGAAGACTAGAGCAGTCTAAAGTATAAAAAAACTGATACAACTGAGGCAACAGACAAAGACAAGAGAAAATCTGAGTCAAGTCAAATGTTGAAGTATTCATGAAAGATAAATAAATGAAGAATAAAAATTCTACCTTGAGGAATTTGTTACAATATAGTAATTGTACATTCAAAAACCCTCTACTGCAAACTGGAATATCCTTCATCTCACTCGTGAGGCTACTTACAGTAATTTTATTGAACTCTTCCCTTATAAATTAAGTTTAGTCTTTGTAAGCAATACACTGCCGAAAACTATCTTGTTGCATTGTAAAATAAGTATGCCAGTCCAAAAATCACAAAGGATGGTAGTTTTTGTTTTCTTAATGGTAGCTAGCAAAAAATTCTAGCTAAAATATTCTGTATGTAAGAGTAAAAACCTATTATCATTCTTGATGCTTCTAACCCAGTGGAATTCATGTTTTATAAATGAAATGTTAGATCTTATTTCTTTATTGACTGGCAAAAGCCTGGAAAATCCCAGAAGAATACCTACAGTAGATCTTTTCTGACATGGGGCAATTGGTTGTTTCATTACAGGGAAATCAAACCAGATGTAACTTGATTCTTTATTACCTTCTTGTAGGGGAGAAATGGATCAATCTTTGGAAACCGGTATGGACAATAATTTAGATGATAACTTGAAGAAAGCATATTTTAGTGTTTAAGGGCAGACAAAATCATGAAATTTTGCTTTAGAGCATTTCAAACTTAAGAAAAAGCACTGCTGCACTTAAAATATAGGGACATTTTGTCAATACTAGTAAAATAAATGTTTACAATATTTTATTTCATTATTACTTTTAAAACATCATGGTATGAGGGTTGGGAAATATTTAAACTTGTATATAGGACTGTTACCTAATTGGAAAAATAATGTGTATTTCATCCATGTTAGAGAAGAATGACAATATCCCCAGATCCCTTCATTTAGGCTGACTGCTTCTCATTTCTCTGTAGCTGACAAACCTTAACTGCTCATGCAAATTCCATCTGTAGTCAGTCATGAAACATAGGATATCCAGATGGTGAGTCAACATATGTTTTTAGATGCATTTCTATGAAGGGAATGAAAACTGCTTTGGAGCCCTTCCTTTTCCCTACTCCTCCTTAGGTAGACTTACCTAAGTTTATAATTAAGCTTGAAAATTGGACTGTATAGAAAACTTGAATCAGGTAATTTAAATGAGGAGTAACCCAGCTTTACTGATTAATTTCTAATTACCTAAATATGCAAATATGTAAAGAAACTACATGAAATGATATTTACTATGTACTTGACTGATACAACACTCAGCAGTATACAAGCGAAATTTGATATATCAACAGTTGGATTAGGTGCATAAGATTAACAATTATTAAGGCATAATAAACTTTGCTAAAAGGAATCTCAAGAAGTTCAACAAAATGAAATGCAAGGTCTTACCCTGGGGAGGAACAACCATGCACCAGGAATACCACTGACTCCCAGCTGGAAAGTAGCTAGGCAGGGAAGGATCTGGCTGATGATAGGCCAGCAATGTGCCTTTGCAATAAGAACCAAGGATATCCTGAGATTTCATTAAGAATGCTGCCAGTATGTTAAGGCAGGTGGTTATTTGCTTCAGTTCAGCCCTGGTGAGAAACATCTGGAGTGATGGAACCAGTTCTGGCTCTCCAGTGTAAGACTGGAGTGTGAAGTGCAGGACATGATGGGCACAAACTGAAACATGGGAAATTCCACGCAAACATAATAATTTTTATTTATTTATTTATTTATTTTAACTGCAGATGTGGTCAAATACTGGAACAGGTTGCCTAGAGAGGCTATGGAGTCTCCATCCTCAGAGATTAAAAACAAACTGTCTATCTGACTCTGCATGGTCTAGGTAGAACTAGATGGTCTCCAGAAGTGCCTTCCAAACACACCCATTTTTTGATTCCATGGTATAAAACCTGAATGAAATCATGTTCTTCCCTGACCTACAAAGATGTGGAAAAGAACTAAATCATAACAAAAATCAGAAAGGAACACACTGTCTCATTGGGATGAGTCTCTTCTTCAAGGGATTTGACAACACCTCACTAAACAATGTTATTAACCATTACCAAATGCCACCAAGCATATGCTTGGTAACCAAATCATGCTTACAAAAGAAACTTATCTTTACTGGAAAATGTCATTAAATACAGAATAGGAAGAAGTCTGGATTTCATCTAGTTTTCTAGTTTTCATTCTAGTTTTCATTTCTAGTTTTCATTCTAGTTTTCTCATTTTTCCTCTGAGACATGGTCAAGACCGTACTTGTCAGAAGTCTATTAAATTTAGTCTTTAAAATATCCAGGTAAGGGGATTCCAGACCACCCATATGCAATCTGTTCCAAATAGTTTCAGTAGCTTTAGAGCTAGAAAACTTTTTCCTGATACCCATGTTCACCGGGTCAGTGAGCAAGGAAACTTCTTTACAGTATTCTTATATATTGGCAAGCAATTACGATAGGCATAACCACTCAGTGTTATTTGTCTTAAAACAAACATCCCAAACAACCAACCATTTTCCCCAATGAAATATTTTTCATCAGAACCATTTTCATCAGGCAATCTTCTGGAGTCTGCAACATCCCAGGCATCATGTATGTATGATGTAGAAATTTCAACGATGAGGGAAGACAATAGAGGAAAGTCTGCTAAGCCACAGAAAGGGATGTAGATGCATTGGGATACAATCTTAATGATAGAATCAGCATAAGTTGAGTGAAGACTGAGGGAAGAATAGATTTTACTGAAAGTAGTTGCAATTTTGAGGTAGTTTTTAATGTTCATCTTGTCTTCATAACGGCAAATGCAAGATGTAAAAACTGGCACAGTACTAACCTTTCCTGCTTTACTGCACTTTTTCTAGTAGCTAAAGGTCACCCAAGATTTACGCCTACTGAAATAAAAAGGTAGGTTGTTAATGGCTAATGTAGCCAGGCTCTGTATGCCTGTCTTTTTCAGTTCATTTAACAGAAGTCATGAATCCTATCTAAAATGAGGAAAACAAACAAACAAACAAGAATGTTGTGCCTTTTGGGGGAATACAGTATAGCATTAGAAGCACATTGCACTTCAATATTTGAAACCTGAATTTTGCAGTAAAATTCTTAACAGGCAGATTCTTCGGTCTTTTTTGAATGGAAAATTTTCATTTAAAAATTTCATTTTAAAAGTGGGATGTAAGCATATCTTCTACATCTGAATTTGTTGACATCTGAATAGTTTAGTTCAGAATAGATTTGTGTATTTCCAGGGGGGTTTCTGTTTTTTTTGTTTTGTTTTGTTTTGTTTTGGTTGGTTGGTTGGTTGGTTGGTTGTTTGGTTTGTTTTTTTAACAAATCACAATAGAAATTAGGTCAACATTTTTCTAATTGTTGCAGAGAGCACACTTATTTTTCTATGATATTTTTCTGGAAAGAACAATCTCATGTTTTTTCTGTCAGCATGGAAACCCTTGATGTGATATTTAATTAAGAGCTACCTCTTGATGGCCATCTTCATGTAATATCCAAAACCTTTTTCACCATCACAGGTAGAGTAAATGCCTGGGATCTCTGCTTGAAAAAAGTGGAGAAGTTGATTCATACTTTTGTCATGTCTAGGTAGGCCTACTGAAATTTATTATTTTAGATAAGTCAAGGTAAAATGCCTGCTAAAATGCATTTCCAATTTTGTTAAAACACCAATTGCTACAAATCTGCCCAAACTCAATATTGTTTATCAACCCACTTCTATAAGTGGTTCCATCTACTTCTAGTAAAATACCACATTTATTTTAAAGAAAAGATTTAATCTGGAGAACCATACTAGTCTTGATAATTTGCGAGTTTATTTAATAGATTTTGAAAGAGACTTTCAAGTATGTTGCCATAAACATTCGCACATGTAAGTAATAGAGTTTATGCTTGCAAAGCCCATTTTGCCAAAAGAGTTTTGCTTCTCCATCCTACATGTAGGAAAGTGCTAAATCTATCATATGCATGCAGAGATGACAATGTTTTAAAATATAGGAAAGAAAGTCAAAGATGAAAAAAATTTGACTACACCCATGGAGCCAGCAATTCCAGAATTTGGCCCAGATTTAAAGTGGATTTTCTCTGGGAGATACCAGAATTCTCCTGAGAAACTCTCTGTCCATGGCTTGGGTGGATTACTGTTCACCATGCAAAAAAAGGCATTTGTGGCCAAGCCCAGAGAGTGGTGGTGAATGGAACTGAATTCATGTGGCAGCCAGTCATAAGTGGCTTAGTACTGGGGCCAGTTTAATACCTTTACCCATGATCTACACAGGGGGATCGAATGCACCCTCAGTAAGTTTGCAGATGACACCAAGTTGGGTGGGAGAGTTCATCTGCTGGAGGGTAGAAAGACTCTGCAAAGGGAGCTGGATAGGCTGGATTGATGGTTCAAGGCCAATCATATGAGGTTCAGTTAAGGCCAAGTGCTGAGTCCTGCATTTGGATCAAAACAACCCCATACAGCACTACAGGTTGGGGGAAGAGTGGCTGGAAAGCTGCTCAGCAGAAAAGGACCTGGGTGTGCTAGTTGACAGCTGGCCAAACATGAGCCATCATTGTGCCCAGGTGGCCAGGAAGTCCAGTGGCATCCTGGTTTGTCAGAAACACTGTGGTCAGGAGGACCAGGGCACTGATCGTCCCCCTGTACTCAGTACTGGTGAGTACTGGGCTTCTCAATTCAGGAAGGACATTGAGATGGAGTGTGTCCAGCTAAGGGCAATGAAACTGGTGAAGGGTCTGAAGCACAAGTCTTATGAGGAATGGCTGAGGGAGAAGAGGAGGCTGGATGGGGGAAGCCTCTAGAGCTGCCTGAAAGGAGGCTGTAGTCTGGTGGTGGTCAGTTTCTTCTCCCAAGTAACAAGCAACAGGAAGAGAAGAAACAGCCTCAAGTTGCCCCACGGAAGGTTTAGATTAGATATTAGGAAAAAATTCTTCATGAAAGAGGTTGTCAAACATTGAAACAGGTTGCCCAGGGCAGTGGTAGAGTCCCCATGCCTGGAGGTATTTAGAAGATGTGTAGATGCGATGCTTAGGGACATGGTTTATTGGTGTACTGGGCAGTGCTGTGTTAACAGTTAGACTCAGTCATCTTAGAGGTCTTTTCTGATCTAAACAATTCCATGATTCTCTGATTGTTAAAGTAGCAATTTCAGGACAATGTTGTTAGAGCTCACTTCCTGTTTTAGTGGTTTTCAGAGAAACAATCTGGTAGTTTGTCTCAATTATTTTTTTTTCCATAACCTTACTTAACATAAATTGCTAAAAACAGAAATGGAAACTATGGTAATCTCAACCAATTTTCTGCATGAAAACTGTAGATTTCTTCTCCTTATTTGTGCATATAACCTAATAAAATGTTATTGAAATAGATTGTTTCTTTTAGAAAGACACTTGACATTGATAAAAGGACTCCAAGTGATGAGGAATTTACCATATTCTTCACTAATCCACTGCAAAGCTGATTGCCCTCACTGTTATAAATGTGTATCTTGCATCTACTCTTTCAACTGAAATCCCTTGCGACTGCACGTTGGTTCAAGTAAGATGCCATGACTTGTGTAAGAGCTTAATACATCAATGACTGCTTCAAGTGCTGACAATACAAAATGAGTGGGCTTTCTCCAGCCATCAGATCAGATACAATAATCTTGTTACAGAACATTTATGCTTAAATTTAAATTTATAAAGCATTGCACAGGATTTTAACCATGCTATTTCACTGACCATAATGGAAATTGTCTGACTGCATGCCCTACAAGCTGCTGATAAAATGTATGTGTTAGGCACTAAGGGTAAGATATATGAAATGAATTGGGTGCTGCTGTGCTGGGATTTGTAATACCTAAACTTTTAAGCTGCTTGACTTCCTTTCTGCTATCAAGGTCCTGGATTAGATGGCCAAGACTCAGTGGGAATAAGAGCATAAATCAGTGGGAGCATATAGCTGTCTCACAGCAGCCATCAAGCTCTGTAGGAAGCCTCTTTATCCATTATAAAGCTTTAGCTATTGCTAAGGAGGAAATATATATTGAATCACATTTCTGGCCACAGTTCAGCAGCTTACTCTGAAATTAGAAGGCACTGAAGATGCTTTCTTACTTTCAGATCATGTCTCCAAGAGGTAGCTATACTTATCCCCTTCCGTGTGAAGGGATGAGACAGAAGAAACACTTTAGGAGAAGGCAATAAGGGTGATGTCTCTTTTAGGCAAAAGGATCTAGGTTAAACCTCCTTTGCAGCTTGTGTGAACTTGAAATCAGCTCCTTCCTATGCCTGAAATAATTTTATCCCCACAACCCAAAAGATCAATCTAAGTACAGCAGACATCATCAAACTCTTTTCTGACCTGCACTACAAAGTTGCATACAGCCATCACCCTTCAAATTCATTTCCTAAGCCAGGTGCCCAGCATGATGTTCCTGGAATCCCCATTCTCTAACCTTGCATTCCCAAATAAAGATTTAAATCTCACATTACACGTGCCTCTCAGCCTTTCACAGAATCACTAAATGGTTGAGGTTGGAGAGAGCCCTGGAAGTTATCTAATTCAACTCCCACTGCTCAAGCAGGTCACCTAGAACTGGTTGCCCAGGACCATGTCTAGAGTGCTTTGAATATCTTCCAGGAGGGAGATTCCACAGCCTCTCTGAGCAACTTGTGCCAGTGCTTAGTGACTCACAGTGAAAGTGTGTTTCCTGATGTTCAGATGCAACATTCTGAGTTTCAGTTTGTGCCCATTACCTCTGGTCCTGTCACGGGGTACTACCGAAAAAGAGCCTGGCTTCATATTTTTTCACCCTCCCTGAAGATATTTGTATACATTGACAAGTTCCTCCCTGAGCCTTCTCTTCTCCAGGCTGAACTCTTTCAGACTTTCCTCACAGGAGAGATGCTCCAGTACCTTCATCATCTCATGGTCTTTTGCTGGACTCTCTCCAGCATGTCTGGAAATTTGCCTAACACTGTCCAGTAATGAGAAGCCCAGAATTGGAGACAATACTTCAGAAGTGTCCTCACCAATGCTGAGTAGAGGAAAAGGATCACCTCCCTTGCCCTGACAGCAATCACATGAAGCAATCCAGGATGTCATTGACCTTCCTCGTGTCAAGGACACATGGCTGCTTCATGTTGCGCTTGTTGTCCACCAGGACCCCCAGGTCCTATTCTGCAAAGTTGGGCAGTCCTCAGAATAAACCAGTGCATTTCCACTCTGCTGCTCCCATAGTTCCTGTTTCTCAAACTCCTGCATCATAAACAAGTGAGATGTTCTTTGGTCCTTGTTGCCTGAAGTCTTACTTTTGAACTGTATGGGTTACAGAAGCAGCTGCAATACCACAACATATCAGAGCTCGGACTTCCTGCTCTGATGAGGTGACAAGAAATGGGGAAAATAACTGAGCAGGGGTAAGGAGAAAAATATAAGAACAATGATCTTCCACATTCAACTGGATTACTGGACAGGGAGACACAACTTATGCATTTCGCATAAGTCACCAGAACTGCAAATAATTTCATGCTCATGCTTACTGCTAAGTGCCAGAGTTCTATTCCATTTTAACTGCTTCAATTTACTGTCAAATTTAATGCCAGATTTTTCTGTGGAAAAGAATTTTTCAAATATATGTTGAGTTATTTATTACATAGCAATTTGTCTCAAAAAATCAAACATCCCTGAAGCATTGATCATTGCAGTGATCAAAAATTATGTTCCTTCTTTCACCACAAAGAGAGCCACTCACAAAGAGAGCAACTTCTTCAACAAAAGCCAGTGATCTGTACCCAAATTTATATCATAAACACAGGGCTATAACAGGATACTTCCAGGTTTGAATCACACAGAGGTAAACAATTACAGTCCTGAGACAGAGACAGAGTTTCAAGTCCTTTGTCCCATGCCCCTAGTGTCTCATTTAGTATTGCAGATATAACATTAGTCATAGAGTTATATTATAATTCAAAAGTGTGATCTAGTTAGGAGCAGCCAGGGCAGAACGTAGGAGACCTATTTATTATTTCAAATTTCATAATTTCTTTCCAAGTGAGCAAATCTCAAAACATGTTTGTCTCAAAAATAAAATTATGTATCTATTGTGTATCTATATATCTATTTTTATTAATAAATGAGATGTTACATCATCAATAATTTACTAATTATAAATATTGTTGGTATTAGCAGGAAAGCAAGACATAACCTGACTGCACGATTTACATTTTGTGATAATTTTTTACGTGACTTCATTGTACTGAGTGTTTGACAAAAAAGCATTCAGAGTGCACTACAATGTACATGGCTGCAGTTTATGATCTGCTGGCATGAACTGAATAATACATATCTTATATAATGCTGGTCTAAAATATAATACTCTTGAATCATGGGTTCGCAAGCTGTTCTATCAGACCCTGGCTAAAACCCTAGAAGTTTATATGCTAATCTCATCGTCACCATATAGATCTTTGCTGTTGCATGCAGAAACTTATCCTGTCCTTCTGTTTTACACTTAAGAAAAAAGGTTGAAATATGTAAATTTTCTTGCTGTCATTATATCTGGGGTTTGATTTTCACCCTTGCAAGTAGGGAAGGGGCTTCAGTCAGTGTTTAGCTCTGCATAACTTTATCAATTCTCTTACCTTTCTTAGCATGAAAAAGACTTTGGTACGTGCTGATGACAGAGAGATACTCTCTGAGGTACGTGGATTTCAGAATGGCTGTGTTTCATTTTGAGGAGTCTTGAGATTCTAAGAAGTTCTCGTGAGATATGGTAAAGGCAAAATTAAAGATTCCTGAAGTAACTCTCTAAAAGTACACAAAAAGCTTAATAAATCATGTAGACTGCACTATGGAGCAATAAACTCTAACTTACCTCGGGGATAAGGGACCTCAAACAGCATCTCCAAAACCTATCATTAAGCTCAGCTTTACATCACTATGTTACACACTAGCTGAGGGAACTCTTTCTCACCGCTTGTTAGTAATCAAACAAAGCATTTCTGTGTCTCTCAGCATTTAACATTCAATTTGTTAAATGTCACAGAAGAAAAATAAAATGAAAAAGACATCAGTTAACAATGTAGTCTTTAATGTTTCATCATCCTATGACTCTGTTCCTCCATGTTGACCTAATTTGCCATGACAGGAACATAGTCTGTGTTTCAGAACATTCCAAGTGTAGAAATTACTAAATCTTAGTGAGAATTGTATGCTAGCTTAGAAAATTCATTGACATTATTTTAATAGTTCATAGTAAATCTGTGTCATTAAGAAGGCACAACTGTACGAAGTGAAACATGATTTGTTTACGTACCTAATATTTTAAATTGTCCCCATTAGGGGATTGATCCTTCCTTATATGGCACTTTGACATTCTTTCTCAGTGTAGTTAGTTGATACCTTGCCTGTACACTCAGATTTTGCTAGGACTGTCTGACACCCTAAACAAATCTCACAATATGAAAACTTCAGCTGGAACCGGACAAGTAGTCTAGAAGGTTAAAATAATAATATACCCACCATTCATTGGTCATATATTTGAATTCATACATACCTGTTTTCATGCACTGACGGCAGTGGCTACTGCAAAAGTTTCAGTCATGGCAGACAGAAGTCCATATCACAAAACCCTAAATACAAGTACTCTAAGAGCCTTTAAGGATCTTAAGTGAGAAGATAAGAACTGAAAAGTTGATAAACATAAGCTTCTCTTTCACCTTCAAGGCAACCATCCTAAAACAAGATTGAGGCATTTTGACATTATTGTGAGTAAGGTTCTATTTCTCTGTTTAATTATCTTGCAAATACAAAAGGGTCTATAGCAGTCATTGCTATTAAGTGCCAACTCCGAAATGTAAGAATTCAGAAAATGGGGGAGAAGGATGAGCAAAGTGGTGAAGATTTAGGTTAGATGTCAGATTGGAACATTCTGCTGAAGTTATTGCAAAATACTTGCTGGCAGAGAGAATAATAAATCTGACCAACCACATTTATTAAAAGTATTCTCTATGCATTATTTATTTACAAATAATCACCTTCTAGATATTTAAGTATTAGAGAGACTCTGTTTTTCCCTAGAAACTTAATTAATTTAGCTGTCCCAGTATAACCCATTTATCCAATTTATCTACTTTTTTATTCTACAAACTACCTGTAATTTGAGCTGTCATATTAATATATAGTGATTCCAGTGCACTTAATCAGGACAACTCTAAAATGAAAAAATGGAGGAAAATGCATAAACATTTACAAGGTCATCTGCAAGCATATAATTTCATGAGTGAAAGTATCCTGTGAGGCACACTTTAACCTTAAAAGGTTACCTAAACAAAGGTCAACATGAGTATACTTATTTGCTTATTCCTACATAAATAGGTTTCATGCATACTATTTAGCTTCTACCATTCCTGTGAGATAATTATATTGAAAATTATTAGCTACAAATGCAGCCCCATAAAATCAGAAAACTCAGATAAACATTTTATCTTTCATGTTTGCTACCAGTTTCACACTTTTGATCTCAAATTAGTTTTGGCAACTCCCACAGATTACTATATACTCTCACTTCTGAACATTTTATATTCATTCAGAATAGTGGATTAATTCCCATTAGTTGTGTTCTCAGAAGCTTGGGAAATTACTTTAGATACACTTTCCAGAGTATTCCTTTTTCTTCTTCTATGATGGAATTTAAGAAGAGTTTGATCTGGGAATGTTCTTTGATATGTTGATGTTCTAGAAACTTTTCACAGTTAAGAAGAGTTCCTGAGGGAATTTTAAAAAAAAATTGACCTAGCAATGGAAACATAGGCTTTATTACAACCAAAGCAGCTTTGCAAAAAATAGAACAGATTTGAAGAAATTTGCTTAAACTTATCCCGCACAGATAGAAACACATCTCTAAATGTAAGGAAAAGAATCCATCCTTTCCAACAAAGATCAGAGGTGAGAAAACAGCCTAAGTAGAGGAAGAATCCACAACAATTTGTGGATTATATACATGTACTAGGGTTTTTTGCCTCTGACACTGTTATCCTAAACACGACATGAAGGCATAGCCTGCAGGCCAGTTATCTGCCTGTTCCAGATGGCAAGGGACAGGAGGCAAGTGTCGAAGAGTGAAGTTTGGTGATTTTCGTCAATGCCCTCTCAATATCAAACAAGATAATGTCACTCCACTCAAAGAAACTTTAGACCAGATTCGAGTTACAGACAATGGAGAGCACCAGGCACTTCTAGGACGCAATTACTTATTCTAGAGCCTATTTCAGATGCCCTCAGTTGCATCCTGAAAATACATAGCACTCAGCACTGTATAGGGGCATTGTAGAGGGTTCACCCTGGCTGTACTCCAGGTATCTACCAAAGCTGCTTTATGACTCTCCTCCACAAGTGAATGGGGGAGAAAAAATACAACAAAAGGTTCACAAGTTGAGATAAGGACAGGGAGAGATTCCTCACAGATTACCGTCATGGGTAAAGCAGACTCAACTTGAGTCTATTAATTGAATTTATTACTAACAAAATCAGATCAGGATAATGAGAAGGAAAACAAACCTTAAAAACACCTTCACCCCACCCCTCCCTCCTTCCCAAGCTGTACCTCCTCCCCGGCAGCACAGGGAATGGGGGTTATGGTCAGTTCATCACAGGTTGGAGAGTCCTTCCCTTGCTCCAGCTTGGGGTTCCTCACGAACTTCTCCATTGTGAGTCCATCCTACAGGCAACAGTTCTCCATGAACTGCTGCAATGTGGGTCATTTTTCAATGGGGTGAAGCCCTTTAGGCACAGGCTGCTCCAGTGTGGGTCCCCCACAGAGTCACAAGTCCTACGAGAAAACTTGTTTCAGGGCTCCTCTCTCTTCAGGTCCCTGCCAGGAGCTTATTTCAGCACAAGCTTCCTTCCCCCCTTTCCTGCTGCTCCTCCACTCATCTTGGTGTCTGCAGAGTTGCTCTTTTCACATGCTCTAACTCAGCCTTTCTCTGGCTGCAATTAATTCTGCATAATATCTTTTTTTTCCATCTTATATATGTTATCACAGAGGTGTTACTGTCATTCCTGATTGGCTCAGCCTCGGCCAGGGGCAGGTCCATCCTGGAGCTGGCTGGTGTTGGCTCTAGGGGGAAGCCTCTGGCAGCTTCTCATAGAGGCCACCTCTGTAGCTCCCCTGCTACCAAAACCTTGCCATGTAAACCCAGTACAGGCACATAGAAAATTAATTCACCTGTGGACAATGTAGATGTACATGTTTGGTCAAAAACCATGATGGATCTCTGATTGCCACATTTCTTTCATTTAGGAAAGCCAATGAGAAGCCTTATGAGTGACCAGCTTCACTGATACCTGTATTCCAGAACTCATTAAATCAGTTTGATGATTTATAATATCAGTTATGTTATCTGAATATTTAATTCTTATTTAGTAAGCTTGAGGCAATGCTGTATCCAGTTGCCTTTTCTGTTGAAACATCAGATCAGATTTACGTCTCTGCAGAGCTTTCACTACAGTTCTGTTTTCTGAGGGGTGTAAGAGGACAGCAGTATTGAAATCCCTGTACTCTGAACATGCACTCACTTAGAGAATCTCTGGCACCAGTTTTATTTGTTCAGTGCCAACACAGGGAAACACCAGGACACTCATGCCATTGCGTATCTAAGATATTGACACCTTTCAGCTCCCTATTTTCTTTGGGTTTTTTTTATTTTATTTTATTTTAACTTTCTAGTTCAATCAAGCAGTAAGCAGAACAATGTGTGCATTGATGGTGCTATGGAATAGAGGTGACAAAAATTAAGAGCAGTATTTAAAGAAAGCAAAAGTATAAAGAACTAGTCACCTATCACCACTCCTTCTAGAGACAAAGGTTTCAGACACAAAGCATGTCATTAGTTTCCTGTCTGATTCAAGGACTATTCAGTATCAGTTCCAGCCAAAAGAGGTCTTTTTTTACTCAACATTTTCACTGAAGATGCTCACATCTTAGTTCTTTATGACTAAGGCCTTCCTGTAGTAACTCATGGCTTTATCACTTCTAGATTTAATAATCAAATATGACACTACTCAGAACTACCCAAACAAGCAGAATTTGGTGGGCCCCCTTATTAAATAACTTTCCTGAGAGAGTACATGAACCTTGGCTGCACTGGCTGTAAAATTACCAGAACAAAGTTTCCAGCATTCACTTGGAACAATAAAACCAGTAAATAATAATAAACAGACATATTTCTGAGAGATCCTTTATCCCTCACTCTTTCAAATCACCATGGCAAATCTAATCACAAATGTTAGCACTTACACTGCCATGCCATTAACAATACCATCAGTTTCTCGTGGGAGTTCATCTATATTTGATTTTTTTAAAACCTGTTACTATGTTATCAGGTAACATTTCTAATTAATAGAATATTAGTAGTAGAGACTTTAGTTCCTCAGCCTATTCAGTGTTAGGAAACAGACCAGACTTTAGCATCACAAGGAACAAACTTCTTTTTTAGGCAAAGCTTATAGCTGCTTTAGTTAAAGGTGCAGATGTAGTTGTACCTTGAGATCTACTTTGCTCTTGGAGCTCCTTTCTCTCTTGATTAGACAGGATCTTGTTATCTTCAACCATCTATTCTTCCAGGCTTTTTTTAAACGCATTGCTCATGAAACTGTGAGTTTAGGAGTAGGTAACAGACATTCTTTTGACATTAAAAGGATTCAGAGGAGTTCCTCTTTTCAATCCTTTCATGTATGTTCCTGTAAGACATAGTTTTAAAATTATGTGTTGCATTTGGAGTATGAGTGTTTATATGGAAAACTCTTCAACATATAAATAAATAGCTTATCCTCTGAAAGCTAAATAATTCCATATCTTGATACAGTAGTTTCATGCTGTGGGAGCAGTCCAGTTAGTAAAACAGTTGTAGGTTAATACTATAATTGCCATAATTCACAACTACCATTTTTAACTAAGGTTAAAAATCTAGGTTTTAAAAAACTAGGTTTTAAAATCTCTTTACAGCTATAAACCAAACACTGATATTTACCATGAAGTCTGTTCATGCTGTGTTTCATCCCATTTTGTCAATCAATACCTAATACAATGTTAGTCTAATTATATACATGCGGTGTAATTATACATAGAATATAATTATATTGTAAGTAGAAATCTCCCTATTCAACATAACAATGCTTTAGACATGGTTAGACTAAAGAAACAAAGCTCTACAGAGTTGTGTACAATTATTATCTAAACAAAGAGCTGAAATATCATATGAAGATGGAGCACAATAAAAGTGATTGATATGTCATCTTTTTGTATTAGTTATGATATTGTATGCTGACTACTTTACAATGCACTCTAGATACAAAAAAGTATGTCATAATGGTGTCTGAAGACATATATATTTTTGTTATTGATCTAACCTGTTTAAATTACACTATTGTTTTCAAGGAAAGCTTATAATCCTTTTTAGATGAGTGACATGTTTTCTTTTTAACTTTAGTGCTTTACAGAAAAAAAGATGAAGCAGAGAGAGCATCAGATCTAGCGAGCACGTGCATCAGCTGTCACCAGTCACCTACCTCATACTTATTTCATTAATGTGGTTTCAGAAGGTCAGACCTGTAGCAGATATGTTACTCAGGTGACAACAGGAACACCAGCACTGATGTATGACACTCACAGAAGTAAAACATCTCTGCTTGGGCCATTGCTGCCCAATCAGGACACCATTGCAATGAGTGAATTGTTACATTTAGTCTCATAAACACATGTAAAAAAAGAACTGCCTTCACCCTTCAGATCTACAGAACAGATCTCCTCAGACACAGACAAAGGAGGTCTTCCGCAGAGAGAGAGGGAAAAACATGTATATGTTCTTTAAGCTGGACATACCAGATGGGAAGAAACACACAAGGCTGGTGCATTTCCAAAGCATGAATCAGACAACAATGGACATGGTGGACCAACATCCCCAAGACATATTCAGTGCAGGGTGCAAACCCCAATCTAATTGTCAAAATATCTGTACCTATATGTAAGTTAAGAATCTAAGGTCCTGTGGTGGGTTGACCTTGGCTGGACACCACATGCCCACCAGGCTGCTCTGTCATCTCCCTTCTCAACTTGACAGGAGAGAGAAAAGATGGAAAACAATTTGTAGGTTGAGATATGGCAGTTTAGTAAAGTGAGAGTGAAAGGTTGCACATGCACAACAGAAGGAAAAAAACCCCAGAGATATTATTCTCTACTTTCCCTCAGCAAGTAATGTCCAGCCACTTCCCGGGAAGCAGGGCTTCGGCACAGTAGCAGTTGTTTCAGAAGGCAAACTCTGTAAATAACGAATGTCCCCCCTTCCACCTCCTTTTCTTAGCTTACATCATATGGTATGGAATATCCCTTTGGTCTGCTTGGGTCAGCTGGGCTAATTGTGTCCCCTCCCAAGACACTGCCCACTGCCATCCTACCGATGGGGAGCAGAATGTTGGATAGACAGCACTAACACTGTGCCAGAGCTGCTTGGCAGTAGCCAAAGCATAGGTGTGTTATCAACATTTTTCCAGCTCCAGTGCAAAGCGCCACACTGTGAGGGCTGCTGTGGGGAAAATTGACTCCACTTCATCCAGACCCAATGCAGTTCCAATTATGGTCAGCCAAATGTTAGTCTATGCAAGCAAGAAGGGTGTACATCTAACTAAATATCATTTTTAGAACTCTCAGCATCTATTATTTTTATGGATCAGATGAAAGTTTAGATACTTAACTCACAGGTGGGTGCTTGCATTTAGAAATCTAAATTTAGATTTTCAGAATCCAAAGCTGACCATCTCCAGAGGTACCTACTAACCTCAGTCATTCTGTGATGATGTGATTTCTCAGTTTCATATACCTAGTCAACAGAAGATGATGAAACAATGAAAGATTTTGAATAGCTCTTTCAACCTCCGGGAAACTTTGAAATCACAATCATTACCACATACTACACGAGACTGTTTAGAATTTTCCTTTGCAACAGAAATTTAGCATAAGCACAGAAACACTTAACCTTGATAAAAACAAATCAAATATTGACTTTTGTGTTCATTACCTCTTTTTGTTTATCTCTTCAAGCTTTAATTTCTTAGTTGTTTTATATATATGTTATCATTAAATTTCAAAAAAAAAGAATGTTCAAGTTGAGTAACTGAATCCTTTTGTATGTATCACAGTTGCCACCTCATAGTCAGTGACTGGTGAAGGGAGATATCCATTAGCAAAGTAATGACAATCTAGTTTAATAGTCTTCACCCACCTATAAGGCACAGTCAGAAAGCTGTGATCGCTTCTAACCCATCATACACAGCTCTCAGCATGGGGTGCACTCCCTTTTCTTCACTTTCATTCATATCTTCAGCTCTCTGCTTCCTTTGAGAGCATGCAGCATTTCTTGGAGGTGCACCTTGGTCCCTGTTGCACAAAACGTATTGAAGTCACCTACTGCTTTGAAAACCTGTGCCTGTATTTTAAAGTGAGATGAATTTCTATTTACAGATTAAGCAAGATTTAGAGGAGATCAATGAAGATTTCCTTAGCTGATACAAAAAACAGATTTTGTAGACTTTAGAATAATCAAAGAGTTAATGTTTCATTCCTTCATGACTAAAATTCACTGGTAGGCTTTTATTATGTTAATGTTCCAAACTTGCAAAGCAAAAAACCTCAGTAAACTGAAGGTAACCAAAGGGGCTGTTTGGTAGAGGCAGAAATGAACTCTGTCTTTTGAAGTGTTCCAGAGAAAATGTGTTCAGAATATTTAAGTCTCAAGTGAGTTACCAAAGGTTATTCATTCACAAGTGAGATAAATTCATACCTGTCAAATTGTCTGGATCCTCTGTGTGATCACTAGGGTCTCAAATCATTTATTTTTTTCCCCAGCGAAAGTTCAATATTTTCACATATCCAAATTTAGCAGCATTTCCTGTGTCTGAAAGTAAATGAATTCATTTTCCTTTCATCTCACTTTCCACTTTTACAAGACTAGTGTGAAGAAAAAAAATAAATCCAGGTTGGCTGGCATAAATTTTTTTTAAGTACCATTTCACAGTGTAGCCTGCAACTTCCTTACAACAGATACTGTATTTGTAAACAATCATTTTAGAAAAATCCTATCTCTGGCCATGATTGAAAATGGGTGTGTAAAATATTATTTCAAACCAATTCAAGGTCTGCATAGTCCTGGAAGGCTTTTCCCCTGCTTAAGATCTTGGATGTGCAAAAGAAGTGTATCTGAAGACAAAAGCTTTCCTTCTTCTCCACTTTGATAGGTGATCAAAAAAGAATTACTATAATCAGCCTAAACTTGCATTACTGTAATAACATCTATCACTGTTTCCATCACACAAAAAGTGCGGAGTGTATTTGATATCAGTCCTGTGGATTGATGAAAGTTCAATGGACCAGGGTTAAAAAAGGGAAGCAAGAATAGCAAAAACCTTATATTTTCAATTGAAAAAGAGATGGTCAGGGCAGACAACAGAGAAACATTTTGCTCATGAGGCCAGAACTGCAAAAATGGTGGACAGAAGAAAGAGTCACATTACTGAGGGACACAAAAAGAGACAGAGACTGATACTGTAGATGTTTCCTATATTTTCCTATTCTTTTTACTATTTCCTGTTCTTATTACTAACTGCACAGGATACCAATTCAAAATGTAGGTGGGTTCAAGGTCACACTGACTGTATAGCCAAATCTTTGTAAAAGAATATTTATATTCTACATTTCTGACTGCATGACAAATGGTTTAATTTTATTTAGTTTCACAAAAAAAAAAAAAACGGAACAAGTTCCATATACTTTTCACATGTTTTATGATAAGTCAACATTAAAAAATAAACACCAGAATATAGTTTCTCAAGTAATTCTGGTTTATGTTTTTATATTCTGTATTTTTAACTTTTTCTGGGTTTGTTGATAAAGTTCTATGTTACAAAGCATTTACGTGCATTTGGCATCTAGATGCAATGAAATAAGATGAAATTTTGAATAAGGCAGTGGAACAAAACTTCAGGAAACCTGCCTCCTGCCCAGGTAAGCAATTGTTTAGAATTCCAACTTTTCCATATAGTATCACTAGATCTAATAATACATCTTCATTCTATCTAATTTGTATCTTTCTGGATAAAATTTTAAATTCTCCCATCCAGTCATATTGATGTGGGTTTGGGGTTTTCTTGTTTGTTGCTTTTTTTTTTAATCTATGAAAAACTTTTATTTTCAATTCAATGCTTTACTCCTCACTTAGGATATATTGGTTCTGAAAAATGCAGCCTACATATTGCCTACTGTTTTGATGGTGTCTCATTCATGATGGGGAACACCTACTGGTGGAGAGTTAAAACAATTAAATAGTCAATCAGAGGAAAAACAAACTATTCAGACTCCTAAAACTGAAGGAGTCAAACATTCATGTGTGTATATTTATTATAACTATATTGGATGCATTTTTTATATTTACATATGTAAGTTAGAATGTGCATACAAATGAAATATAAAAGAAATATTTTAAATAATATTATTAAAGATAATTTGTTATTATTATTGAACTTCTTTACTTGACCATCTATTATATGTATATAAAATTGCAAAAAATTAATTTCAAGGGTTCTGATAGCACTATTAGTCTATTAGCTACACTATTTTCATCTACTATTGTAAAATGTACAAAACTGACATATTTTGATCCTACCAAGGGGAGAATCTGGCCCAATGGGGTCAGAGGAGAATGTAGCAACATATGTATATTGTATAAATACAAATAAAATAGATCACAAGGTACTCAGAAAATGACAGATACTTTAATTCTTAAAAAACTTAGACTTTCAACCCCTTTAGAAATTATGAAATAAAGAATAACAAAAAAACAAGCCCTCATTATTATCCAAGCAGAAGTGGTATAAGATCATTTATCTTGATGGATGTCACCTTAGAGCACATATTATCCCTATCTCTCAAAGTGTTTTTTCCCCCTTATTTCATCTCTGACATTCATTGTAAATTTAATGATCCACATACGATTTGCTGGTGTCTCAGTCTGGTGTTTTGAATCATGAAACTGGTACTAAATTTATGGCACTGCAGTACCACTTAGTGAATCATTAAGCAGTACAGTGATTTTAACGATTTGGATCATACTGGACCTCATCACTGTATAATGAGGTTCCATTTAGTGTAAATTTTATGTAAAAATTCAATTTGCAAACCAACAACATGAAACTACAACATTTTTTCTAACCTGACATCACATTTATTTATTGTGATTTCCATCAGTGTTTCATGTGGGGAAAGAATATGCTACCTCATTACAAAAATAATTTTTTACAGTCCTCGCACCACTGAAAAATATATACTTTCAGACTGGTATTTTTGTGGAAATCTCTTTTAAAACATAAACCTCCAGAGGGTTTAGATGTGGTTATTAGAGTATACTAAATTAGACTGTGGTATTACTGATGTAGCCAAGCACTTGAAGAAATGATTGTTCAAGGGGTTCTCAAACACTTCTCTGCTGTCCAAGAGGATCCACCAATACAGAGGGGAACATTCAGCTCGAAAGCATTGGGTCACCCCTTTACCATTTACAACATAAACCCTGTTTCTCCAGCCAAAGACTTACAATGCTGAATGTTTATTAATTGCTTCTCTAAAATGCACTGAAGGAACTAACTAGATCTATGCAACCAAGCCAAATACAAATTCCCCACTCTGAGAGTTTTGCACTGTAGAAAGTGTACTGGGTGCAGTGAAGCTAATGTACTGTTATAGTTTCTATAAAAAGTTTTCCATTTGCAAACTAATAATTTTTGGCATTGTTTTCAGTAGCGTTTGCTTCTCAAGTTGATTTTCATCAGACAAAAGCAATCTAAAACATTCAGAAATAATATTTGGATCATTCTCTGGTTCCATTTCACAAAACCTTGTGGTAAGATTATCTAATATGGTTGGGCCAGAACCCTAAAACAGAAGAACCTTAATGGTAAGGAAATACAGTTCTTGAAAAGACTGATTTTTTTTCCTAGTTCTTTTGGCCAGGTGGATTTAAGGAACTTGAGATGTAGTAAATCAAGCTATTGAAAACCTGCAATATTTTTGAGATGGTGTAAAATAATGGGAATATACTAAAAGTGCTTACATTAATTGTTAGTTCAACAGCACATGGCAGCTCAGACTCTCTTAAGTACTTTACAGATACCAAAGGTAACAAAAGAGGTGAGTAGGATGAGAGAGTAGGTTTTTTTTCCTCCTCCATAGGAAAAACAAAACCAGTGAGTAATAGTCACCATGCAGCAAATCAAATGGATATAACTGGCAAATAAGCAAAGTAGTACAATGATTCTACCAAAGTCTTCAAAACATCCTAGAATGCTGCAGGCACTTTTCTGCATGACTACCTTACTCAGGTGCCCATGGCTAGATATAACACACAGGAACTTTCTGTTAAACAGCATCAATGGCTAGGAAATACATGATACTACTTACCTGTGCATTTTTTTAATGGAGGGGAATATACCAGAGATAGAAGTCCTTCTCTGCCTTTTATCTTCTTTCTAATGGTGCAGTTGTAGACATAATACTTTATGGAACTGGGAACATTCAGTAATCGGACTTGAGTGACAGTAAATCTTGTTATATAGAGTTGTGTAGTTGCTGTAGAGTTAGAAAGAATAGTAGAAGAAATGCAACATAAGATCTCTAGCAAACAACATATATACTTTTAAAAATTTACAGTTCAATCCATACTTGTAAGAGTTTTTAGGAAATAACAAGGCTTGCTTTCATCTATCTGAAGTAATATACATGTGCACACTCTCACGTATAACAGATTCAATAGCACTCTCATTCATAAGTTAGAGAGTACCAGAGCTAAACAAGCTGAGTTTCCTGTGGATTTGTGTGTCCCAGTTGACACCCTCTCCTGTTACAGATGCTGTTTCCAGTGAACATTACCTGCTTACAGAAAGCACATCTGCTTTTTTTATTGTCTGATGTCTAACAATGATTGAACAATGATTGCAATATTTTCTTCAACTGGATCACTAACAGGGTCCCTCTCTCCAACTTTGCAACCTACATCACAAATTTCCACTGATTCATGAAACATATTCTCTGCTGTGAAATTTCGTCAAAACTAACTAAAGAATACTGAGAGATGGGGTTGAGGGAAATAATCAAACAGATCTAGACCAAGATAATAGAAATGCACAAGATCTTTTTCCTTTGTAATCAAAATGAAAACAAAACAGAAAGTTGGGTTATCAATTTCCTCAAAGGATGCCTTTTGTTTGAATTAGAGGAAACATTTTAATATGCTCTTGACATGATCTCAAAACTTTGTAACAACAAGGTTTTTTAACATGTTATATCAACTCAACACAGAGTATTTAAATGAATTGGCATGAAATTTTTCTTTCAAGTGGGTGCAGCAAAACCACAAAAAGGCTTTGGAATCTCAAAAGGATGCTTTTGTTACAGCATGAGGCAGAACAAAAAACTTTTAAAGAGAAAAAAATCTGATCTGCCAGGTGAGACAGAGCAAACTATGAGGATTGGCAAAGGCACCCCAGCATTCACCTCTGCCTGACACACTCTGCAATTACCAGCTGCTTGTGCCAGTTTCCTAATGAAAAAAACGGTTTTGTGGGTGAATAAAGGTCTGCTCATCCATCAGTCCTGGTCAGCTCCTGGCGACTGACAAAACTCTGGTCAATTTCAGCTAAGCTTGATAGAGTAATAGAAGAGCCAAAGGTAATTAATTGAAACAAGTCTTTTGAGAATTAGCAGATGGGCTATGAGTGGTCTCCGTAGGTAGCTGTAAGCCTGCTGACCTACCTGGTGTGTGTTGATGGCCTGCTGGCACACGTGCAGCCTGGACTCAGTGAGCCCTCTGTGGCCACTTGCCCAGTTAGGAGTTCAAGTGTATGGGACTCTGGGCATTATAACAAGAGAAAAGGAACTTATAGGAGGTGTGAAAGAGAATTGCAGGTGGTGCAGTAACAAATTAAATTAGTTTTTTAATTTAGAAGACATAAGATTCACATCCACAGACAACCAAAATCTCCACAATTCAATGAAAACTTATTTCCTCTTATTCTGGTGTCTTGCCCAGTTAACTTTACGTAGTTAGTGAACAAGTGATAGATACCTTTTGGAAAACAGAAACTAATGCTAGCAGCAGCACCAATTATTTTATTGCAAGGACTTTCTCTGGTCATTCAGATTATCCAAGGCATCTGGGCCTGTCTCAGTTTGAGTCAATTTGGAGGGACAAAAACTTCTGACAGAAGTCTACTCCCTCAGATTCAATACCACTGGTTTTGCCAGTGCAGAGGGAGAGACCAAATATGTCAAGATATAAGTGAAAAAAACCCTCTTTGCCAAGAAGAAATACTAATAACAATACTGATAAAACTGGGTTAAACCAACCAATGAGGAGAAGCTTCCCAAGCCCCACTCACCGGACTAAACTGATATGGCAGCTGACTTCCCCCACCCAGAAAAAATACACATGGCCATAGGAAAGAGACAAAATGACCACTCTTCCACGTGGTTCGCCTTCCCCATGCCTGGAAAGCCTGGAAGGAATGGTTGGAGAGTGAGCACTGTCAGGAAACAGCGGATGGCTGATATTCAGTGCCAGCAGATGCCTGCATGGCACTGGAGTGAGAATGCAGTGCTGGCACAGGCAGTCGGAGCAGGGCTGTGGGTTCCCCCAGGTGACTGGAAGGATCCGCAAGACACCTATTGAATCCAGTAATGAGACTTGGTTGTTGCAATTTCATTGTTTGTTGGTCAAAGTGGTGGTTGTAGTCCTGTTGGAATGGTGGTAACAGTCCAGATCTACCAAGGTGGTGGGTGGAAATCCTGGGTGGTGAGGGAAGCCCCGAAAGTCAGAGTTACATACACTCATGTTCAGGTGGGAATGCCTCTGGTACTTCCCCTGGGACAGAGTTTTACACTGGATCACCTAATACTGTGAGTCCCGTGATACTTTGGGAGTCTTTGACACCTTCTGAGATCTCTGATGTCAGTCCGTTATTCGCGAGAGATGTATACATTCAGACCAGGTGTGAATATTTAGGGCAGTTATCACAGCTGAGTCATCTGTGTAAGGAAAAAGAAATAGTACTACACAAATCTGCAGAATTTGCTGCTTTCCTTATCTTGTTCAACACCCAGCTTGCAGCCTGAGGTGTCAGGCGTGCACACCTTCAGGCCATGGCCTGTGTGGCCACTCTGCTCATTGCCAACAAGGCACGCTGTTGATTGAGCCACGGGCACGGACAATCCAGTCTCTTACAGCACCTGGGCGGTCACTGCAGGTGGTCGAATATTTGAGAAGGCAAAACACCAAAAAACCAAAAAGGCATATTTGGAGAAAAGACAAAAGAAAAGGCGGATACCGGAATTTTGTGTAAAGCAGGACAGGACCATACAAGCAGAGTGATCAATACAAGCAGCATTCATGACAAATAATACTTTGAGTGATTCCTTGGCAAAGGCTAGCTAACTGACAGGTGAGCAGGACAGCATTTTGCTGGCCTCCTGAACAGCTTTATTCCAGCTGATATGGAGCACACAGTTCATCCAACACGGAGGTTAGATATCTAAACACATACCAAATAAAGCTTCAAAGCAGAGAACATGGTACTACTCAGAAAAAAAAAATTGTTGTTGCAGCTTTTGGACTGTGAGAAGGTAATGGTGTTCAGAAAAAAAAAATTGCCACTATTGTCAAAGGTGACTTGTGATTCTGGCCAACAGTCTAAAACATCACAAAGGTTAATGCATATTTCATGTAAAACAGAAATTTTAAAGGCAATTTCAATTATTCACCTCATAAATCAGCATTTTTTTTAATGATGGCTGGAATCTATCTCAGGTTTGAATTATTTCTCTTCTGAACTATAGACCAGTCAGGTATAGTCTTTGTTTTAAGGCTATGGCAAAAGCAAAAAAGTTTCAAAAATGTAGTTTCTAAATGTGAAAATATAATTTTTGTGGCAGTGATTTTGCAAAAAAACCCCAAAAAAACCCAACCCAAACTACAAAAGTACCCAAGCCAACCCTAAAAAATAAAAAGGAAGACACTCCTCCCTATACACACACACACAAATCCAAGGTTTGTCACAGATGAGCTGAGGGATGAATAGCATTTCAATACATGAAAGTCTGTGTACTCTTTGATTTCAGACAGCTTTGTTTTGCCAGCTGCATTTTCAAGCATTCAGAAAAAAAATAATAGACACAGCTAACTTGTTTTTGGCATCTTACCCACAGTATGACTAGATAAACTTGTATTTGTCTAAGTTTTTATTCAGTCATTTGTTGTAATAACAACAAATTCTTCTGCTTAAAATTTAAGTTGTATGCTGCTGAGTTTTTAAAACACTTTGTAATGTTTCACAGTTTAGTTATCTGGGACTATCTACGTATCAGGGCATTGTCATCTCCAGCATCAGCTGAGTGTGTTTTGTTCAAGATCATAATGTGCTTGGCATGGTTTTTTAATTTATCTTTAATTTGACATTTAATTCCCATGTAATAAAAAAATCTATATCATAAAACCAAAGAAAACTTTCCCATGGGAAGAATTTCCTTTTTTTGGTCACTTTCATTTTTTCAGGATGTTACTGTTTTCTACACACAACTGCACCAACCCCTTTACCCAAAATGTTGCCTCTTATTATATAATCTTAATTTTATGGTTTGGTAGCAACTAACCATATGAAAACTAATAAGAAGCAGAAATTTGTTTGACAATGGCATGACTAATATCACAAGAAAGGCTGAAGGAAAATGAAAATGAAAAGAAAGATGCTGCTAAATAATATCACCATCAGCCCATGGAGGTGTTTGACTAGAGAAAGATAATGAGAGGTCTTATTTATAAGAACAAGTGGACTGCAAAAGAAATACTAACTTTGCCAATTCTCAGGCTGTAAATTAATTTCCTGTACTTAAAGACCTCATCTTTTTCCATTTACTGATATTTGATTTTCACAATATTTTTTGTTCAGGTGCTTCTGCAACCTTCTTTCTCTGCGCATACTCCATGATGGTAATGAAAAGTTAAAGTGGTTCTGGTACACAGGTACATGTGCTTGCATTTAGTCTATTATGTTGAAACAATGGTAGCAGTAGAAAACTTAGAGAAAGTCCAATTTTTGTGAAACCCCTAAGGAGCCTTAATGGGCAAAATAATATAGGTATAGAAATTGTTTTCCATATTGTTGCTAGTTATTTACTTTCATACTGAGTTCTAAAATACTCTTTTTAACATTAAGAAACTTGAGATACAGGATGACTTACTTCAAACCTCTGAAATTCATTGGTAGCCCATTGTTGATCTTATAATTCAGATTTTAAAATATCTGATAAGGGATTTTTTCTGCTCCAACAGTTTTAATTTTGCAAGTCACTGGACCTTACTGTGAGCTAATCTCTTTACCTATTTTGTAGGGGGGTGGGAAATCTAAGTAGGCTTTTTTGCTTAAAATAACGACTTTATGTGTACGCACAGCAATTACTGACATTTCACAAAGTTCATATTGCTGTTCTGTACATCACAAATATCTGTATCAGACTTCCAAAAAGAAAAGGAAACACTCTGAAAACAGAGTCTGAATGAGACACTAAGTTAATACAGGAGAGAGTCCATTTTAATAGCACAATTTTTGCTTTATTGCACTGTATTTTGAAGAGACTTGAACACTTCCATTTTCCTCCTCTTTAACACTAATAAAGCCTGTGTGTCACAGTTTAGCCCCAGACAGCAACAAAGCACCAAGCAGCCACTCACTCACTCTCCCCGCAGTGGATTTAGGGGAGAGAACCAGAAGCGTAAAAGCCAGAAAGCTAATGGGTTGAGATAAAGACAGTTAAATAGGGACAGAAAAAGCCACACACACAAGCAAAGCAAAACAAGGAATTAATTCACTGCTTCCCAAGGGCAGGCAGGTGTTCAGTCATCTCCAGCAGAGCAGGGCCCCTAACAGTTATTTGGGCAGACAAACACCATCACTCCAAATTTCCCCTTTTTTCTCTTTCTTCCTCACACTTCATATACTGAGTATGATGTCATATGGTATGGAACATCCCCAGCTGGGGTCACCTGTCCTGGCTATGTCTCCTTCCAACCTCCCATGCACTCCCAACTTCCTTGCCAGGGTGTCTGTATGAAAAGCAGAAAAGGCCTTGGCTCTGTGTAAGCCCTGCTCAGCAATAACAAAAACATCTCTATATTATCAACACCGTGTTCAGAACAAATTCAAAATGCAGCCTCATAGTAGCCACCATGAAGACAGTTAACTCAACCTCAGTACACTGTGCTAGGGATATTCTGCCATGGAAAGTAAACATTCCTTCTTGTACCGCATACAGAAACCATAGGAAGAATTGCATTATGAGAAAAGAGTCATATATGTCCAAGGAATCCTTAAAAAAAACCAGGAAGATAAATGGATTCATGCCTATAAAACAGTTGAAAACCAGAGAAAAGTGAAAGTATCAAGTGTAGAAATATTACAGAAAACAATAATGGTCTTAATGTCTGATATACATATATATTTTCACAGTATCAGACTGTACCTGGAGTTTCTACTTAGCTCTGACATGTACATAGCTGTCTGATATGCTTTTGAGGATTGCACTTGAGCCTTGTGCAGAGTTTACTATAGCATTGCCTAGGTTAGTTCACTTCATGATGCTTTGGACCATAAAGGACTGTATTGCTTTCCGTGTTTTGTTTAACACTGACTACTCAGTCAGCACTTAATGATGAACCAAAATCTGTCGAGTGGACATCAAGTGAGAATTTTGAAACGGAGATATAAGAATAAATTTGAAAAATAAGAAAAAGTGCAATAAAATAATAATTATAAGAACAATAGTAATAACAGTAAATGCCTCAAGCCTGGGTTCCAAGCTGCCATTCTGTTTCATGGGACCTGCAAAATTTGAAATCACAATTTGAAGCGCCATCTTATAATACTTCTGATATATTCTAATTGTGGGACTATCAGAAAGGGAAATGTTCAACTACTTATAAACTTAATTAACCAACTTGCACTTTATCCACCTTCATGGCTTCTCTTTGGACTTTCCCTGCCCAGCAAGCTGATGATTTCACAGCTGACCTTTTCCATAGTTGTGACTTCCAAGTTTGTGTTCATCATCACAAAGACACAGTTTTAACTTTTTTTTTTTTCTAGAGGCTTTATACTTAGCTGCATTAAACTTCATTTGCCATGTTTTTTTTCCCACTGACTCAGACTTTATTGGTCATTCTGGAGTTCTTTGTTATCAGTGTACCATTTTACTGAAGAGGGTAACATCTACAAAGTAAGAGACTTCTTGGTCTAGTCCCTTCTCTGGGTCATTGATTAAAGTGTCCAATAAAACTGACCCAACCAACTATTCATGTAGCACTTCAGTATGGATTTATCTCTATTCTAAAATGGGGCTAGTGAGGCCTGTCAACTTTCATAAAGGAACCTTTTTTCTCATCCTCTGTCAACACAGTTTCTTTAGATGGAAAAGAAAAAAACTTGTCATAAATGTTTGAATATAGAAAACTTTCAAGATCTCTGTAACAAAATATATTTTAAATGTAAATAGCTATAGCAAATTCCACAGGTTTGAGGGTTTTTTAAAAAATCATTTTAATCAAAAACTATAATCTTGGAAATTTTCCCAGAAAGCCAAAATAGAGAAAAAAGTTTCCTACTTTAAAAACAGTTGCAGCAAATAAAAGAAATGCATGGAATGCCATTCTTTTATTTTACATGCACCGCATGTCCTCTAATACCTATGCACAATGGGGTGCAAGTTTAATGACTTGCTTTTTTGTGCCCCTGTTGTAATTAGATATTAGGGGACATATGGCATGGTGAAGACTTAGCAGTGAATTTTCTTGTTTTGATAGTTTTCTGCTACAGGCATAACATTGCTTCAGTGATGATATCATTGAGCAAATTAATTCACATGTTGACTTCTAGGTTTATAAACTGAAATTCCTTTCAGGTTATACAAAATCCAAATATGTAATTAGTATCAACAAGTGAATTATCAATAAAAAAGAGTATAATCAGTTCAAAGGGTATAATTTTTGGCACCACTGTGAATGCTATATTTACGCTTCAAATTACAGTCAGAGTTCAGCACTGGTGAAGGAGAGGCTATCTCTTTCCCTTTCAATATCATCTCCTTTTACATGCATACACACTCCCCAAGTGAGCATCCAGCCTCACATTTTTCTTCCTCAGTTCTTCCTCTCTCATTCAAGTCCCTGAGTTATGTCAGCTTCGGTATCTACAGTCTTTATTCAGTGAGTCTGACTGGGCACACGTATTTTTCATGATTTATTACAGGAATTTGTGGTTAAACATTGTTTGGGATGACACAATCCCTTAAAGAAAATTATTTTTGCAGATATAAGCAAACTATGTATGGATGAGGTATTAAAAATGCTGAGAAAAAAAGAAATTTCAAGATTGTATAAATACACATAAGAGATTGAAATCAGACTGTGCTATACCCCTTCTTTACTCTTGGAATGTATTTCTTAACTAATTATATACAATTTATTGCTAAAGATGGCACATCAGTGTATAGGGGTTCCTTGGGGTTTCTTTGGTTTTTTTTATATGCCTGGTATCAGACAACATAATTAAGTGCTTTTCAGTTGCTGTTCTTCAGGCAAGATAAATTTGCCATGTGTTTTAGAGGACATATGGTATCTCAGTAATTCATACTGCACTAACCTCCTAAACAGATTAAAACATTTCTTCTTGCATGACAAAAGCTGACATTCTGTTTCCTCGGCTGGTAATCTAGGGGACATTACTAACACACAGCAGTAGGAAGCTATATCAGCAGCACGTGATATTTCACCAGCGCACACAACAGGCACCAGTTTTGCCAAGAGTCATATTTTATCATGACTCCTGCAATAGTTATTTTTTTACCCAAAGTACTCATTCTCAAACAGTGTAAATAGATTAGAATTTTAGAGTGTGTGTATTTTGCAAATATGTCACTGTCTTTTCCATGGGCACTGAAAATATGTTCCTAATGGCTCTGAAAATCTCAACATGCAGAGAGGAAGGAAGAAACACTGATTTTTAATTTCTATATTACCTTGTGTCATGTACTACAGTTTAATATCTGTGGAAGGAATAATACAAAATCTTTTCAAAAAATTGCAAAAGCAATTGCCATCATTTTGATGAATCACAGTGCTGCAAATCAATAGCATCTTAAAATCAAAAAGAAAACATTAAATTACTTCAAAATTGTCATGAGCTACCAAAAATATCATGGGAAAAGTCAAGGAAGGGAGAGCAAACAGTGAAATCTGTAAAGTATTGTCACTACTTCTTTTGATTGACAACACAGTTTCAAGAGTGGCATTAATGTTTTTACCCATCTTTTTTATTTTCATTTTAGAGAGAATTCCGCAAATAACTATCCTAAAGGGTATGGAAATGTTAGAAAATTTACATTAAAAACTCTATACAAGTGTTCTACATTTGACATTGAATCTGTCAGGTAGAAGCTGAAGAATTGTTAGGTCAGCACTACATTTTTTGACTAAGAAGAGATTATCTCATCACAGAGAACTTCTCCAAGTCCCCATTCTTAGAAGCACTCCTGGTTGCTTGCCCTGTCCCAGTGAGCACTGGGACTAGATCACAGGGTAGTGAGCCTCCCAAATGAGCCATGAAGACTGATAAAATGCAATCTCAAGTAGCTGCTGGCACCTCCCTGTCAAGCTTACTAATGAGTGCTGTGTTACTGCTAGAGTCAACTGTCACATTATCTCCAGGCTAATAAACGGATCCAGTGACAAACAATACACAAACAAAAAGGAGCTGATAGAGGATCTTTCCTTTTAACTCCATCTCTGCATGTCCCTAGGACACAATCAAATTCTTGGCAGAGGTGATTTTCATGTTGTAGAAAGAAGTTTTTCATTGTTTGCTGATTTATGCATTTATTTATTTTTAGTTATGAGCAGCAGAAGCCAGTTAAGTAAAAATATTGTGGGTCTTTGTTTAAAAGTTAAATCCAGTAAATATGCAATATTTTTTCATGATTCTCCTTGTTTCCTGTTTGTAGTGATGACTGGAAAGAGATATGCCAAATCTCAGGACAAAAATCCTAGCTGAGGTATTCCCTGCATTAGAGAAAACAACAGAAAGGAAAATTATGTGCAAAAATTGGGTCACAGAAAAAAAAAAATCAATTCCTGAAGAATCATGTCAGATTTAAGAAAGAGCAAGGTACCTGTGTAACCTTAATTCAGCACCTTGATGAGGGTCATTAAAGTAATTTGAATGTGTGCAATTCCCAAAATTCTCCTTCTGATGTTACCTACCAATGAATGGACTTTTATAACACCAAATATTAGAGGAAAACAAATTTAGAGCAGCTGTTAATGTCACTTGCAAATTCTACATCTCTTGGAACTCTACAGTGTTAATTTTGGAAGTTACTATATCTGATAAAACTCTATTACATATTTATTTGTGCATAGATTGTACACTCAAGAAGCCAAACGTATCATTGCCTAAGTATGCGATTTCCCAATTAAACAAAAAAAATGAAAAGAAAAAAAAAAGTCAGAAAACACACCATTAAAACCATGAAGGTGAAAACAAAGTCTACTTCCTCATGACCCAGACTCCAGAGGGAGTAAGATGCTTACTTTCCAGTTGTGCAGCCATGTGCCATACAACTGAAGGGTGTTGCAATTGAGCTGCTCTCCGTTAACGGCTGTGGACAGAAGTGTCCTTTAGTGCTTTCAGGTTTTCCTTCCCATCCTCTATAATGTCCAGGCACAGCTTGTCTTCTGCTTTGCCCATGCCAGTTCTTTCTCTCTTTATTGCTATGAATTTCTTCTTCCTTTGTCCACCTCTGCACATGTTCCCTCTAGCACGCCCTTCTCTAGCTCTCCTTCCCTCTCTTCTGCAGTGATTCAGACCGCTTCTGACATTTGAAATTAGTGGTGTATTTGCTAAAGAACCTTCCATAAGGTTAACTTTAAATGTTAAATACAAGTTAAAAGGACCAGCACTTTTTGTTACATGTATCAGGAGTGGTCTCACACTCAAACACTAGAAATAATGATACTTGCTTTATCCCAATAAACAGGTTCCTTTCCTATAGTTATATTTAAAAATCATGATTTTGGGTACACATCACATGGAAGACTCAATTGTCTGAAGATGTTTTAGAATTCACACTGAGCAAAAAATAGAGGAATATTGGTTTCTTTATTTTTGTTTTCCATTGTCATTTGAGATCTACTGTAGTGATAATTTTAGGAAATGAAGTTCTCTCATTTAGCTGGAATTATCACACAAAAATTTTTGGTAGAGTTTTATGCTTTTTCAAATCACTTGGACATTTCATACAATAGAGAAGAGGAATTTGAACAATAAGGTAGTTCACCAAAGATGTAAAAGAGTTTTTGCTACTGGCATCTCTTTATCACAGGAAAACAAGGTTAATACAGAAGAACAAATCAAACTCCTATGTCTTGAAGTATCTGCAGAAAACAGCGTTAGTGCTTGAATTTGTATCTTGCCAATCTGGACAGAAACTCCAAATACAATTTAAACTTATAACACAGTATGCTGTGTAAGTGACACTTCATAAGCAACACTATTATCCCTTTTTACTTGTAGTCACTGCATCAGAGGAAATCCCTTGTGAAAGGTCAGAATTTTACTGCTTTTTTCTGCATTTTGTAAGGAACACTATTCCTTTAATATGTCTTCTCTTTGTGCTATAATCACAAATATCAGGAGTGAAATACCAAAAGAAAATGGTGATGCTTATGCCATCCAATATTTCTTCAACTGATTACAGTAGAGACAAAATTCTCACAGTAGAGATAAGGGAAGGCTATTCTACATAGCAATCAATACAGTTTTGTATTTCTTCATCCTTAGATGCTGGAAGTTCAGGCAATTTATTTAGTCTCCCTATAGACTTATGGACTTTAATAAATTTGTCCAAGCTTACTTGCATTTTGTCAGAGGTATAAGTTAGTAGGTGGCTGTTATAAACCTCCATCTGCAAGTCACCACTATACTTCTATTCCCAAGCAGTAAGTCCTGAAAGTAAATTCTTCTCTTACAACTCTCAAATATCTATGTTAGTTACTAGTTCTCAATCCAGTTCCTACCAGTTATGTGAGAAAAGAGCTTGTCAGCGTGGTTCATTTTTAAATGTTTGCTGGAAATTTCAGCATGATAAAACTTGGAAAAGGAAAAGCCACAATTTTCTATCCCTGAAAAACGTTGTCCAAAATTGCAGTCAGGCACATTTTGCAACACAGTGGGAAACAGCACCATCGTTCTAGAAATGATTCCAACACTTAAATTTTCAACAATTTTATGTTTTTCAAAAAATGTACTTGCAACACAGCAAGTAAACAGGTATCTACATAAATACTTTTGAACAACAAATCCGAGCTTTGTACATTTACTGTCTGGAGATCTTGCTTATGTTTTATAAAAAACACTCATGAAAGCCAGGCTGCTTCTGTAAGTATGATGCCACAACAAATAGTACTGCTGGCTATCTCTGCTTTGTTTTTATGTCCTGCAGAGAGTGACATCTGTGTGCAAATTAACAACAGATTTGTATAAGCTAGCTGTGAATGCAATATTTGGGAAAAAAAAAAAAGGAAACTTACCTATAAAATAATGAATGTAATGATGATGTAATTTAATTCAATTTCAAAACACTCTCGTTACCTTCTAGGTGCATACATTGTTAACAAATCAAAGTATGAAATACTAACTTCAAGTTTTATATTTGAGTTTGTACTGGCTAAAGGCACCCTTGCTTTGATCTGCACACAATGTCTATAGAACTAAATGGCTGGTACTAATGACCTGAAGTACACAGAAATGTTTAGGGGGCGATTTACAGTGGATTTCTTCTAATCTGGTCCACAAGATGAACATAAATTAGCAGCTGGAGCTCCTTTGGCTGGCTCCTAGATGATATCCTTTGTGCTGATTTCATCCAAGAGGTAATCCAGTCCATGCATTCTTAAAAATGTTCTACAATGCCAACCACAACATGGAAAGTGGGAACAATTTGGATACTGACTTTTAAAGTATATTTCTGATCTGAATTAAAACATTAATGCAATCACATCCACTAAAGTCAGCCAACTCAAAGCATAGTGCATCCCTAGACCCAGAAAAAGTTTCTTAAATAAGGTTGTGAATGTATTCTTCTCAACAATACTATTTCTATTTGTATTTCCAAAACTCCTGAAAGGTGAGATCCATGTCTAATCCCACCTGATATTAACATGAAATCAGCTTGTCTTAAATGCATTAATGGTGTGTAGAGCAGGAACTGGGAAGTAGTCCCACCCTATTGTCCAGTTAGTGCCCTGCCCATGACATCAGGGAATTTTGTTTCCTCTTCTGCTCAGTAAAAAAGTCATCTTTATTGTAATGTAGAACTTCAGCTAGAGAATTTGTATCACCTCTGCAAATCCCATCATCTCACTCAACCTGGAACAACCAAAAGCTAGGAATCTTTAGTGGGATTCAGCATTTGAAGGGTTTCAGAAGATCCAAGTCATTCAGGACTAGCAGGAGTAGCATAGGAATCACAAGAGACCTGTGCCCCACTAAGGCAGTAGACAGGGGCCTGAGTAGAACACCTCTAGGCACCTAAAGTGACATTAAATACCTGGGAACTATTTTATCCTGGCAGGCAGTGCTTTCACAGTCTCACAAGGCTATGAGGGGAACAAGGGAGTTAACTCAGAAGAGAGATGTAAAATCTGGATGGCTGAAGTTTGAGGGAGAAATGCTCTGCACAGCTTGTCAGAGAGGACAACATGCTGGGAGGGGGCATTTCTTGCATTCTTTGTGGCAGGCACACGATTTGCACTTTAATTTCCTGTTGTCTAGTTGAGTGCTTTATGCCCTGAGCTAGTAAACTAACAGCACCAAATCCATTGTCTACATTTTCAAAAGAATGTGGGACAGCAGCTATTGCTGTGGTTTTGGTAGAAACAGACCTTTGCCTGTTGAAAGTGTCCACTGGTGCAATATGCCTCAGAGAATATGGAGAGAGGAAAATTCAATTTAATGACCCTAAGAGCTAAAAGACAGCCGATCCTGCCAAAAGAGAGGCAGCCAGAACCTGAACTGAAAGCATTAGCAGGCCTCTCCCAGTGAAGTCTGAGTCACAAAAGTACTTCTAGGCAGGTGTGAGCAGCACCAGGAGAATCAAGGTTTCTGATTGAGCTGACTGGCTTTCCAATGCTTCCTTTTTTAGGTGTCCAAACTTAAATCACTCATCATTTACTGCCAATAACACCAGAGGTGTATGCAGGAACATGGTAGATAACCATCAGGCAAAGCGTGGCTCCTAAATCCCTCATCTTTAATAAGCCTCTTACCCCCAGCTTTATGCACTGTCCTGAGTTCAACTTGCTCACCTGTCCTGTTATATTTCATAACAATCTGCTCTTGTTATTTTCCCCTTCATGATTGGCTGTGAACCAAGAATTTAGATGTGAATTCTTTCTGAAAATGTACCTCCTGTTTAAAGTTTCTAAGCCTTTGATAGTTATTAATGCACACACAGCAGTAGAGGGATGCTTATTCACAATGACATGGTACAGCTATTAATGATACTCAAAGGACTGAAAATTACCATTTCGGATGTGTCCAGAGCAGTAAACTGGTAAACAAGCCTGCAGTTAGTGCTATGGATGGTTTGAATCAACAAGGGTGAAAAGATTTGGTTACTCTGTGTATTAGTGTTAATAGGAATAGATTATAGAGGAATATTTGTGATGTGACCTTCTGTGCACTAATTGAAATAGTATTCAGAGTCAGCAGTGGAGTAATCAAGTTAAACACTGAATCATAAATCATCATGAAAAGTGCTGTCACAACTTAGCCATTAATGCCCTGTATTGCTGAGCAGCCTTACGAAAATATCTGCTATGCCGATCTCTAGGTTAATAGGAACAGAAATGGCATTTAAAGACTATTTGGATCAAATCTGCTCTGAGGTTGAAAGTGTTACTCTGTTAATTTACTGGTAATTTGAAGTGATGTAGTTAGGGTTAGAAGCAGCACAGCTGAGCCCCACATAGCTGAACAAAGGGTGGTAGGAATTTGTCTAATATTTAATTGCTATAAAATGCAACACACAACTTTAATATTTCTATAAGTGTGTACCTTACACTTTATCCATCAGTTAACATTTGACATGGAGGTCAAAATCAAAACACATAAAAATTTAACTTCATGATATGGTTATGCCACTAAAGCAATCCAAGAAGAGACCTATATATTTTACACATAGATGGGAAAATCTGATTTTACTATTGTTATGAAAGCTGAGGGCCTTCTAACAAAGGATTTGTATAAAATAAAGTATTTTTTTTAATGCAGAGCTCTTTTAATCTTGTATTTACAAGAAGGAGAAATAAAGCTTAGCCTCCAGAATCAAACATAAATATGGTTTCTAAAGGCAGTAAATTTATTTAAAGTAATTATGTGATTCAGGTTTGATCAAAATAATAAGCATAAGAAATATCACAGCTGGAATGATGTATACTTTTTCTAATAAAGACCTATGTCTCAACACTGGCAAAGCTTATGCTAATTTGATTCGTTACTCATCAGATTACTTAGACAACTAGATGCATAATGTTGGGGGGGGCATCTATTTATCATTATTTGCTTCAAATATTGTTAATTAACATTAACATAAATTACACCAGGCATCTGGTACAAAGGAACTCATTTTGAACAACAAATAAAGCCAGTCCTTTAAAAAGCTTCATAGATTTTTACTTCAAGAAAACGTAAAAATGTACATTCATATAAATATGTGTCAAATACAGCTATGGTATATTGAAATCTGAAAGTAACAATATTTTATACAAAACTTTTTCATAAAAAAATCAACAAGTATGGTTTTCTATAAAAGGTATCTATACATGAACAGGGAAGCACAATGGACCAAGTTTAGCTCTAATAATAGACTGTAAAATGAACCAAAGTGTTTGACTAACTGCAGTTCATTTTTGTACATTTATTTTTTACTGGCATGAGCCTATGAAGTTTTCCACATTATTGAGATTAAATTCTGTTCTCTAGTTTACTGTTGTAAATTAGATTAATGTTATCCCAGAATTTCCCTAAGTAAACTGACAGAAATATTTAGCCATAAAGTCCTAGGTGTTTGTCTTTTTAGTGATAAGTGACAAAAAAATAAAAAGAAGTTAATAAGAGAACTACAAATGAATATAGACACGCAATGCATTTCTAAACAGAAAATGACTGGAAGCAACTGCTAAATACAGCTGTCACAAAATCTATCTGAGTTTGCAAGACCTGACATTGTTTTGCGTGCAGCTCAAGGAGATTCGATAACTGATTTATTTTGAAGTGTCCAGTGGTATTGGGATTTCGGGTATATTTTCAACGTTTGCTTGGGCACTTTCTTTCTTTTGAAGTTCAGACCTCAGGTACAATAAACCAATAATAAAATAACAGTTAGATGTGTTATGGGATTTACATCACACAACTTTAGCCATCTGCCGGGATCCTAGCACAAGACCTGAAGTCCATGGTCAGAAACAGTCACTTTAAAATTAATTCGTTTACTTCAGGGTGGACCTAGTTGCCCTACCAAAGTGTCTGTATTTACTACAGATGGTCACACAGGATAGCCCTGTTCATTCTAAGATGTTGAATTTGTCGTGCAAGGCAGCTAGGGCATGGTTAGGTTGCTTTAGCACAGAAACTTACTACCATCGGAGGGAGGATACCCCAAATGTCTGTGTCTGCCTGGGCCAAGAGTTGAGATACAGATATGACGATCTCTAGGAACAGCAAGTGGAGGTGGAGGTGGTATCACACAGCATCTCACATGACGTTAGACTCCTCTGAGCAGGCAAATAGATCATGACCCTGCTCCGGCAATTTCACCCAGAAATTTGAAACAGGTTTCCTGCAAACAGGTGTGATAATTACTTGGAGAATTACAATAAATTAAAATTGGTAGGAGAGTAAAATGTACTTTTTCTACTAACAAAGCAATGAAATTCTGGTAAGCTATGTAGTGGTTCACAAGTAAAAAAATCAATCTTAAATTGCCCAAAATTGTAAGTAAAGGTAAAATAAGTTATGTTCTTTCACCCTCTTATTATCTGCTTTGCTGTATTCTTTCAAAGGTAACTTTTAGCACATCTTAGCATCTCTTTTAGTACCTGGCCATGTGATGTAAAAAATGGAATGTTTATGTTTTGCATCATTTAATATGAAATCTTCCAGAATTTGCCTCCACAAATGTTTATAAAATTTTCTAGGGCATTGTCTAAACAGCTGTTTCCAATTTGGATACAGTGTAAGCCTAAATAAAATTACCAGCAAGAGCTTCTTGCCTCATAGAAAATAAATTTCAAAGCACTAGCTGTATCTGAAAATATTCTTGGTTTTTTCAATTTATTTTCATTTAGTAGCAGAAGGTTTATTTCAATACTAAATTTTGACCACAAAAAATAAATTAAAAGCTCACTAAAATCTATTCCTTAGGATCACCTTGCTGCAGAGAAGTACTATACTTGCTGTATGATAATAGCTCTGGTGGACAATGAAAAAATCAATGTTTGGAAAAATTTTGTAGGTCTGGGCAACAGAAGCTCACCCCTTCATCCTGCAAGTCAGCTCAGCTGGCAAGTGAAACAACACTGACTTACCCCAATGTAAACTTCAAGGTAAACTATACTCTGTGGCCTCGGCTGATTTAAAGATTTTATTGCAATAGTATTTTTGTTTCAGGATACGATCCCTTCCACCCACAAAGTAATTTCTAGTGCCCTTAGCATCTGGGTGATACTGACAAATTATACCTGATACAGGACAATATAATTTTTTAGAACTTTAAGTAGTAAGAGATTTCAAGCAATTTATTTCACTGAGTTTTATGAGAATTTTCAATTTATTACCTTTTCTGGATATGTTCATTTTTAGCTGTTATTGCCGAATTCAGACTCAGTATAATTCTATTGAATTCTATTGAAGTCAGTGGTGGTATATCAGTGCTGCATATTCCCTAGTTGTACAACGAAGCTGTAAATAACCAGATACATCAAAAATAAAAATTGATTACTCTATTTTATAGTCTCTTAGAGTGAATAAGTTTATGATTTAAAGTTGTGTCATAATAAAACCATGCTGGGAGGAAATCAGAGACAGAATGCACCATAATGGGCCAAATCTAGCATTCAGCCAGAACAATTACATTAACTTCAGAGAGTTGTGCTCATTTGAGAGTTTATTTTGATTTTAAAAGAAGGGGAAAATGTGTCACTGATTTGCCTTCTTGTTTGTCTATGAAATGGTATTCTGTGTTTTCAATGGTATTATGTTTATGCTTTAAATTAAACTTCATTCCTAATCAAAATTGACTAATAAAAACCACAAGTTATAACAATAAATAGTGTATTTCACACATTTTGTGCATGTGTAACAATCAGTATATTAGAAGCTCAGACTTTCTTTATGAAAGCTAAAATAATTAGATCTGTTAGCCAGAGAGGAATCATGGACAGAAAAATCCAGTTGCATTTCCAGAATAACTGGTAAGTCTTCAGAAGTTCAGGAAGTGGAGACCTGTCTTTTACTAAGAGCATTTGTCGACCCTAACTGCCTATGGTGGCTTTTTATTGTTTGATTGAGATCTCTGATGGATATTCTTTTTACTACTGTTCTCTTATTCTGACGGATCTTTTTATTTAATTATTTATTATTGTGTTTATTGCATTTAATAATATTCACATTTAATTGTGTTTGCCTCCTACTCCATTGCCAGTATAACTTGTACCACCACATAAGATCAGTAGTACAAGAGCCAGTGCCTGGCCCCAAAGACACTGAAAATTGCTCTAAATTATTCACACAGTTCTAACAGGAAATCATTCTTATATATTTATGCATACATAAGTGTGTGTGTTTCTATATATAAATAAAACCAAAATAAATAAAAAGTCAATGAAATATAGATTACACAGTGTAGCTCGATGTTTTGCTTTACTTTACTATAAACTTATATAAATCCAGCTTGTACAAATTTAGCAGGTGCTTTGAAATTTACACATATAAATGTAAATCATATATTATTATGCACACACAAATTACATTTTCATACAGTGTGCAGTTTACCTCATTTGATGCTGAAAAATATGTAATTTCATTCAAGGTAATGATAAAGGAGGGAAAGGACATATATGTTCACTTAAATTGTAAAAGCTGATTTTTTTTGGTCTGAATTAAAAACCTACTGTAGTGACCCTGTCTTGCACAGCATAACACCCTAAAACTTCTAAGTCACTCAATGATAAGAGGCTGATCTAAATGCTTCCACTACATTAATCAAATACCAAGTCTAATTAAAAGAGCCATGCACAAAGCTTTTTCAAAATGTTGCTCAGGTATAGCAATAATTTCTGATCACCCAAGCCTGGAAGACAAATAATTAGAGCTGCCAGAGCATTCTGATGAGTGATGTCAGCATCTCCAAGTGACCTTCCCTCCACTAATTAATTTTCATCTTAAGAAAAGAGACCCTGTTGTTGCACATTATTAATTGAGTTCACTAAAAGATGCGCCTGATTAATTTTTGTTGATAATACTTGTCATTCTCTGCAGCGGCTGTAATCATTCTATTGGGTTTTATTTTTTTAAGTTGATCTAGGTCTTTTACAATGTGACTGATACAGTATCTTCCATACAGAATACTGTGCGTAAGGGCATAGTCTAAAATGTGAGTACACAGCTTCCACTGTTGCTGAAAGTTTAGGTCAAGTGGAACCTCATTGTCTAGTTTGCTAACTCATTTTCAGGGTTGCTAGAAAACTTTCCCTGCTACCTCCTGGGGCTTCCTTCAGTTTCCTGGTTTAAGGGATTTGCACCTTTTTCCACACACTCCCTATCTCTTCCCTGCCTTGCCAGCCAAAGAGCACTGTGTAGCTGGCTCAGAAAAAATACCCAGGAAACCAGGTGGTCCAGGACAAAAGCCATGGTCAGAGGGATTATAGTGAATGGAGCCTGAGTGCATGGCTAAGCCTTATCCACAATGGATCATCAAAACCACAAGTTTAATCTGTCCCAATTACAGTTCTCCCAACCAATTGTCATGTCTGTTTTGTGAAGCCATGGACTTCAGTACAAACATAGTCATCATGGGGGTTTGAGTATGGGGGGAAGAGGGGAGACAAATATTGCCAGGTAGGTAGTAATTATGATGCAACATCAACTGCATTTGTTAATTTAGATGTGGCTACAGACAGAGCAGTGGATATACTGTCCCAAGATAAGTGAATAACAAAGCTACAGATGCATAACTGTGTCTTCCATTTCCTCACCTTGATTTCAGTGGCTTCTATAAAATTTTGATCTCTCAAACTCCTCTGAAACTTATCCATTTTATATAGTTTGGCATTTGTAGGTCCAAGGAGAAATGAACACAAGGAAAACCTGCAATTAATGTTTCTTTGATTTCCATAGGTCACACTTCATATGCTCATGTAATCAGTCCAGACCTATACAGTTCTGTACATGGAGACCCATACACCTGAGCATGTTGGGGATCTTTATTGCTTGTGAAACACATGCCTACAATGAACACAGCTGAGCATAATGATGTGTAATAATTTGCAGTACATCACCAAGGATTTTTTTCAGGATGTGAAACTGATTTCCTGTTAAATGATCTTAAAATGTATAGGCAATGAAATACATGAAAATACACATATTTTTCCCTACTTTGAAGAGTATTTTAATCATGTTTTAATCAAGATAGCCATGATTACCAATTTATCAAATATCAATTTAACAACAAAGATTATGGAAATTTTCCCCAAGCCAGCTAACAAAATATGATTAAAAGAGTTCTTCAGAGCAATGTGATGAAAATATGCTTAACTCTATTCTTCAGCTATGTTCTAGCACATGAAGGGATCAACATATTGTAAAAGCAGTAGGCTATCCAGATATAAAAAAGAAAGGAGAGAGAGTTATAAGTTGTAGTAAAAATAATTATTTTACAACAGATTTGAAAGTCTCTTTTCTTATACATTCAAGCTTGAATTGCATTTTCTGTACCTCAGACTGTGATAAAAGTAATACGGTACCTTTATTTATCTTTGCAAACATTCTTTGCTGAGCAGTGTGATTCCAAAGTTTGATTGACATGTAAGTAATACAATTATCTGAATGTAGAGAAATGTTTGTTACCTTGAAAATTTTTAAGTTCCCAAGTGTGCAGTTAAAAACTAGCACTGAATTTTAAATCTGAGACTGTTCTTTCTAAAATCTTCTCCAAAAAGAAATATTGGTTTCTGTGTTTTCTTTTTGTCCCCCTTAAGGGCTATTATTACAGCTGTAATAGCAGCTTTGATTTTTCATTAAAGAAGATATTGATACATAAGCAAAGACATTAGCAGAGAGCTATTGGCTTCATCTCATTTCCTTTGGTTTTTCTTTCTTTGGTTAGATACACAAACACAGATCCCAATGATTAGATCCTTTTTGCTTCCTCAAATAGCTCTTGATATTTTCTTCAAACAGATTCACAAAACACTTCAAAGACAAAAAAAAAAAAGTCACCTTAACATAACTAAGCTTCTTGCCCCAAGACCTGAAAGGAAGAGGGGGGAAAAAAATTATTGTATTCTTAAATACTTTGGATACTGCCAGAATGAGGATGAGATCATATGCAGAAAAGACAGCTTTACAGAACCAACTCTGAAAAATTCAAAATTTAAAAAATATACAGGTTTTTGTACTCTCAGCCTTCTCAACTTATTCATCTTGCTGGTACAGACATTTGATCCACTTAAATAGAAAAGGAGAAGCACAATGAGGGCTAGGGAACAAGGACTACACCTTTCAGGGGGAGCTTGTCCTTGCGTTAGCTTACTCACAACAGGAGATCATATCCTCAGCTTTACTGTGAATTTTGCTCATGTAAATATCACTGAGCAATGTTTCTTTGACAACCACACTACACACACTTTCTGCTTTGGACTCCCTAGCTGGGAAATTTCCAAACCTGCTTTTAGCTCCAAGAAAATTCATTGCCTGTTTTTCCATAAAGAGATACCTGAGGTCAAAATCATATCCCAGCTGTAGGCATGTAAATTAAGTATCATATGTGATCTAGGTGTCAAAACTCCCAATATACTCAGTGGAGAACAAGGGTTTGTTCACTTCCTTAAAGAAGGGTGTTTGGAGACACCATGCAAAGCTCAAGACAACTGCTGGGATTGGCAGATATGGCACAGTACTTCTAGAAGACCTATACACTTATGGAGGGACAGCCAAAGTGGTGAAATACCTCGAGGTGTCTCAAAAGGCATTACATACCACTGTAGAGGCCATTGACTGTAGTGATAGTTTGGCTCACTGTGATAGGAGCTCAAACATCTCACTCCACTTTAACTATATTTAGCTATCAAATTGTGAGCTGAATTCAACCCCACTTCATCAGATCTAAATTAGCAAATTGCTCTGAAAGCTTTTTTTCTCCAAACTCCTTCTATGGGACCTTCTCTAATCAAAACACCAGCTTAGCACAGTGTAAGCAAGTCATATAATGCTGCCCCCATCTAGCTCAATTTTTTACATTTTACATCTCACAGACTGCTGGGTACAAACCTCTTAGAAGTTACTGCTAGTCCTGATTCATTGTTTCTCACTGTCTTTAACTACAGTACTAAGTCCGGCTTCTGTCATCAAACCACCTACTAGATATTTTTGCCTTTCACAATCGTTAGCCAGTCGAGACAATTTCAGCAGATACTATTCAGCTCTGGTTACTTCATTTTAATAATAAGAAAACCTGCCACTGTGAAGACTCAAAGTGACCTATGAGAAACTGACCTGATTCCCTCAGAACCAGGTAACCCAATACACTGATTTTCCTTCTCTGTTCCTCTGGCTTTACTTTATTTCCTCATAATTAAAACTGGAGTGTAAATACCAGCAATCTGCTATGGAGGGCTTAAAGAAACTACCTCATTAGCTTGCAGAACCATTTATCAGCTGAGTTGTATGTTTTCTTACCCCTGTACAAAGTGACATGAGTTAGTTGAAGCCACTGCACCTTACCTTACTTCCCGCTGAGAGGAACCTGGAGTCCCTCCATGCATCTCCACTTGAATTAAATGACAGAAAAAGACATTTTTACAGACCACTGAAAAACTTGACAAAATCAAGAGAAGTTCAGTCTTGCCTACTGTGCTTTACCAGTATACGTCCAGCCTTGCAAAATGAGAAGTTTTCCTTTCAATACCCAAAAGAACAGTCTATCTAATCTGTGTATCAGCATGAGTCCTATCTCAGTCCCTCAATGTTTGGAGGCATTGACAGTTTCAATCAAATATGATCAACAAGCTCCTAGAGTTTATATTCAGGTGAAAAATAATCGGTATTGGTGCCTGCATTTGGAAGAGGTTTATGAAAGATGTTTATCTCCATTAAAAATTAGAGACCCCACGCTGGAGACACCTTCAGGGACTGCTCCAGCTGCAAGTAAAGCAGCTCCTATGTTGCTGGATCCCAAAGTATCCAGCCTGGAGCCATAGGTCTGTAGAAGGCTGACTTCACAGAGTTTGTCCTGACTCCATCTGCAGAGGGTTTGCCGTCTATTACAGATCCCCAGAGTTTCCAACATTTGTACTGGGGCAATGACAGACAATGATAAAGTTTTATTGCTATTGTAGACTTTTCCAATTTAGAGTATTCTCAGAGTGATCTTTGTGTGTAACTCTATGCCAGCTATGCATGTACTTACACACAGTATATGTGTAATTACTTTGGATGATATAAGCTTTCATCAGAAAGAAGATAAGTTGAAATTAACAAGTATGTTTTCACCAATGACCTCCTATTAGGCTCACAAGTTACTGGGTTAAATGTTAATGATCTGATATCTACCCTGTAGCAAAGCAATCTCTTTATTCACAGAATATCTACTATTATACCAAGTACAAGTGTTTTCCCATTTATTAGATTTATATAACCATTTAAAGAAATTTTGCTCCTGAAACCATTGATAATATCATCTCAATAGTAAAGTGAATGATTTGAATCAAATTTCCTCCAAGCTTTACACATGTTTTGTGCATCAGCAGAAACTTTCAGAACATGCTGTCCTATAGAAATGAAGATAGATATAGACATATTAAACATATCTTTTTCCAAAGCATGATTCAAATCTCCTATTAAGGTTTTGGGTTACCTTGGAGGAGGGAGAAGGAAAAATAACACTAACACAACACATCCTGACACAAAAACCCAACCAAACAAAATCTAAAACAAATTTCAAAAATACGAACCCACAAAAACCTAAGCTAAAGCAGTCCCAGCAGAACCGAGGAAAGACTTTGTAACCTCTCTGTCCAGTCATCATTTTTTTTCAGAACTATTCTTACAAGGTCCTCAAGATGAAAGAGGAGGCCAGATCTCACAGCAGACTGAAACAGTTTGACTGGCCAGCTGATGATTCCCATTCCATCCAGAGCTGGTTCCCTTCCTCCTGCTGATCACTGCCTCACAACTATGGGACTCCTGCTGCTCATCGCTTCTACCCTTCTATTTAGAAATAGAAAAATGTGCCCTGCCAATGGCCTTTTGCACTTCTGCCTTTTCTTGCCTTCTAGCTGTGGGGTGTGCATTGGTCTTTGTGACCTCTACTCTTTTTTTGTTTTCCTTCACCTCTCTTTCAAAGAAGTTATGAGAAACAGAGAGCACAACATGCGTCTGACATCCTGATATGCTTCTGCTCTTCTACCTTTAAGGATCACATTGTCAAGCCAACAATGGCTCTGCTGGTTTCTCTTTTGCTCCCTGGGATACAGCCCCATTTGAATTTCTTGCATTCATGAGCTTCCTATTACTTGCTCTGCAAAGTTCATGATATACAAAACTCCTCCTATTCTTACTCTGGGAGATATTAATTTTGTTTCCCAGAGTAAGAGAGTTCACCAATTACCATATATTGTAGTCCCTATTCCAGGCACAATAGATAAAGATTCCCAACATTTCTTTTTAAGCTGACAACGAAAATATGTTAAGAGCAGTCAACTAACACTCAACGGCAGTCTCATTAAGGGCTCAGACTGCAGATGGAAAAGGAGGATAGTGAGAAAGAATGTTAAAAAAACTCCAGATATTAATAAATAACTGTTCCAAGCAAGTCATATAATGCTTTGTCACTCATTATACTGCAATCATAGGTGTGAGGAAGGAGTTCACCTGCACAAACCAGGATTACAGCCATGAGAAGACAAGGACTTTAGTTAGCTGCACTTCTAATTTTTAACTATTGCCCTTATAATAACAGAAGGATTCTATCCATCTATTATAAAAATATATCTCCTACTCCACACCTCCTGCTTCTATGCAGCATTCTAGGTGCTCACAGTGTTGGTTTTGTTGTTGGTTTGGGTTTTTTTCCAGTCTCATTTCCCAATTGATTTCCGTTTGTTTAATTTTCTTCTGACATATCAGAAATCATCAATCATATGGTTAAAAAGGAGCTGAAGAATCATGATTAATTACTATCTAGAGCAAAGGAATGTTAAATCTCCACAACAATTGAATATGTTCTCTGAAGGGCTGAATACCTCTCCAAGAAACCAGCCTAACTGGTTACACCACCTTCACCCACTTCAGTGGTAAGGTTTAGAGGAATGTTTTTCTTCTGGTAAATTTTACTTCAGAGTTGCAAAGAGAAATCATCGAAAGCCGAGAAATTAATAATAAAAAAGTCATTGTTTCTTTTGGCGTCTTTGTTTTAACTAGTCTTTTATTATACGATTGCACAATGTATTTCCATAGCAAAAATTGCCATATTTTGTCTACAAAATGGACAAGGGATCATGAATGAAACAGCTGTTCTGTGTTTCCTGCTAATGTCATATTTCAGGATACAGTCCCATACCTTATTTACCAAGCAACATCAAAGCCCCACTTTGAAAATAAATATCTTTTTCCTTTCTAGGATTTGTTTTTATGATATATCTAGAAAGCGTCAGAAAACCTCACAAACATTAATGGATACATGCATGCTTACAACACTTTGGGAGAAAGGAATGCAATCTGCATTTTCAATTGTTTGCTCCATCAGAACAGAGTGTCTGTTTTATTTCAGGTGGTCCTTTTGATGCAATGCAAGGAAGAGCCTTCCCTCACAATTCTGTGGCTGTATTCCTCATGTCTGCACATTTTTCAGTAGTCAAAGATGTACCAGAACTTACAGACTTTCCTAGATACCACACGTGTTTACTATTACTAAAATAGCATTTGTATTAAATGAGAGATCTTGCTGTTTAAAATTCAGTGTATAAGCAAGAAATACATTTTGAAGATCCTAAGAAGCTACAAAATGTGACTTATTCCTTTCTAAATGTCAGCTCCTAGTAATCACTTACTGACATGAGACATCAGTCTAAAGAAAGTGTAAGACTGTACCTTAGCTGAATTTTTAAAGTGTTATAAATAAAACCCCCATTATCTGGATTTTTAAAGATATCTGTACTTTTTGTGGTATGACACGTCAGAAAAACTTGCTTCTGTGCAAAGGGCAGCCCAGCATGTTCAAGTCTGGTGTAATGATCAACTGAAAACTGTAACTTAAAATTGGACAGAGATAAAATGTAGAAACAATAGGATTTGCTAGAGTGAAGCATGGGTTTAATGATGCCCATAAATAACAACTTTGTCCGGGGAAAATTAGAGGTTTCTGTAAGGTATTTAATCTCCACAGAAGTATGTGAAAATGTTCTCTGAACAGACTATTTAACGAAGTTCATTCAGAAATGTAGGTACAGTTACATTAAAATCCAAAATCTTCAGAATGAACTAAGCGGCAGAGCCAGGACATAATGAATCTTGCCTCATCCCACAGTCCACAGTGCGATATTAATTAGCATTTTCAGTCCACTGCACATGGCTATGCTGTTAATTTCACAGGCTTTTGAGTAACTCCTCTGCATCAGTTCTGGATGGTAATGTATCTTCTGGAGAGACACAGAGTTAAAAATGCATTTGTAACCTAGAGTTTGCAGGAGAACCCAGTGCTCCCAGCTCAGAATACAAGTTATCTTTTCAGTTTACAAATACTGGATACTAAAACATCAGAACTAAAAGCAATGAAAGTGTGCCAAAGCAAACACTGATGTTTAGATCTGTGTACTTTTGTACCTTGGAGAAGCAAAAGGAGCACTAATTTCAAACACGCGAAAGGTAGTAAATGCACTGAACTTCCAAGAGGATTAAAGAGGTGGTTATGAGAAAGAAAAACCGGTGAAAGGGTTTGACCAGCACGCTAAAAATTGTCACTGTGGTTCCAGACATCCCATTCCATAACTCGGTCTTGATTTTTGTATTGCCCCATAAACAGACAAGTACAACATATATAACTGAATTAACTTCATCAATTATCTGGAACCACTTTTTTAAACTCAACTTGCATTTGGTATATAAAACGTTGCCCTAAAATATTCCTTTATTAAGACAACTTTTAATCTGTTACTATTACCTGAGTAGTGGTGTTCAAACTCACAAAACAATGTGTATTAACTATCATGCAATCTCTACAGCTGCTTGTCATCCAGAGTAGTCTTATCAGATCTGAAGTCACTAATTTGGAAACATTTTATTTCTAACATATATCATAAAATATATAATTTTATTTGCCATCTTCTGCTCTAGAAAATCTCAGTAAGCTTCAAGGGTTTGCCATACGGGATGTATCTTATACCTTGATTCTGGTAGGTTCCTTGTTTGTAAATAGAGAATGGCAACATTTCTCATTGTTTGAGGTTTTCATTGTTTGAACAACTATAAGAAAAAAATAAACAAACTTCAACACAAATAACTGCACAATTTCCGGAAAACATTGTATATTAACTTTTTTACAGTTAGACATGGATAGTAAAAGAGGTCCATATATCAGTAAATTGTATTTTTTTCAAAATTTATTATATTTTCAATTTAATTTTTATTTTTGTATGGATATATTTAAGGTAAGACTGAAAATCAAATGTCAGGTACTAATTTGAATTTTTTTATAAGCTAGACTTAAAAATAGTGTGGTATTTAATGTCTTCTGCATATTTCTAATTATGACTTAATGAATAATTGTATAATTAAATTTACATAATTTGATATATATAATGACCTCTACTATTTGCTACTGTTATGTATTTACTGTAATACCGTAGGATATTGTATTAGCCTACTAATGTGATTTTTTTTTTCTTTTTTTTTAACCTTTGTGGACTGAAATTAAAATCTGCCTGTTAAAGGGTAGAGTGTGATTGCAGTTATAGTGTAAATTTGGGGCAATGGTTTGAGTGACAGCAAAATTTAACTGTTTAACTGAGTACCCAGTATAGCTGTAAGGAAAAAAAAAAAACCAAACAATTATAATAATAAGATACACAATATAACTAAAATATGACAAGAGTTGAAACAAGCCCAGCTGCTTAAAGCACATTTCTCTTCTTATCCAGGCAGATCATTAGAAAACTCTGAGTCAGTACTACAATTTTATCTCAGATATCAACTCACTGACTAAAACATATATGTGGGGTTTGGCACCTGACTCAAATAAGGCTATTCTTGCACTCTCATGGAGGGAACACAGGCACCATGGGGGTGAATATACAAGAGAGAATGAGAAATGACATGATTCATCAATACAGGCAAATGGGGAAAGGATGTATAGCCTAAAATGAAAGGGTCACAGTAACTCCAAAAGTCCTATGTGGATCTATGTGATGAGAGACAACCTATACGCCATTTACTAGGGCGGCATTTGAAAGAATGCACTGCACAGGGTTCCTCATTATTCGTTAGGGCTGAATCCTCATTCATTCTCCTTTATATGCCATCCTGAATCTGCCCTACAGAGTCTTTTACAGGGAAATAACAATAAACTCTCTTATCAACAGCTTGTTGTAGCAGATACAATACATGGGGTACTGAGATCAAAAAGAGCATGAAAAGCATTTCTGCCAACATAGTACAAAATATTGAACATCTGCTATATCTGGGATCCTGGGAGTTGTAATTATAATTTTTGAAATCTGCACACAAGAGTTATAAATATTAGAACTGTAGCCTGTGAAAGCCATGAAATATTTAAGTTGTTTGGCAGGCTTAAGAAAAACTCATAAACTTAATTTAAACAGCCAAACACTGTATTTTTACAGGTTTTACATCTTTCATGTCATTAGTCATATAAATTAAAGCAACTGCAGAACAGCACAGAAGTTGCAAAAGCAAGTCCTGTGGGTGAAAAAAAAGGTCAGCTTGAGATTTAAGACTTTCACCAACACTTCACCTTTCCACTTACCCTGTATTTCAATTCTTGTATTGAATTTGTCATAGGTATTTTTAACGCATCCATTATCCTATTGTCTGCTCAGCAGTGTGCTTGATGCTCTACACATGCATAAACATAGTGGATCAGATTCACTGGTTATATGGCATGAGTCTAGCGATGCAAAATAGTCCTTAACCCACCCTATTTATCCTTTCTGGCAAGTTCAATGGTTCCTCTAAGCTATTGTTAAGATGCTAAGAGCCTTGTCCACCCTTCCTGCTCTAAAGAAGCAGGAGACAAGGCAAGCGTATGCCATCCAAATGGTGATCAAACCTTAAGGCAAGGCAGGTAGCTTGCACAAATTGGTAATGAAAGGCATTGAGGAAGGAGCCTAGATAGCTTGGCATGAGACAAGAAAAAATACTGCCATGCCTAAACGAGCATCATGAACTGAAACAATAGGATAGTAGAGGGAGAGGAATAGCAAGAGGGGTAAGAAACATAAAATTTTCCAAGCGGGGATTTCAGTTTGTAACAATCTCTTAAACTTGTTCAGACACATCAGAAATGTGCTGGATTAAGATGAGTAAAAAAAACCCCACACCAAGTTTAAAATAGCAAATAAGTAAAATATGCAACAGCCAGATTCACAGAAGTTAAAGTATGAAAAGACCCAAAGGCAAATTCTCATTTGTACAGAGTCTGCTCCACTTGTTAGATAGCCATATGCTACTAATGAAAATGTAGCTCTGCAAAAGGATTTGGGGATCGCCAACTGTGCACCAAAAGTGAAGCAAGAAGTTCACTTGAAAAGAAGTAAAGCAGAGAACGTAAGAATGAGGGCTCAAATTATGTTCTCCATAAATCCAGCATCCAGCAGAGAACACCACTCTCTGGACAAGAAAGTCATCTGACATCAGAGAATTTACAGCGGATTAGTGTAGTGGAAACAAAGGAGAATGTGCCCCAGGGGGCAAAAATATATACAATACATTCATAGATATTCTCCTTTGAACTACTGAACTGTGAGTAAACAGAAAAGCACATCTCAGCTCTCGACTTATAAAACATGTATCTAAGTGCCAGATGCCATGAGACTATGAGATGTTAGGTTAGCTATTAGTTAATTTAATCAACATAATTATGATCTCATTTATACATATTTTACACCACCATAATACAATTTCTCCATTCAGGAAAGCCATTCACGAACTGCACCTTCATGCTGCACTTACCAGTAGATTCCCTTTGCAAAGGTGCTGTATCCAGATTGAGTTAGGTATACCATAATTAAAGAGGCTCTCATCTAAACTCTTTTACTGGATGAAATTTTAGAATTAAAGAAATATATGTGTCTTCAGTGTTCTACAAGATACAAAGATGTCTCTTTTTTCAGATAGACAAAGTCTGAGAGGTTTTCTCATGTTGCATAGGAGTTTAGCTACTTTAGGCAAAGAAAATAGTGAAAGGCTCTCTGGAGTGCGTACCTTCTTTCATTGATAATAAGGAATCTGGTCTCTGAAATTTAGCGCAGCTTTGCAGGTGAGTTTTGCCCTGAAGAGCAACCTCTATCAGCACAGTGTGGCTGTGAATCTGAACTTATAACTAAATACTCCACACAGAAAGTATTTTACAAGAATCTTGTTAAAACCAATCAGTTCAAAACACATAATTGCAACAAATGTAATTACCCATCCCATTTTTTCATACACTCATTAGCAATAATATTTGCCTTAGAGACTACAGCACAAGGAGCTTTCACTGTCCTCATTTTCACATGGAACACTGAAAGGAGACTTCCTGTTATTCTCAGCACAGGCAGTTTTAAGTACAATCATACACCTGTTATACAAGTGTTTTAGAGGAATAGGCATGTCCCATTTTCCTGATAGATAAACACACACACACAGACTTCCATCCAAAGATCAGTCAGGAGTCATTCACTCTGTTGTTGTCATCCTCATTCTCTCTTCTCAACTCCTTCCTCCAATAGCTGGAGTTTCTTCCATGTCTCAGAGGTGTGCAATTGCAGCTGAGCTGAGAGAACTCTTGACAGGAGTTTATGCTTTCTTCTATCCTACTTCTTCCTTCAATTTTTTTAGTATCTACAGGAAAGAGGAATAAAAAGCCAGGAAAGCTAGCGCCTGTCAGAAAGGAAAACCTACAGAAGACCCTAAAAAGCCATAAGAGACTTGGAGATAATGGCAAGGTCTCTGCATCTCTGAATTTTCTAAGATGCATGCTCATCTGAGGCCAAGCTCTCTAGTTGGTCTCTGGCAGAGACAAAGCTAGTGTTCTTCACAGCAGATCATGTTCTTCTGTATACTCATAGGCCAGTATTGAATTTCCACTTCTGCTTTAATGTTGAAAATACTTCTTCAACAGTGTTTTGATTAAAAGTTAAGTTCAAGTGAAAATAAAAATCATAGCTTCATAAGATAAACAGTAACATATTTCTAACATATTTCAAAGAGAAAGAATAGACGATGATTCAAAATTTAAAAAAAGAAGTGCACAAGAATTTTTGAAACATCAGTGTGAGGCTTTTCAGACAGCAATACAGTGTTTTATTTCAAGTGGTAGAGGGCTGTATTTCTAGAGAATTAATTTCTCATTTTTGCCACAGATATTAGTAAGCTGATAGGTATAGTGTCTGCATCAGTCACCTCTGAATCTTAATAACTTCTGTTTTCACCTACATTTCTACAGCTATGCCACAAGGTGTTTGCAAATACTAGTGATAAATATTTTAGGATAACCCAGTAATATCCCTAGGAGTTCAGAAAAGCTTTTATTCACCTTAAGTAGACCCCAAGTTCTAGGGAAAAATAAATAAACAAAGAAGGGCACAAATTTAACAGCTAATACATATTAAAAAAAAAAAAAAAAAAAAAAAGAAAAGAAAAGAAAACTAAAAAGAAGTTATTCATAGTCACTTTGATGTGACAGTGTTACTTGGCTCAAAATTTACCCAATCTGTACAGAAAATAATGTGAGGCCTACGTGGACTCTGATTTCATCACTGGCCACACCTGCTGCATTTTAGGTAGTCAACATTTCTGCATTTTTACCTATTATAAAATGAAAAAAAAAAGGATATGTTATTCTATATGAATAGCAATATTGTGTGGCATGAACTGTCAGGTGTGTTGAAAACTGGTTGTACAGAATGAACAAACCAACTGGGACAAGCAGCAAGCTGACCAGGATCAAAGGAGAGAACCCTTTGCACACCCTAAGGTTTGCAAAAACAGCCATTCATAGCACACAGAAAGCAGGAAAACATAGACACAGGCACACAAAAATCCCCTTCTGAGCAGGTTGGATTGAATGAGGGTAATCTTTTAAGTGCCCAAATTGCCTGACTCCACATGGGGCTATCAAAAACATTTTCAGTTTTATTCGAATCAGTTTTTTCACCATTTTTTCTGTAAAAATCCCCATGGAAAAGAGAAGCGAGAGTAGAGGAAGATGCAGTTAGTGAGCCCTGTGGAAGCCATCACAAGGATGGGTGTAGGAACTCAAAACTTAAGCAGCTAAGCCACACTAAACAACTTGCAAACGAGAGGCACTAAAAACAGCTAGAGAAAAATTCTAGGTTTGCACATGAATTAAGAAAACTGCTACTGCATTATTTTTTGCAATTATAATCTTTCTTTTCCCCAGTCTCATACCTAAAAGTGTAACAGTCAGTCTTCTAAACATACCTTTCCTTCATTTTGCCCTAACTTGTAGTAGAGAAAAAAGTGACCCTAAGTGAAAATTCAGTGAATCTCTGTCTTACAATGCACGTAAGCAACAGACAAATGAGGGTACACTTGGGGCCAGTCTGCAAAGAGTTAGCATGTGAGAGCATGCTGTGAAATTTTGGGGAGGAAGTACCCTTCAGCCAAACCCCCTGCCTGTTAAAAGCAAAAACTGAGGTGGTCTCTACACACCCATAATGTGAACAGCGAAAATCCATTAAAAAATCACCTTTTCAAAGATGTTTGCTGTAAACCTGACCTTCTAATATAATTAAAACACCTAGGAAATTTTCCAGAATCTCTATGTTCTCCATCTTGATTTTCTTAGAAAATATTTTTAGCGTTTTCCTTTTTGAAAAAGAAATGTGTATCAACACATCTTTACTGAGGACTTCCCTTCAGATTTCCAGAAGGACCACTGAGTAGGACGAACAGAGCAATCTGGGATATACAGAGTTCTTCCAGAAGCACTAGGCAGTGCAGCTTGCATCCCCAGATCACATCCCACAACCACTGTCCAGCTGCATGATACCTATAACTGAATGAGGGTCATTATAAATCCTTAAGAAACTAACTTTGCCTTAATCAAAAGCCAGATCGCTCTTCATCTCAGCAGTACATCCTCATGGCATTTTTTGACATGTTTCAAAGAAAAACTGACACTGAATATCCAGCACAATATCTAAATCGTAAGAAATTTTCCTGTCACAACCCAATGATTCTTAATTGGAATACCCACATGATTTGGGGTAAAATACCTGGGAGTAAGTGCAAACAATACTTTACCATCACTGTCTTGCAGGTAGATCAGAAAATCCTGCTGCAATTTAGCTAATGTCAGGCTTCTCAGATGAACAATCTAAATTCTCCAGATAACTTCCCCATTAGAGGATTGGTGTTGCAAATCTATGTAACTGAATGAGGTTATTCAAGAAGCACCACGTTTTGATAACAAAATCCTTTGTGATGATTACCTAATAGCCAGCATTTGTTCAAACACTTTTAATAGACCCTTTTTATCACATGCAAAAAGAATTTCACTGCTAGTTCAGTCTCCTGTTTCATTCTGTCATGAATCACTTCGTAGAGACATTTAGAAGTCAATAATCCACTGTAGCTTTGATGACAGGTGATTAATTTCTACATTTTAGAGACATAATAAGATTTAGCAATAAAAAGGCCTTGAAGTAACCTACCAAACAGCTTTAATCTCAGCCTTGGGACTGTTGCTAAATATGAATGCTTGTACACAAATGTGGATGATTTAAGTTAGTAGGCTTTATTGCAGAGTTCTTGCCTTTTCATATTAATCTTGCTTTACAATCAGGCTATCTATACAATCAGTTTATACTGAATATTGTGTCTAATGCAGTACTTGGGGGAGGAAAGTAAGATTATTTACCCACAAGGGCTATATTCTACTGAAAACTAGTTTTACATGCTTTCCATTATGTGGCTTACCAACACTCTTTGTGTGGCAAGGTTAGATGGGTAAAAAAAATAAATCAGCAGACGCACACAACTAGTCAGTACCTGCCTGCACAACCACGCAGAACCCTCAGGGCTCAATCCATCACTCAGTGAAACTGGTGGGAGTATTTTTTTAACATCAGTTGGCAGATCACTTTAACAGACATACTTGAGGAAAAGAAGAAATTCCAGGGTCTCCAGACATGTTCTGGTAGTAAATATGGAATACCTACATAGATCCTGATCTGGCTTTTCTGAGGTCATCCACACATTGCCTGAATTCTCTTCTTTCAAAAGTGGTTTTATACTAAAAACGGTATCTGGGAAAACTGAAAAACTACTCTTTTAAAAGCTCTCTTCTGTGTTTTCTTTATATATATTCAGGAATGTTTAATTTCTCTACTCAAAGTACGTCAGTCTGAAACCTTTGCATATAAAACACTAAACCTTCACTAAAATTCACTTAGCCAGGAACCTCAAGATAAATTCACAAAATGGTTCTATGGCCTGCTTCCCTTGAGGAGACGACACTGCTGTAGCAGCTGCCTTAGAAAACCCATTTGTTAATGCCAAATTGTGAAGACGTTCCTAAAGTCAATGGGGGCCCAATGTGTCTAGCCTACGTTACTATTTATTTGTGAACATATGTTTTTCTCTGTAAAAACAGACTAACAAAAAGCACAAATAGTTGGGCAGACAAAGCAAGTCTATGAGTTCCTTCGTCTTTCTTGTAGTGTCCTAACTTCAGAGTGTTCAGTCCCTTGGAAAAAGGTGATAGAGGAACTGAATTTCTCAGATCTGAGGGCAGCGTTAAAATGATGAAGAATATTTAATGTATTGTGCTGCTCCTGCTCTGTGTTCTGTGAAGGGCAAAATGTTAGCAAAGAAGGAATGGGTTGTACTTCTCTCAGTCTCTTAACTGATGGGGATGGATGAAGTTGAACCCACTCTTGAAGAAGTGCTACCCTCAGACATCATCTAAGCAAGCCCTGAAGATGGAAAAACAAACAAACAAAAACAAATTAAAACATGTGACAGAAGTAAAGGCAGAAAGGCAGCAGTAACACCTCCTTTCTGTCCGCAGACTCTGGGAAGGAAGAACAAAGGCCTCAGCAATAATGACAAATGGTGTTTTATCAAAGACAAATGGTGGCAATATTGCATTTCACTAGCATCTATTAAGAAGCCATTTGAATTTTAAACTCATTTAAAGTAAAGGATATTTCAATGTCAGGAGATGTGGATAAAGATGTTTAGGACAAGTGCAAGGTGTGGGGGTAATTGAAAGGCTGGAAGGCATGAGTGACAGGAGCTGGTGATGGTGGTGGTGAAGATGAAAGCAAAAATTCTGTGTGAGGGTATAGGTGGTAATTTTTGGCTAAATATAAAGTGAAATCTGTGAGAGCTCCATGTTCTACCAATATTCCAAACCTGTATGAAGGTAAGACATGAGTGTATACGTTTTCTTCCTTACTTTCCCACTGGAAGAACTCCCTAGGTACCTTTGTTTGAAAAGAATTACAGTATACTCTGAGTAGGTTCTCGCTCTAGATGATCAGGAACATGGACACTTTAGTCTAAATATAATCTCTTATGTTTCTTTACAAACTTCAGGTTTATATCTTTTCTAAGTTGCAATTTTCAGTTTTACCTGGATTCCTAAACGCTTATTCTTTTATTTTCTTCATTTTTCCTATTAAGTAACAGGAATGCAAATTCAGATCTGGTCATAAGAGCTAGAATATAAGAACCTGACACTCAAGAAGTCCTGATTACCACAAAAGTTGTGCAAAAAAGAAAATTAATATTTTTCAGACCTATAAAGGAGTATTTGGAACAGCAAAGGTAGATAATGTGGGAAACAGAAGGAAAACAAGCATATGTGAGTAGAATCTGAAGGCAAAGCAAACTCAAGCTATGATTAAAGCCAATGTTGAGATATGACATAAAAGCTGGAGGGAAAAATGAGAATCAGAACTCTCCAAACAGAATGAAAGAAACAGAGGTCCTCTACGAATTTATGATGTGTAAAAGCCTAACAGTTCTCACAAGTACAGAATATAGTTACTAATTTCAGTATTTTGGAATATAATTTTTAAACTTCAGGTTTTCCAGTATTTGTATCTCAGTAGGGGAAAGAGCTGATTCTCTATGTAAAGTAGCAAAATTGTGTGTGAGGACAAACACATATTGAGGAAATGAATCATAGCAAGAGACTGGACATTTGAGGCAGATTAGATATATCAGATGGCAAATGGCAGACAGAGGTACCGCAGTGGAGCTGCCTTTGCTGCAGAGCACAAGAAGAGTTACGACATTTATGCATTTTCATTTCTACAGGTGGGGACCTCAAATCATTCTGTAGGTTAGGCTCCTAGTATCTCTAATATGGTCCTGCTGTGACACACAGCTGATATACTTCTGACTTGTCAAAAAAAAGGCACAAGACACACTTAAATCTCTTCATGGCCCTAGAATGAGACATTCAGTTTGAGCTGCTTGTGAATCTAACAGTTATTTCAGGATGTTATGTCCCAAGTAGCACACTGCATTTTCAGTTGCAAAAATTAATTTCTCTTTATAAACTATGACCTTTAATTCTTACATATATTTCTTATTTAGACCTCCAATATGAAGTAGATATTTGAACTACTGTGCAAGGGCATTTCTTGTCAATTACTATGCTGAATCAAATGATTTATGATAAAAATTGACCAAACATTCATTGTTTTAGATCTAAGGGATTAAATCCTGTCTCTGATCAGGTAAAAGAAGAAATAAAATGGCCTTTTACCTGTTAAAAATTCAACATATCATACCATTTTAAAATCTCTCCTTTTTCTCAAAGAAAATTACTAACCACATAAAATAATGCAACAGCTTGGTGGCTAAGGAATTTTCAAAGGAATTGTAGCAGTTTCTGAAATTCTAATCTGCACCTTAACCCAGTGACCGTTTTTTTTTAGAGGAACATCCTACCTACTCTGCCCACTGTCAAGAGCTAGGAATTTCTTTCACAAAGGTTTTGTGAATCTTTCACAGTGAGTATTGTTGATATGAGGACTATGATGTACACGTCTTTGCTACAAGCAACTATTATTTTCTTCTTCTTTTACAGAAAAAAAAAATTGAAAAAAATCAGTATTGGGGGCGGTTCTTTTTAATACCTTTATCGACAATCAAGGTAAGGGGATCGAGTGCACCTTCAGTCTGTTTGCAGATAGAACCAAGCTGGGCAGGAGTGCTGATCTACTGGAAGGTAGGAATGCTCTGCAGAGGGATCTGGACGGGCTGGATCGATGGGCTGAGACTGCTCTTGGGTCACAACAACACCCTGCAGCGCTACAGGCTTGGGGCAGAGTGACTGGAAAGCTCCCAGTTGTAAAAGAGCCTGAGTATGCTGGTTGAAAGCAACTGAACATGAGCCATCAGTGTGCCCAGGTGGCCAACAAGGCAAGAAATAGTGTGGCCAGTGATTGCCCCCTGTACCTGAACTGATGAGGTTACACCTTGAATCCTGTGTTCAGTTCTGGGCCCCTCACTACAAGGACATTGAGGTGCTGGAGTGTGTCCAGAGGAGGGCAGTGGTGAAGGGTCTGGAGCACAGGTCTTATGAGGAGTGGCTGAGGGAGTTGGGTTGTTTATCCTGGAGAAAAGGGGGCTCAGGGGTGACTTCATCACTCTCTACAACTACCTGAGATGAGGCTGTAGTGAGGGGAGGACCATGCTCTTCTGCTTTGTCTCAAGTGAAAGGATGAGAGGAAATGGCCTCAAGTTGCACCAGAGGAGGTTTAGATTAGATATTAGGAAAAATTTCTTCATGAAAGTGTTGTCAAGACATTGAAACTCAGGGCAGGGATTGAATCACCATCCCTGGAGATCCTTCAAAGACACGTAGATGTGGCACTTGGGGTCATGGTTTAGTGATGGACTTGGCAGTGCTGGGTTACTAGCTGGACTGAACCATCTTGAAGGTCTTTTCCAACCTAAACAACTCTAGGTTTTGATGAAAAAGCTTGAAGATTATCCTGAAGGCATGGTGCACTGAGCATGACTTGCTAGCTTTTTCAACATATGGGTTCAAACAGAGAGCAACAGAGCAGCATGTTGTAAAGTAAACATATGCAGGTATTCTTCCCAAGAATGCCAAGGCAGTGGAAGGATTAAAAAAAAAGGTTTATTTAGCATGACTTCTTTGCGATATGGTGCATCAGGCCTCCAGGGGTACAAGGTGAGTTCTCACTGCCTCAGGGCCCCTTTTATCCTCTCTGTTTCTCCACCACCTTCCCAAGACCTCTGTGTATGTCTGTTAGGGTTATCCGTCTCCTTTCAAATATCAAAAAGGGAGGCTGAGAACTTCTGCTATGCAGAGCGAAGATAGCATTGAAACTGCCTTTGAGAAAGAGTTACCATTCAGGCAGAAAGCCCTCCTAGCAAAAAACGAGTTCCTTACTTTCCAATACACATTCTTCCGGAACTGTATCTATCCCTACAACGTGAGGGAAACTATGGGCTTCTGTGAAAAGAAAACGCAAGTCCTCCATCAGAAAAAGCACACAAGGTGAACTGCGTAGCAGACTGGTATCTACTCCAAAATGCACAGCAAATGTGATAGAAAGCACCAATCACAAAGGCATGCATTCCTCGCAGACTATGCTCAGCATCTCCAAACTAACTCTAGTGTCATCCCTGACTGTTTGAATCACAGATAAGTGCATTGTTCAAAATGAATGACATGGTTGAAACTGGAGTTAAAGTGTAATGAGATACCAATTACAGAATATGTTTTTTTGGATTGGATTCCTTAACATGGGCCTTTACACATCCAACATACCAACTTGCCTACCTGAGCAAACTTTTCCAAACAACTTCATACTCACTTTATAGCCATCTACCATCCCTTGATCTCCTTGAATATTATTTGCCAGGGGCTAAGTATTGGCTTAGTTGATTAAATGGCAAAGCTCCCACAGAATTCAACATTCTCAGGATTTTATCCAAACTGTCTTCTTATCCATGCTTTTAGATGATTTCTTTTTATATTTCAAACTACTTTTTACAACATTAGTTTAATTTTATTTCCTGCTAATACTTGAACCATTATAATGTCCTTTGGCTTTATCTTCTGTACATTCTAATTTTCATATGCCATCTCAATTTAGTATTATCTGTGCAATCTTTGCATTTTCATGCCTTTAGAAGCATCAGAAGTCAAAGGTAAAAAAAAATTATTGTAAGGGCTGCAACATAATATATGTGCACATCAATAGTAAATTACAAAGAAAAAACTAAACTTGTCAAAAACTGGACTTTTAGAATGAATTGCATTCTAGTCCATGGTAAAACAATTTTAATTTTCAGTTAGATGTATTAGCAGGCTGAGTCCATCACTGGAATAAGCAGGAGAATAGAATTTTGGTATGCTGAGAAATTGCTATATGAGGAAGCTTAATACATACATCTGCTGCTGAAGCAAATGACAGTAGCTTCTCTGCAGGCCAAGTCTAGAAAAGCTAATGTTAGCAAGATGTGCAAGACTAAATAACAGGCATCAGGGTCACGCATCTTATTAAAATCAGTATTTTAAAAACTGCTTGCTTTAAACATTTACCTTGACATTGTAGATTATCTTTAATACCAAGACAGCTCTTATTCAGTTGACCTCTACTTGAAGCAGCTAAATCCCAGATATATGATTGATTTTTGGTCTTCTCTATTCAAAGAAAAATATGAAGCAAAAATAAAGCTTCAATATATTTAAAATTTATGCTTGCAGAGAAAGACTCTGGTGAAATTCATCCAACTTCCTTTTGTGCTGAACAAGACGAGAAGACTGGGCAAGATATACTTTAAGGGGACCTTCACCAACAGATAACTTAGATGGTTATAATTAGCAATTTACCCCCATTTCAACTGTGTTTCATACAATTCACAGTCTCAGAGTTCTTTTTCACTTGATGGCACTATTTAAACTGCTAATGTTCTCTGCAAATATCTCCTTTTGAGTAGGTATTATTGTCAAAGTTAACAAGAAAAGAGAAACTTAGGATTCATGCAGAAATCTGTTTATTTAGTAATGAGAATTAATGACATAAAGATACTTTAATTTCAAATCATTAATTTTCCAGTACTATAACATTTTCCTTTTCCCAGAATTTGGACACACTGGGAACTTAAAAGAAAAGCACAAACATTTCATACCCCTTATAAATGCATAGTTCTCCAAAACCTGAAGTTTCTCTAGGTGTCAGGTAGCAGTTTAACAAAATACTTACTAAAAAGCTAACCCACAACAACAAAAATTGTCAACCATGAATAACTGAAAGGTCTATTGCCTTCCCTTTACAGTCAGTTGAAATGATTCAAGGAACATAATTTCCATGAGTGCAAATTAGAAGCAAGCAACCTAAGAATCTCTGTATGTTATTTTAACAAAGTTTACTTTTTTCTCTTTTGGTGACTATTGAGCTCTTGCTACTCACTAATAAAACGTCAGTAATATCGGCACTAAAGTTTTGTTTTACCTGTCAGCAGATAAGTAACAGTTTAGTAATGCCTTAGGGTGATTGATGGACAAGTAACAAAGAAATGGCTAGTACTATAAACCCTATTTACAACATGTAAGAAGAACCTTGAAAAGATAATACTATGGATTAACTTTGTGTTATTTTCTATACTTGTTATAAAATTTGTCACAGGGTCTTTAATTGTCTCATTTTCCATTTTTTATGGTCTTTGTCATGACAATAAGTTTTCACATAATTCACTGTCTGCTAGATTGCTTCAAACTACGCAGCAGAAGTCTGAATACGTTGGAGATGCTTTAGCATGATCATCCAGCTTTTCAACCCTTGTTCACCTAGTTATAAAATTTGTGAAAGAAGAGTGATAGAAAATTTTATGCCCTCTAAATGAGCAGCCATTCCCCACCTGTTATTTTCACAATTTTACTCCTTCTCTATCCCTGGGCTGTCCACTCAAGGACTAGCTAATTTGATGACAGAGAACTCAGACATGTCCAGGACCCTTTGTAGTGCCAGTGAACCCCACATTTTTCATGGCAGCCTCCAGAACTCTGTGGTTTTCTCATGATTACATATTATCTTAAAATCATCTTATTCTTCATTTTCTTTAAATGAAATTCATCCCTCTTAAAGAAAACTAAAGGAAGGGAAATCAGGAAACAAGCTAGAAGATCAGTAAGATCCATAAACTCCATTTTTTCCCCTCATATATTAAAACTTTTAAGTCAGTTCGAAGTTGTTTTGGGATCTGATTCATGATTTTTTAAATGCTCATGGTTGGCAGTGTAGATGGCCATTGAAAAGGGTTAATATAAGACACTCAAAATCTTATATTCCAGCAAAGACATTGATGGCTCCTGGTGCAGCCTCAGGAAAGCTTCCTTAGAGTGTATCTGGCAAGGCTTGTGGAAAATGCTTTTTTCCCTCTCCAGCTGGCTCAGTGGCTCCATTTTATCCTAGAAAGTTGAGGCTTGGCCTCAATTATTCACATTTGTCATATTTTGCCTACATTACAGTAACCTGATATTTGGACATAAAGACTTCAACACCTATGTCCAAAAGGAATGTAACACACATCACACATTACTGACATTATACAGATCACTGCAAACACATATTATGTTTCTCCAGCTCCTTACGGTGTTGTTCAGACTTCAGCATACTAGAATACCATGCAAAGCAAAAGGATGAAGATAGTTTTCTTCTTTGGCATAATAAAACTTTCAAACTTCCTTCAACATAAGTAAAATTTCACTCTTCAGAAGTCTTCTGGCAGTTCCACAATCATAAAACAACATCCACAGAAAGAAGAATCACCACAGATTTCACATTCTTCAGTCAAATGTGAGTTCAGAAATCTTACATGGAATTCAGCCTGTGCAGAGATGGCAATGGTGCAGTATAATAATTCTTTTGGAAATGGAGGAGCCACTGACCAAAAACATAGGTCACACCAGCAGGAAAAAATGTTTTACTCTCTGTGGCCAATGCACTTATCAGCTCTTAAGAGAATTTAAGTTCCAGAATTTCCACTTCTGAGGAAAAACTGCAAATACAAAAGCAACATTTATATTTCCAGCAAGCAAGCTCATTAGTGCTCAGTGCACAAATATCAGCTTCATTAAGTAGAAATGTAATAATAATAATAATAATAATAATACATAAAAAAGAGCAGATTACACATGATCACCTGCCTCTTGCTGCATGTTTACATATGAAAGGAAGAAGCCAATGTCATCCCTTCCTCTCCTATGCTGGCTAGTATGATAAGTGGTTAGGTTAGTGATGAGGAGGGAAGTGAGGTGCAGATGGAATGGATGAAAATTAGACATTTAACAGCTAGTATTACGTCTCATTCTCATTACTCACTATTTTTATCAATGTAGAGCCACATTTTAAAACCCTTATAGAAGAGTAGAATGATATATAAGCCAAAGAGCCTATGTTCTACATTACAATAAAAAGTGAGCTTTCAAAAGAGTCATGGATACTGAGAAAATAGGTCTTCGTGGTATACATGTGTCATACGTACAGGTATCCATGACTATTGCCTTGTGTGCAGTGTCCAACACCTGGAGTGTGCCCTGTGCTAGGTGATATGATTGGGTTCATGGCTTGTGGCCATTTTAATTTATATTTAGCATATTTAGCATTCTTAGATTTTCTCTGGCAATGTGTATTCAGCAGTAGTTTATCAACCCAATTATTCAACAAGCAAATCCCTTATCTTGAACACTGCCTCGACTTCTTAGTTCATTATTTTGTTCCCAGAAAGAAGGTGGGAGTTTTAGTTTGTTGTACGTTTCGTGTTAACTATACAGTAATAGGTCTCTTTAATCGAGGGGGGGGGAAAACACAAGGAAAATACATTTAAATTGATACAATGAAGCATTGTTCCTTTAGTGTCATTGAACATGGCCAACTATACCATTTGGGGTAAATAGAGAGCTCTGACATTTAACTCTGATATTCCAGACTGATGTATTCAAAGAGTCACATGCTCAGTAACTGCGGCACATTTAGAATTGTCTTTGAAGTTTTAATCTCAGTTCATGCTACTAAATCACCATGAAGGTTTATTTTTAACTTGTTATATCAAATGTTAAAAAAAAAAAACAACAAGGAAACATTTCCATGTATGAAATATGTCAAGTTGAAAGCTGCTAATTGCGTAACTTCAGTATAGTGAGGTTTTTTTTAAGTTGGCTTCTTGAATTTTTATGCAAGAGAAAAAGAGTTTCTTGGTTTTTAGCAGTCTTCAGATTTTATTTTTAAGTTGATGTAAGAAAAGTAGGAATTTTAAGTGTATCTATTGTGAAATACAAATAAGACTAGAACAAATGATCCCACTAAGCCTAATTCTCTCAATAAAGTTCTGAAAAAAAAATATAGTGAAACTATAAAGAGAAGGGATAATGTACTATTACTGAATTGCTAGCACATTCCAATACTTCAGTATTTGGTTTGAAAAACCCATTATACTTAACACCATATACATCTTAGACAAATGGATTTCACTTGGGATTGCTGTGGGATCAGGGTCCGAACAAAGCAAAACTAGTTGTAACCTGCTGTGACAAGAATTACTGTGTGTTGCTATCCAAATAGGACCACATCTAACACTTCCATTGAACTTCTGTAATGTGCAGTCATCAGTGCTGAAACTTCTCACATCCTCTGCCTCCCACTCATCTCTGCTTGGCGTCGCTCTTCTTCTTCATCTCTAACCTCACCAAAGAGTGTTTACAGTCAGTATTGAGAATTTTCTTTCAAATCCATGTTAGATGTCTAGAATTGCCCTCTGCTGAAACTTCTTTCCCCGTGGCCTCAGTTTCCTCACTGGTGAAGTTCACATTCAACCTTTGTTTACTTGTCAAACATCTTCAGATCAAGTCTTCCTTTGATCATCCAGACAGCGTGCTGTCCTAGCCCTTTTATTTCTTTGGTAGTCTTTCTGTTTGTTTTGGTTTGGGTTTGGTTTTTTTTAGACTCTCTCATTCAGCTTGTAACTTTGAGGGTGAAGAATGGTTAAGGTCCCTGCTACCCTAACTTTAAGAAAATCTCAGACACAAACGTGGATTCAGTGATGAGGTGTATGCAGTTAAGTCACAGCCAGCACATCAGGCCAGTAAAACTGGTTTTCCTCTTTTCAACACCACTTTCTAAGTTTCTAAGCCCTGTTCAGCAGGGACAGTACATTCTTATTCTTTCTTTGCTACTCCTTTTCAGCGTCTATGGGCAGTAGTTTAGACTAGATCCCAAATATCATGCTCATCACTCTGGTCAAAGTTATACCTAAATTTTGTAAATTTTCTTATGCATATCTTCTTAAAGATGTGGCCTTTCTTACATATTCAAACAATTACGAAATTTTACCCAGAATCTCATCCTCTTGTTCTTTGACTATGGCAACATTTCACGACAAACGCAAACCTCCCATTTTTCTAGGCTGTTGTTTAGACCATAACACCTCCTTTCAGAAATTCTTCCCCTAACAACATCATTTACTACTCAGGCCCTTCACGGTCTAGCCACCACACTATTTTTTTCCTCTGTGTTTCAGAGTGCCAGCTCCCAGCACCAGCCAGTGAACAATGCCCATGCCCATCATTCATTTGTTGCATCCTCAAACACTTTCTTTCTTGCTACCCTTCATGCTTGGGAGCTCTCCATAAACATCCACCTTCAAATCCATTTGATGCAAGGCCTATGAAAGACCTGGCAGCAGTTAGGTTGGGAGTGCTGGCAACTCCTCATCACACTGACTTATGGTTTCCTTCTACCCCTTCATCTGTCTATATCACTCTGCTGTGGTTTTTTAGTTCTGTTTCAGAACCTGATATATTCATCACCAACTTTTTGTTCTGATTTTGTCCAGCACCTAGCACAACTGGGACATGGCTCATGGCAGTGGTTTATAGTAATTCAGATAATGGGGACAGAACGCAGCTCTTTCACCTCTATGAGAACAAGTTGAAGTTTTATTTCATGCATTGTCTATGAGATTATAAGCATCTTATTTTCAGATTACAGAACACACATGCTAACATCTCCAGGGATGGGAAATAGATTAAAGCTTCTCTCTCTCAATCCAGCTTTGTATCTTTGTAAACCATCCTACTTGTTAAATTTGTAGAACTGTTACTGAAAGCTGCAAGAAACCAAATGGTGCTGATTGAGATGACTGAGTGTATCAGTCACTCAGGAATGAGCTCAAAGGTCTCCATCTCAGCAGAGTAGCATTGTGCTCTATGATACATACTGTTGAGCAGCTGTTTCAACTGAGTTTGGTGGCAAAACAGACTCTACAGGCACAGGATTTCTCTGAGATAAGCTTTGTTCAAGAGCACCACCTGATGTGGAATTATCAGATTTATTTCACAGTTGATTAGGTCACATTCTTTCAATGGATATGAGCATCTGCAGCTTGTAATGAAAGTAAAAGTTCTGACGTATCAAAGATAATGACAGAAATATTCCTTCTCAATCAGGATTTGAGAGCATAGGCAGATCCTTGAGAACCTCAGGAATCAACTGGCCTCAGGCAATATAAATGCTGGAACATGAACCCAGTTATCAAATGAAAAAGTGACTTGGTTCAGTAAAGAGAAATGGGTCTGGATCCAGAAATTTACTGAAGCTCTCAAAAGGAAAAAGCATACAACTGTATGTAAACATAGGGCCTTTCTGTAGATCCAGGAAATAAAACAACCCCAAAGGACTTAGTTGTCCCTTCCTCAACGTTGATTTTAATCTGCATTGATCTGTTTTCTTTTTACTATTTTGAAACAAAAAATCCTATGAAGATATGGGCAGCCCTAGGTATTACACAAAAGACAAAAGAGAGAGCAGAAAATAGAGTACATCAGTTATTTCTAACAAGTGCATCAGACTACTCCCTTGTTACAAAGAGATTCAACAAAATTAAAGTTAACTGCAGTTTCTCAAACACTTTGATCAAAGCTGCAGCATTAACTTAGTATTTTCCTCATTTTTGCCTGAAAACTAAGAGCATTTTGCAATTAACTTATGAACAAAGTTAGTTGCATTTCTAAGTTCTATTAACACGTAGTTTACTCTGAAACTTGAGGATACAAATGCATAGCTTTACTTTTCATATTCTAAGGATATGAAACAAAATAGAACACCTGTGAAAACAGAATTTACCATTTGAATTTTGTGTATAAAAAATACAATCATGTCAGGCAAATGAATGTGTTAACAAAGTACTCCTAGCATGGTATTTTCATTCAGGAGTTTATATCCCTTAGAAAGGTAGACCTAAATAAATGTAAATCAGATGAAGAAGTTAATTATGAGGGAAAAGGGCCAGAAAGTTAGGAGAAGAAGAAGAAATATAATTGGTTTGACAGCGATGGCTGCCAGAAACAGCTTGCAAATCATGAAACTATGCAGGGACGAAAAGTTGAGTCTAAATTATGGCGAGACTGGGTCTCTCTAAATCACTGGGGAGGAAAATTATTTCAGTAGACCTTTAATTTTCCATTATTGAAAGTCAACATCATGGCAAATAGCTGCAATGTTTTACAGCAGACCATCATGAAAGTATTTTATTTTTCATTTCCCAAAAATGTATGAAATTTTCAAACACAGGTGAAAATCAATCCTCTCACCAATCATACCAAAAGCAGTTCCCTTCCCAAGTGAGGTATGGATACACAGGGTAATGAAGGAGATGCAGAGTCATCTGCTCAGAATATCTTGCACTTGTAGTGCCTTTAGCCAGGCACTCCCAAGTGCTGAAGCAGTCATGAAGATGTATTACTTTAGTAAAGCCAGCAGCAGAACAATGAGGAAGGAATATTCATTAAAACAAGCAACCCCTTTCAAGCCTTACCTCTCCCTCTCCAAGCCCATGCCCTATAATCCCACTCCAGTGTCACTTTCTGAATAGGGAATTTCCTTCTTGATCAGGTAACTCTGAGTTCCTGCACTAAAATAAGCAATAGCAACCTGATAAAGTTTTTGCAGTACCACATAGGACAAAATTCCTCCTGCTTTACACCTTCTCCATTCAGACATCCAGAATCCAATCTAGAATTATATCTCTAGTCACCAAACCAGTAATAAATACTAAGTATGAGGGTAAGACTCAAATTCTGCTTTTTGCCAAAGCCTACAGACTGGGGAATGAGGTGTTGGAAAGCAGCACTGTGGAAGGGACCTGGGGGTCCTGGTCAATGGCAAGTTGAAGCTGAGTCAGCAGTGCCCTGGCAGCCAGGAGGGCCAACTCTGTCCTGGGGGGCATCAGGCAAAGCATCACCAGCCAGTCAAGAGAGCGGATTGTCCTGCTCTGCTCTGCACTGGTGCGGCCTCACCTCAAATATTGTGTGCAGTTTTGGGCACTGAAATATAAGAAAGAGATTAAACTATTAGAGAGCAACAAAGATGGTGAAGGGCTTGGAGGGGAAGCTGTGTGAGGAGTGGCTGAGGTCACTTGGTCTGTTCAGCCTGGAGAACAGGAGACTGAGGGGAGACCTCACTGCAGTTACAACTTCCTTGTGAGGGGAAAAGAAGGGGCAGGCACTGATCTCTTCTCTGTGGTGACCAGTGACAGGACCCCAGGGAATGGCCTGAAGTTGTGTCAGGGGAGGTTTAGGTTAGATATTAGGAAAAGGTTCTTCACCCAGAGGGTGGATGGGTCCTGGAACAGGTTCCCAGGGAAGTGATCACAGCATCAAGCCTGACAGAGTTCAAGAAGAGCTTGGATGATCCTCTCAGGCACGTGGTGTGACTCCTGGGGATGGTCCTGTGCAGGGCTAAGGGTTAGACTTGATCATCCTTGTGGGTCCCTTCTAGCTCAGAATATTCTATGATTTTTCTGTGAATTCTGCAAGCACTGACTGTTTGGAGCCCAAAATCTTTCCTGAGAACATGTTCCAATATTTTGCAAAAGTTGCCTTTGGGTATCCAACCAGTGAAAATGTTGAAGACAGAAATGCTGTTCACCTTCAAGACTCAGCTTTGCCCCAGAGAACGTGGATTTACTCTGCTAGTGAATAAAATGGGGCCAATACAAAAACTCAAAATTTTCCTCATGAGTTTCTACACCCTCTGTTACCACATATTCTGGCTCCTCCCAGATTCTATGAAGGATTGGTCTCAAGAATAAGACATAGGAATATTTGAAAGGAAGCATTTTCTAGTATTGTTTTGGCTATAGTCACTCTTTCTTAGAGGAAGAGAACAAAGAATATGACAAAGTATTTTAGCTTAACCTTTTAGGCTGTTTTAAATGTTACTAGGAAGCTGAATCTTGCATGTCTTAGTCATGTTAGCCTGCCAAAATGTCCCTGGCTTGCTCTAGAACAATCTCTCAAGCCAAGCTGAAAGCTAAGCCTTTGTATTTGCTTAGTCCTTGACCAGACTGGTAGGCCAGATTGGCATGACAATGGTAACAGAGTGCTTTGGAGACATATATATTGTCCAGATTGGAAAAAAGTGACCTTCAGATGTCTTTGATCAACTTTAACTTGAAAACAATTCCCAGTTACTATGAGATTGGACTCATATCAGTTTTGACTTGTAACTAGAACTTTGCAAATTATTTTCATTCAGTTGGCTCAGACTCCAAGTTTTTATCCTCCTAACTTTCTTTCTTTTTCTTTTTTTATAGAAACAAAGTCTTATTACAAAAATTTGAAATGCAAAAATTTTTTTGTTCAAATTATGCATATTTTGAAAGATAATGTCCCCTTCTTTTCCTGAACTGTACATTATTTTCAGAAAAGGACATTTGTTGTATTTTTAAAGATGATGCAGCAAAACCAAAATGTCTGCTGGTAATTCTCAGGCACTTTCAATTCCATGAGTGTGATTACCTCATATTATTACTCTCAGTGACACCACCTTTACATTTGTATATACAACCCACAAAGAATCAGATATTACAGATTTCTTTAGACAGAAAAACAGAGAAGAAAAATTAAGTATTTGTTTTTCAGCCTATGTACAAAACTCAAGAGAGGTTCAGAAATCTGCCTTAAAACTTGGTATCTCTACACAGAAATGACCATTCAAAATATATATTGGAACATCAAGGCCAGAAAATTTGTTTTCACAATCCATAGCAAATGTATTTCCTAGAAACCAAATCAGGATGGTAATGTATATTAAAGGTTACAAGAAAATCTTTTGTCCTGTTTTAACTTCAAGTATAGAGGTGTAAAGCTGCTAGTTTTTTGTTGGTTTTTGTTTGGTTGGATTTTGTTGGGGTTTCTTTAATGAAAGCCGAAAAATGCACACAAAAGAACAAACAGAAGATGAAAAATTGCTAGGATGTCTAAAAGCAAAATAATAGCACAATGGTGGCAAAACTTATTGCCATCTGTTAAGTCCCTTCCCTTAACTGAAACTTTACAGTGTTTTAGTTCCCACCCTACTTTATGTTAAAATATGAAGAAGGTTGGCCTAAACTAGATCACACTCTTCAAGACTCTAAATCCCTCCATCAGATATAAGGACTCTTCAAAGAGGATAACCCTAATGCAAAATGAGATTATTCTGGATCCAGTTCAAGGGAATGAGCCAAGCATGATTAGCACCATAAGGCTGCATCTACAGAACATCTTGTACAATCAGTATTAAAAATATTAAGTCAGGAAGACACAATGTGTACAAGGAAATACAAGCACAGTGATTTTAGGGAAGCTGACATTGATGGGAATTAAGCACTACAGAACATACGATTCAAATTTCATAACAGTGTTACAGATATGCATAATAAAATTCCATAGGTCAATTCTACTTCCCCAGATGGAAATGTCTACAAAAGCAACAACAACAAAAAAACAACAACAAAAAACAAACAAACAAAAAAACCCCACAAAAACCAAACCAACCAAACAAACAAACAAACAAAAAAAAAACACACAAAAAGAAAAACAAACAGGAGAGGAGAATTAGTCACCAATAATGCTGAAAAGACAGAGGTTCTCAACAATTTCTTTGCCTCTGTCTTTCACAGCACTGTTGAGCCCCTGGTTTTCAGGACAGAAGCTCGGGTTGATGCAACCACAAACCCCCTGTCAGTTAAGGAAGAGCTGGTTTGTGAACAGTCCCAGGAGCTTTACCCCTACAAATCCATGTTGTCCACCCAAAAGCGTTAAGAGAGCTGGCTGACGTCATTGTGAGGACACTGTCCATAATATTTGAAAAGTTGTGGAGTTTGGAGCATTGGAAGAAGGTCACCTCCATTTACAAGAAGGGCTTAAAGGAGGATCAAGGAACTTATAGTATAGTCTTATTTCAGTCCTCAGGCATGCTATGGAACAAATCCTCGTGGGGGCTATCACGATTCAAATGAAGCACATAATTGAGAAAAGCAAGAATGGATTCACCAAGGGCAAATCATGCTCAACAAATCAGATTGCCTGCTGTGACAGAGTAACCTGCTGCATTGATTTGGGGTGAACAGTGAACATTGTCTACCTGGATTTGTCCAAGGTTTTCAGTATGGTTTCCCACAGCCTCCTCCCAGAGAAACTGATACGTGACGGTCTAAACAAGTGGCCTGTGTGGTGGATGGGAACTGGCTGACAGGCTGCACCCAGAAGGTGGTAGCAAATACCTCCTTTACATAACATAATCCATTATCTGTGTACGCAGAGCAATAGCTCCAGAGAAAATTTCATCTTTGGCTAAGATACCTACAACATGTAGAGAGACATTGCCCCAGGAACTTTTCTCTGTGGATGGTGGAGGTAGTCAACATTACTTGCTTAGGCTGAGCAAGTTGGCTGGGACAGTCTCAGACTCTGAAAACTCTGGTTTATAACATATATACCCTTCCCTCTATGCCTTCTATTGGCTAGAAATGTTACCCACATTCAGCTTGCAGCCACACTGACCTTTCTTACCTTCTACCATTCCTGGCCTTCACCAGTGACTGCTGTAACACACGCAAATGACAACTTTTACACAGAAGCTACCAGAGCCTCTACTTTTATGTGTCTTCCTCCTCCACTTTTTACAAAATTATGCTATGTCAACATATATATTTACATGAAGCAAACCTATTAAAAATTAACATTGTTTTACCTATTGAATGAAAATAATTCTCACATTAAATGTTTAAATAGCCAGTGAAATTAAGTTCAACATTTATACTAAGATGTTTTTAAAGCTTCAAACACAAACAATCATAATAAAAAATGTTCTTGTTTAATCTACAAAATAAGTACATTTGATTTTAATTATCTGGATAATGACCAAGCAAGTACATCAGGCACATCTCTTCTTAGAGATAATGAAAGGAACAGAGGAGCAAACAATATCCCTGAGAATAGACCAACACATTCTGACTCTAAAGATGACTCCAGTAATGAAAATCTGTCTGTTGCAAATGACTCATCTTCTGAGGACTGCACTGAAGATGTTGAAAATCAGGATGATGCATGTGAAAATAAAATTATCAATATGAAGATGAGGAACAGCAGTCTATCACTGAAGAGCTGTTTGATAATAATGAAATTGAGGAAACAGCTAGCGGTACAGAAACAAATGAAAGCAGAGGAAATGTCAGCGGTTACAGTGAATCAGTAACTATTTCTTTACATGCAAGAGGAAGAGATAGAAAACATTGAGGAAATACACTAGACAGTGATGTTTCTGACTCGGTAATGAACTGGAAGGACTAAAAAGGTTAAATTATAAATAAATACATAAATAAATAGATAAATAACTTTGCTGTTTAGATCTGAATGCAGTGTGTTAACAGTCTTCGTTCATCAACTATATAGCGACATTATTGCTACACCCAAATCCTGACAGGGTCTGAAATGGGTGAGTCAACTGGAAGTGTAGATTCTTAGGCCCTCTTGGGATTTGGCTCTTCATCTTCACTGAAATTAAGATTCATGTTGACTATACAAGGAAATAATTTTCTGCTTCTCTTAGGCTTCATATTAGCTGATAACACTAGCAGCAGTACTGATGAAAATGTACCTGATGTAACACTACAACAGGAAACTAGTGATCTTAATGAACCCACTTGCTGCTGAAATACAAGGATGCAAGAACATAGATCTGGTTAATAACACAATCAAACAAATAAAATGTAAAAGCAAGGTTTGTTTTTTTTTTTAATCCAAACAAGTGGATTTTCATTACCAGTGTCTTCTTTCTTGATACATTTACTTATAGTCCTTCTTTTTCCCTCTTTAAATAATATTTTCATTAATAGTCTTTATAAACATTCATCTGTTTTTACCTCTCATTGACATACCTTCAGAGAGATTACCAAAGGCTTTCAGTTTCTACTAGCTCTAATTGTCATTGTGTGATGGCTAAAGATAATCAGTGGGTAACTGGTACAAAATATCAGTTCCTGAAGATCTGTCAGACCTACTTAGTGCTCTGTCAGACCTACTTTTAAAAGTTTTTAACTTGACCATAAATTATCATCTTCATCAGATTTTTAACTAGAAATATTATTTACAATATTCTGTTAAAGAATTTTAAGAACCAAAACTACACAGAAATCTTACTAAACTTTTAACCAAATGCACCCTTCATAATTTCATAGTAAGTTGCTTTTTCTTTATAAGCTTAATCACAGTGTTGAAGTGTTGGGCCATATTTTAATTTTTAGACAACAGGAGAAAAAACAATACAAAAAGTAAGTATTCTTCCACACAACACACAACTAAGTTATGCAACTTGTATGTTTTAGAAGCCACATCAAAACAGAACCACATTAAAACAAAATAGGTTTAAAAGCAATTACATAAAAACGTGGAAGAAAAGTGTTTTAGAACTATTAATCATTAATCTTGCAGCTAAAACCAGCAACTGAAGATGCAACGTGTGCACAGTACACTGTGCTAATGGTTATCTAATGACATGGATTGAAACTGTGTAGACACCAAAGAGAATTTGTTCTTGTTTTAAAGCAAGAATTTTCTCTCCAGGTGGAAAGAGGTAGATAGACCTTTCTTTTTTTTTTTTTTTTGAGAGGAAAGAGAAGATCTTTAGATTTGAACATGGTTTAGATATGAAAGCTGAGGATGTGACTCAGCAAGCAACGCACTAACAGTTAAAAGGGTCAGGAAAGGCCAGAGTGCTGAAGTTTTGTAATTGAGGATGTGCCTAACAGTGATTGAAACAGCAAAAGCAACCAGGGAAGTGGAACCAACTCAAAAGCTAAAGCTATGAAGATGGTCAGAAAATGGAGATGAACAAAAGTTACAGGTGTGTGTGTAAGCTTTTATGTCACTGAACATAAAAGAGAGATAATGTAAGTAGAGGAATAAAGATTAAAACAGCAGCTGCAAATCTGGCATTCAGCAGGTTTATACATATGGAAGGGAGATAAATGTTTGCTGAGACAGTTGTACAGGTAGTTGGTTTCAGAAACTGTTACTTCTCCAGTAGGATGAGAGGATGGAAAAAATAGAAATAGCTAGTAGAAGCCACATGGAGATTTCAAGAAGATGATGAGAATCTGTGGATGACAAGAAATCTCTGAGGCCAAGGCCAAAGACCTTATAAACTGGGAATTTGAACAGGTCATAAAATAAGACAAAGAGATAAGAAACATTGCTAGAAGAAAAAGAGGAAAACTAAAAAGAAGGGAGAGCCTGACATGCACCATTTAGCTGGTTTTTTTAGCTTTTTTTTACCTTTTTTTTTTTTACCTTTTGTTTTGTTTTGTTTTGTTTTTTTTTTTAGGCTACTGCAGAAAGAGATACATGTAGAAGCAAAAGTCCAAGGAGGAAATATCTAGCCTGTGATGATTGCTTTGGTTCACTCCCTCCTCAAATAATGAAAAGATTTATGAGGTATCTATCAGCTTCTTTACTCTGTTGTCTGAAGGTCTGAGGGAGAAAATAAGTATTAATTTTTACCTTTCCCTTAAAAATATCACCAAGCAAAAAGAATCAGGACAAAACTCTCAATTGAATTTTTCAAAATCCGTATGAATCACATGAAAATGCAAAAAAATACAGATTCAGTCTTTCTGGAGAAGCAGAGTTAGAGGCAAAAAAAAAAAGAAAAAGGATACAGAGCCCTCATGTTTAGCAAAAGCAATGATGTAAATTGATGCTACCTGGTTACAGTGTGGTGTAGCATATTATATATCAGAGTATTATCTGTACCATAATTCAGGTCAAAGAACACATTTAAGCTATCTTTTATGATTCTTGGGCAAACTTAGATGAATAAAGAATGAGTGGAGTAGTTTTTGATACTACAGATGTGTAAAAATCAAAGGAAAAGAGCTTCCATTCACTCCTTTGAGCTTTCAGAATGCCTTTAGGTCTTTCCATTAGAAGACAGAAGTCCCTTAGAAGGATCAGAAAACAATATTCCGCTGGGAGCAATTTGATATCTCTAATACAGTTGCCCTTTAAAAAAAAAAAAAAAAGACTTCACTGATAAACAAATTTGATGCATAAATTCTCAAGATAAAAAAAGTATTTTAGATCTCCTAGCTATGCAATGTCAAGCACACAAGAATTGTGCTTTATTTGAAATAACACAAATTATCTTACATTATCTAACCATCTCGGGTATGTAACCAAGCACTCCAAGGACTTGTCTGACTACTACAGAGGTAAGAATAGAACAGAAGAATTGCCAGTGCTACCCCACAGTTTTACAGAATACAAGCAGACAAAAAATGTTCATGACACTGTTGAACACTGCTATTTAAACCAAGTCCTCTTTCATATACGGAGGACTACTGCAACAACTGCAAAGCAACACACACTCAGTATGTGTTTAAACATAACCAATATACTTATCAGGGAAGAGGCATCAGTTCAGTAGTGCTAATGCAGCTGTTTTTAGGAACACAGGACTAAAATAGACCAGGTAGGTCACTAACATTAAGTGCCCACAGGTGTGAGCAGCAGTCATGGGATTCAAGGAGGTCTGTTGAGCACCTGCTTCAAAACCACCGCCCAAGAGGCCACAGAACAGGTCCATTCCCCACGTCATAAACTGTAAAACAAAAACGCAATCCAAGTTATAATGTGTCCAAGAGAGAGGATGAGATTCATCAGAGTTCTAGGTCTCTCCAAAGAGCAGGGTCATGGCTAATTTAACTGCCTACATCCTCCAAGATACCTGACCACAACACTTGCACAGAGAGGTACAAATCAACCCGTATTTCCCTGAAACCTTGTTCCAGAGAGAAAAAAAGAAAATCAGTTATTGTTGTTAAATCCAGTAGTTGATTTAGCCCTAAATATTTTAAAGAGGCACACAGTCCAAGTACAGAAGATATTTTAAAGACCTTATAAGAACAAATGCACTCTGCTCTACAGCTGTGATAGAGTTTGAGATTGCATTAAAAAATTAAATTTTAAAGTTTAAAATTTTAAAAAAAGCTTTCCTGTAGTAAGACACTGTTATTGTTTAGTACCCAAGAAGATGACTGTCTTCAGTAAAAAGAAGGAAGACTTTGCTAAGATTCCTCAGCAGACACGTAACACTATTAATACTGTCTCATTTTCATCTTTAATTTCCTTTGTCTGCTCCAAAACATTAGGAGAGTTTTTCTGTCCTGAAATGTAAGAAGGAACCTTCTGAAGGTACTTTACTGAGAACAGATAATTCAACATTGAAGCTTTGCCTCTTCAGGCTTGGTACTGTTAAAGGGATTTATCTCAATTAACTTTAGCTATCTAAAAATTTAAATTTTTCTCCTGAAGTGGACATCCAGCATCTTCTCATTAACTATAAGGAAGAAAAGTACATTCATAGGATAAGCCACCCTAAAATAAATAGTTAGGACAGGTAAAGAAGGGGACTCTGAAACCCGACTTTAGGAGGACAAAATTTTTGACCATCAGATGCATAGTTCTGGATGCCAATGACTTGCAGGGCATTTCCAAATTTGGAGAAGGTAGGGTACAAAGGGGAGTAATCCGGTGTCTTGCTGTGTCATATGGTTTCGCTCAGACACGTACATACACATATGTACGTACAAACACAGAGTAGCTAGTTACACTCAGCAAATACAAGACTGCCAATGATTTTGACCATAATTTTTCAGCAAATACATTACTAGGGGGAGATTAGAGAATTGCTGTAACTAAATGTAACTGGAATTAACACTCGACTTTCTAATGCCTATGAAACACTGTACAGCCCCCCGAATGTCTGTGAGGCACCATTTACCATGAGGTACCTTCCTCCTCCCCTACCCCTCACAGTTAAAGCAGTGCTCCCTCTCCCCTCATGGCCTAAGACCAGTTGTTAGAAAAACAAATCTTGGCAAATACAGATAACCTGAGCATTTCCAGCTCCAGTACTGAGTGTTGGATGGACACATGGACACAGAGAGTGCTGGTGGGTGCTGTTCTGGGATGAGTACAGAGCATTCATAAACTCCTTGCTCTTCCCTCCATTTTTTTCCCTTTTATTTCCTTTTCCTTTCTTTCCTTTTCTTTCTCTCTCTCTCCCCCTCAGTTCCCATTGGAAGCTTGGCATCAATGGCTGAGAATTTAAGTCTAAAAGCTTTAGTGCTGCTCCTCATTTAACTGCTGCCGTCAAGACCACTGAAGTAGAATAGGAAGGGAAACAGGAATTTCCCCTTCGAAGCCTTGCTTTAGTGATCCTGCCATGACAGCACTTCAAAGAGAAGCTGTTCCTTCCCCTCCCAGGCCAACTTCCACCCTCAGCAATTCTACAGAGCAGCTGGGCTCATTAAAGCCCTAACAGCACAGGAAATGGCACAAAGAACTAAATGAAGTTAAGCACTTAATTTATTTATTTTGATGTATGAATTAAACAACATTGTCATAAATCTGGTAGCAAGTCCTGGCCACATCAGAAAAAGAAGCCAGCAAACATTTCCGAGGGAAAACTGAAAGTCCCTTTAGTTCTCCAGATAACAGTTTTTCTTTGTCAAACTCCATCCCAAACACTGCTTTACAACAGGATGATTTAGATCAAGGCAAAACTACAAAGAGGAAAATCCCTACAGAGAAGAGCCTAGATCCTTTTTAAAACAACTGGGTTCCGAAGTTGGACAATAAGGTAACAAAAGGATGCTACCTCTTTAAATAGTGGTTTTAACTCATCTCTCTCTAATTATTCATGTAAATTAAATTCTACAAGTGAAGAAAAATTCATAAAAGTCGTACTTATTCATCTCAGAGGGAGATCTGGCATATGAATAGTGCCCATAACCTCGGAAGGTGATATGTAGAAAATATCACAGGCAACTCCCACCTCCAGTTAACTGAACCAAAAAAGGGAGAATCCTGATGTGAAGGAGACTTGAAGGAGATCCTCCCTAATCGCTTCTTAATAGACTCACAGTCCTGACAGAGGAAACAAATCAGGAATTCTGAGGACATGTAATTGTTAATCACTAGCATTCACTATCAAATTCACAAGAACTTAGAAGCACAGACAATGAACATTATCACACAGAAAAATAAGGCTTATTGCTACGGGTATTCACAGACTTCTATAATGTGCTAAAGCAAAACCTCCAGCCATGACAATGCCATTGTACTTCCATAGTTATTTATTTGCCTCCAGTGAAGAGAGGGTGGAAAAATCATTATCAGTTTTAATCAATATATTTCATGAGCAATTTTTTTTCTGTAGGATTTAGCAATACTAGATTTATAGTTCTAACCTGTTCAAAATACTTATTAGACTTTCAGAAGATGAAACAGACTGAGCTTCCCTGGAAAACAAAAAGAAGATGATGAGAAAGAAATTGAATTAATAGCTCTTACCACATCACCACACCCTGTATTAATGAACACTGTGTCAGAATGACATTGCAAATTGGAAAACTGAAATTTAATTTTTATTTTTCATATCTGGTCTCCTAGAAAAAGAACTGTGAGGCTTGCAAACAGGGTAGTACAAATCAGTGAGAATGTTTGTGGAATAAACCACGTAAATATGACACAAAAATGGTTAAAAGTAGGAGGAAAACTATAATAAGAATAATTAGATATGTGTTTATTCAATGCCAAACCAACAGACCCATAATGCCTCCTTTTCATTAAACCTTCCTGTCCAGAGGCATGAAAGCACATCACACTGGGGTTTTCTGTGCTCAGAAAAGCTACACTATCAGAAGTGGTGATGTTTCCAACTCGTGTATAGTTTGTTGTTTTATTCCACTAAGCCTTTCCAGTATAAATAGAGATTATACTGACAAAAGTGTGCTTTACTTACTAAAACTTCCTAAGTGAGGTCTTCAAACAGGAGCTCTATTAGTGAATGCAAGTTTTTTTCCTTCATTATTGTCACTGACTCTACGCTTCACCTTCTGCCAAAATGGAAATACTGTGAAAAGTAAAATACCATTGTGGCAAGCACAAAATACAAGCCAAAGTTTCTAGTATAGCCCTCACCCTAGTGAAATGGGTGAATACAGTCAGAATAGATGTGTATGTGTATACAAGCACAGCTTTACTCCTTACAGACTGGAAAGAGATTACTCTTTTACAGAACTTACATATCCATATCCATATCCATATCTACATCTATATCTAATCTATATCTACATCTAATCTGTATCTATCCGGCTAGCTTACTATTCTGTACACATATGCATACAAACACACACATTTACCATATGTGTATAGGCAACTGTATCCATAGTTAAGTTGCACTAGTGTAAGTGTATTAACACAAAATACAGACGACCCCTCTACCAGGCAAAGAGCAACGCAGATTTCAAGGGGAAGTGGAGCCTCACACAGTACCAGAATTACAATGTTAGCATGAGATGAAAGTTCCTAGAAACAGCTTTCCCTGTAATTGGGGCAGTTACTGGTTCCCCTTCAGTGAGTTTCCTGACAGGAGCCCCTATCCTCAGAAGGTTTGCTGCCTACAATTGCCTGCTTCAGCCTCTCCCTGCATCTAATTGCTGCTTTCTTGCGTTGCAGATGGAAAGGCTGATTGCCAGGTGTGAGGAATTGGATGGATTTTTCCCATACCAACAAACTGCTCTGTGAATTTGGGGTTTTCTTTTCTGCATTTTACTGGTCTGGTTTTGTTGGTATTTAAGTAAGCATTCCTGAAACCATGGGCAGCTCTGCTGTGTGAGAAGGTTGGAAGGGCCCAAAAGGCTTTTCATCCCAGTAAGATACAAGCAGGTGAATCCTGGGCATATATATATATGTAGCAGGACAATGTGTTTCTGCACCTTAACTGGTTCATGTCTCATTGTGTCTTCTGTTCCAGCAGAGTCCTTTGTGATGGATAAGAGGAAGTATGGCTCTTACTATAATACCACATTAGAACTTATTATTCCCATGTGAAATCAAATTTTGCCAGAAATATTAGCTGGTTTAACTCCAGGGAGATTAACAACTGTTAAATACAGCTATAGCATCCCCATTTAGCCAAGCAGCATGTCTCTTAACCAGGGACAGACTCAGGGCTGGCTCTACTCACATAGCAGCTCCTTAATAACACATTTCTTCTGGAATTTCAGGGGATATTGAAGGTTTTTCTGTGACCCTGATATTCTGAACTTATTTCTGGAAGGTTTATTTAGCTCTTCTGTTCCACAGAGCTGGGAAGTATAACTCTATACAAGGACAGGTAGGTCATGCAGGAGAATAACACACCCTGTGGAGTCTGGGTGCTTGCTATTCTTGGAGTCACGCAGAAACCTGTACAAAATCCTCTAAAGATTGCTAGAGAAATGCTGAAATTCCCTTCCCCATGATTGATAGATTTAACAGGCGCTCCCAAATTCATTTAGAACCAGCTAAACCTATCCGGTAGTAACAACATTAATGTGTCATACTTTCCCAGGACAGAGATAAGCAATATTTCTGAGAGGTCAACAAGGTAGAAAAGAATTTTCTAGCAGTAAAATATTAAATTATGTCTGTTGCAACAGTTAGCCACAAAACTTCACAAAATTTTCTCCAACTATTCCATATATCTTAAGTTTCTATTCCAGGGATTTATTCCAGTATAGTTAGACAATACATCAAAACTGGCCTTACAGCTCAAAGCTAGTTACAAACTTAACTATGAAGAGACTAGTATGTTTCCATAATTAGCCCATCAAACAGGGAATGTACTTGTCAGCTAGTGAATGCATACACAATTATTCAGCAATGTTTAAAGGAGCAAAGGAATAAAGATGATCAAAGAGCATCCAAGAATTAGGGATATATCATTTTAATCTCTGAAAATTGCACTACACATCAAATGCATGACAAATAGAATAAATAACAGACAAATCTGATTTATAAAGTTTGAATACCACCTAAGGGTTATGGTAACATCATGCAGCAAAAAAATAACCAGGACTTAAGAATAAATATCACCTTCAAAATTCACCAATTTTTATTTTTTATACCGCTGAAAATACATTGAAATGGATCTCGCAACAATGTCTTTCATGCACCCCCAGCTCTAGTATGTGTTTTTCATTAACTCTTTCATATCCCACAGTCTGAGTTTCCAAGCTGTTGGAGGAAGCCATAACCTATCCTGATAACTGTAATTACTTGGGTTTCTCCCCACTCTTTCATGCATATTTTTAGTTGACATAAAACTTACTTATTCTTCCTTATCGCTGAAACTGAGCAGAGCTCCTTACAGACTCTTTGAGTACGTGTAAAACACGGGAAAATATGAGTGATTTCTGCTCTGTGTTTGATCATACAGTTTTCAAACCTCACAACACTCATCTGCTCCAAGTGCTCATACCTCTGCACAGGTGAGATAAGCCAATGCAGTCTCGATGGGTCTTTGCAGCTACACTGTTTCCTGGCTCATGGCACACAGTATCAGTCTCTGGCATCTCCACGGATATGAAAGACTCACACAACAATTCTCCTTGTTATCAGGAGTTTGGATCATGAGCTGTTCAATTGAATTACATCAACTACGGTGTATTTACACCAGTCGGACATCGAGACATTTGGGTATTTTTTTGACTCACAAAAATCTAGAAGGAACAAAGAAAGCAATCCTCAATGCAGCCCAGTTCAAAAGCAAAAACACTGGCACACTTTTTGTGTTTGTTGCTATGTGTGTTAAAGCAAAATAACCGGCAGACAAAAAGCATGTCTAGGCTCTACCTCAATTTTCTATTTCATGCTAAGATTAAGCTGTGGCTGTTGCTTGTCCCTATTCTCACTGTATGTGGAATGAACCAGCTCAAAACCTGGTGGCAAAGTGAATATGCTGCTGTCTTTGAGAGAGGAGATCCATGCAGCCAGAAAGGACAATGTAGGTGAGACAACAGGATAAGGCAGTGCAGCTTCTGTACAGTGCCATTAACAGTTTTACACATAATGATATTTACAGACCCAAAGTCCTGTCCTTGCATATTTTGTGTGAAGCTTCTGTGCAGAAAGACTGCAAACAAATATTCATATAAATAAAAGCCTACCATTAAAGAAGAAAGATGCGGGCATATCATTGTGTAAAGGCTATCTGGCCCAAATAACTAACACAGCCCTGAAACAGGACCTCAACTCACCTTTCAGGTGAATCTTCATAAGCCCTTCCACCTCCAAAAAAAAAAAAAAGTCTCCCTGGAACCAAGGTCTCCCTGTTCTTTACACAGTATCCCACAACTCCCGTGCATCCACCAAAATAAAGGAAAAAAATACTTTCTTTTTGGCTGCCTTTCTTGGCTACCTCTTTAAAAGGAAGATGACATCCACTGATGAAAAACTAGCCAGCAAACGCATCAGCCAGGTGCCATCTATCACAGGTCTCCCTATCCTCAAGAAGCTGACAACTCAGCTTTATTCCCTCTCCTGCCCTGTAGCTCACCGTGTGCCTCAAAGCTCTCTGAAAACAGGTATTGATCCGAGGCGTTGCAAGGATAGAGCCTTTTGAGTAGCTCTGTGCCATCATTTTTCCTGAAGACCTGTTAATACAGAAAGGCTGGGTCAGCTGAGACTGAGCCTGGACTTAACTTGGGCAGGTGCAGAAGTGCCAGTGTCTGCCCCAACTGAATACTCTCGGTGTCTCTGCAGACTTATTGGCATGAAACATTTGCTTTCTGCAAAGGTGTATCTTTTTATTGCTCAGCCACTCTCAACCAGATTAAGGTTTTTTTATTACCTTCATCAACTTACTGTCACTTTCAATTTTACTGACTCATATTTAAGAACAATGCTAATTATTTTAATGTGTTTGCTGTAAATCTAGCCTATGCTAAGAGCTACAATGCAAATCATTTGCAACCTGAATCTTGAATTATAATTAAAAACAAATGCTTTGTATTGTTTGTACTGCCATAGTGTTCACAAACCGATGAGGATTGGTATGTGACTGTAGAAGAATAACATCAAACACATAAAAATACTGGCTTCCCATCTCTAATTAAAATAAAATAATATTAACAAATGGATTGAGATTACAACAGGTCTCGAATTGTTGTTTCAGACACCTCTTATAACAGATATGCAACATTAAACAAGGAAAAGAAAAACCATCAACACAAAAAAGTTAATATAGATAATTATCCTGGTGGTTTAGGGTTTTTTTCCAAATAAATGTACCTAATGTAGAACCAACAAGTCTTAGCATCAACTCACTTTTGAGGTGCAGGGGCACAGACAGTAGGCAATTTTTAAACATTTCAGAAAATGCATTTCAAAAACTTTTCTGAAAATGCAAAGCTCTTGAATTTAGGAAAAAAAAAATCAATTCTCTTCAGATTTTCCAGAAGTATTTAATCTCAGCTTTCATTTTTCAGTGTTAAAGTTTTAAATATAAAATATTAGTTCCAGGGTTAAAAAGAGATAAAAGGACTAAAATCTGCATTCTAAAGAAAAAGGTATTACAGAAAATTTATAGGGAGATTAATAATGTGTGCCTTTACCACAGGTTAAAATGAGATACCAGTGACACAAATCATAAAATGGTCATAAGACAAGACCTTTTTACGATGTTTTAGGTTTTGGGTTACAGAAACAAACAGTTGGAAAAAAACCAGAATAGAATGTTAAACCAGCAAGAAAGAGTAGTCTAGAATAAATACATGGCTATGGATAGGATTTTGCTGTCTACTGAAGAATTAAATACAAGAAACCAGTAGTACAGGAGTCCTGCTTTCCTTATTCATGGCCTCATCCAGCTGAGGACTTCACAGCCATGGTTTGATCCAGAAAGCTGGTGCTTGCAGCTATTTTTTTTACACATTTTGATTTAAAGACTTATTTTCAGTGATGCACAGGGAACCACAACTAGGCCGTTCTCTTTTGAGGCTGTTTATAGTGTGTCGATCTGTACCTCTTAGACTACAGAGCCTTGATGATATTAACTAACAGAGAAGCAACCTGCTTACTGTCATGCAGTAAGCTTATGTGATAAAAAAAATCAAAACCAGGACCCTGATCCTCAACCTTTGCATCAGTAATAAGTAGCACTTTGATATGTAAAGCAATAAAAAAGTGTTTCTCTATTTGTCAGAATTACCAAGGGACATGCTTTTGGGTACGGCTTGCTTCTGTACATCTGATTATCATTCCCAAGCATATTGTGATGGGATCAATATTACAGGGAATTTCTTCATTTGCTGTTCACATTATTTTTGGTGAAAAGTTTCTTGAAAATATTTAAATCTTCTTTTGAAACTATGGCTTGACTTTCCAACCTGCACTTAGAGCCTACATCTGGAAGACAATCCCTACCTTGCTTACAGGTATCTCGGATGAAGAAATTTCAAGCAAATGCCTGTGACAGTGTCCCTGAACACAGAGGTTCACTGAGCAACTCACTTGATCCAGAATTGCAAACACTGGGACCTCAGAGCCAAGCTCACTGCCTGAAGAGTGAAGAGAAAGAATAAGCAGCATGTCCTGTAGAAATAATATGGAAAAGCTTTTGAGGTTTTAGGGCCAGATTTATTATATTGGTGTGGCTCAAGGTGTCTTTTCATGCCAGGCTGGCAAAGACGCCAGTATTCACTTTCAGAAATATAGAAGAAGTGTCAGGGGGATAGTCAATAGAGGTTACTGCTGGTAAATCCTGTTTGAACTGAGTATTGACATCAAATATTTTCTTATCATCCTGATCAAGGTGGGGGACACCTGAGATGCAAACCTAAATCTCCCCAAATGCAGGCTGCCTAGCACATTAGCTTTCCCTATAAAACACCACCACCTCAAAAAAGTGTTTTTGACAAGGTATCTCTAGAAAGTTTGCTATTCCTCATGGCTAAAAACTATAGTGACCTCACAAAATTTGATGTCTTGTCTAACTAATCTTACCCTACAGAACAGTGGAGGTCAGTTGCTCTGTCCTCGATGCAGCCTTAGAAGAGGTGAAGCAATAATCTTTCTTCCCTCATTCCTTCCTCTTCTACTCTCTTTTCTGTTTTCACTACTTGTGAGTACAAGGGTATACATGGTTTGTTATATCCACTGTATGGCAGATTCTCCTTTTGTTTCTTTACCGCACAATCAATCAGCCTGTGAAAATAATTCTGCTTCTAGACCAACACAAAATTACTAGAGTAATTAATCTTGTTTCAAATTCTGGCCATCTGTACAGAATCTCAAAAGACAGGTGCTTAAAATTATCTTTGAGAATACCTGTGGAAAAATACTGATCATCCAGCTATTTGCATACCTACCACATTAAACACAGAGAGGGGGGAGCTTTGAAAATTCTGGCATAGATTTCAATGCTCTCTGCAATAATCTTAGATAAATTGCATTCTGTCTGTGCTTCAAAACCCCACTTCAAACACTAGTGCCAGCAAAATGCTGCCATTTTAATTCTGAGCAGTGGATCACCTGCTGAGTCCAATGTTAGGTCTAAAGTTTTCTGTCATTTAAAAGCAGTCTTCTGACTTAAATATAAAATCAGTGGCTTACACAGTGAATCATTATAAATCTCTTGCAAGCTTTTAAATCAATCAGTCAAGCTTAGAAAGCAGTGATTTAGAGAATCATAACTCTGAGGCTTTGGGGCCTTTTTGTGCAAGAGCAATAAAAGTAAAGCATTTTGTAGCTTTTAGGAATAGTGGTTAGTTTGCTTTTTCCTTCCGAAGGAGTATCCAGTTTTGACTTATCAGGTTTACAACAGTATTTGGAAAAATAACCCACTAGTTAATCTTATTTTTAAACTCTAACAGAGCGAATAACACCAAAAAAACCCCCTTTTTGTTCTGATTAAACATAAAATTTGGTCTAAAATGATCCTTTACTCAGAAGATAAATTATTTTCTGGCAAATCATGGAGACTGAAAATTCTAAATGCTTTTCAGTGCAAGAGTAGCCAAACATTTGCTGTACTGGTGTATATATATACACATCTACATTGTTTATGTATGTGTATGCATATGTGTAGGCAAATGCATATACAAATAATATATATGTATGTGTGTGTATTTCTTTTTCTTTCCATCATCTCTACTCTGGCTGAGGTGAAACTTCCGGAAAGAGAGGGCTTCGTCTTCCCAGAGAATGAGATTTCTTTCCTGGGGAAGTATTTGAAGTAGTTGAAGATGGGAAGCTATATTGAGAGTGGGCTGGGAGGCTCTTGAAGGAGCAGAGGTCCTGATTGCAGTGAGGAGGGTGAGGGAAGCCATATCCGAGCCTTAGGGGTGACAGAAGGTGGGATATTTTTCATGACCAGAGGGGTTGCATGGAATTTGTGTAGGAAATTACTCTTGCCACTCTGGTAAGCCAGGAGGGGAAAAACTAAGAATCAATACAGAAAGACATAATATGGAGAATGATATTTGTTTTCAGCTTTTTTACTTCAAATGGTGACACTGAATATACTAGCTGAGGACAGAATTTTTTGGGGGGGCTATTATTATATATTTTAACCAAACCAAGCTTTACTAACTGGAAGCCCAAATGTGCATCCTGCCACTCTTGCTGCACTGCAAGCTTGCCACACAAGGATCCAGCAGAGTCCAGATTTTCTTGGCTCCCACATCCAAAGGCTGGAGGCCCTGCTCTAGTCTGGGATCTGCATCTGTCCCTCAGCTGCTGGCAAAGCTATCGGTTTCTCAACTAGGTGCCCAGCTGACTCTCTGTAATACAAAAGAAGGAAGAGAGAGACTTTAGGGATCTGTGAGTCATTTTCCTCCTCTCAACAATACAAAGAGCCTTTGGCTGTGGACCTGGAGGTCTAAGAGAATCCACATCCCTCACTCACTGGTGTGTTTCAAGAGGGAAGGAGGCATCAAGAACAAAAAAATCACAGATAATTGCTTGATATTTGCTGTGATTTTTCCTGATGTGGTGTTTGCAACGATGTGAGGAAACCACCGCAGTGCAGGAGAAGCCACACACAATCAGCACAATATTCCATCTGTTTGAGTCATCTGCCTTTGATAGCATCTACCGCTGGTTAAATCAAGACATAATCTCACTAACAGACAGTGACAAAATTTCCTCTGGAAAATAAGTTTTCCTGCCATCTCTGATGACTTGTACTTTAAACTATAAAATGTATAAGGACAGAATTATTTTATCAAACACAACAGTGCATGTAGTCATTTTGTGCAACTATGCTTTTAAGTTATACTCTTGCAACAAATACCAGGTCCTTGGCTCCTTTCGACTGCTACGATAATGTGTTTCACATATTAATTATGCATTGTATAACAGAACATTTCCTTTGATCCATTTTAATTGTTGTTCTTTGACTACATGAAGAGCTCCTTGGTCCTTGTACAGTGCCAGGCAGGGGAGAAGCCAGCCCCTCACCTGCAGTTCTCCTGGCTTCAGTGAGACTGGGAACTGCTCAGCCCCCTTGAAAACAAAAAAACTAATTGAGTGACTTCTTGTGGATTTAGAACCCCAAACTTATACAATATATTTTAAAACAGTTCTGCAATTAAGCATAGCCCATGATTTTCTTTTGCAATGACTGAGCCCCTCCTGCTTTCACATCAGTCAGTAGCTATTCTTTCTGTTGTGTCAATGTTGTTTAAGTTATGTATGAAATTTATTGTGCAAGCAACATAAAATCTATTTTTAACATAATGGCCCTAAGACAAACCGTGTATAATTGATGGAAAAAAGATCTCTTCATTTGGTCATCTTCAGATTGGACCTACAGTTCATTTTGCTGCTAACATACACTTTGTTCCAGCAAATTTTACTTGCAATTCCCTGAGCTTTGTGCCTTTCTGCCTATCGTACTGCATTAACATAATTTTATTAATTTATATTTCTCATTCATGTTAAACTGAAAAAAATTAAGAGCTTACAGCAAACTAAATTCAGGTAGGTATAACATCATAGGAGCAGTGTTTGAATAGAAACATGAATCAGGTAATAAATAGCTCTCTTTGATCATTGTTTTTAAAATCTCTTGAACCATACTTTGATTAGTTCTATTTAATATTTAACATCTGGTTAGTCAATTTCAATCTGCAACGAGTGCTGGTGGAAAAATTCTATGCTGACTAAATACATTTATAATACTACAAAGCTGATGTGTAATTGATTTTAGTTCCCATAAAAGGATTATGTTAACTTTTCTTAATCCATATATTAGGGTTTTGTGAAGTTCAGTGAATTCACACTAGGGATACTAAGTGTTTATTCCTCATCAATATTTTATGTAAAAATGATAGGACTATATTTTAGCCTAAGTACTGCTTGCTAGTTTTTTCTTTGGAAAACAGCTAAAATGCAGAAAAGTGCTGCTGTAGCATTGGTGCACTGAGGGACTGCTTGGTGTTTTCTGGCCTTATATTAGCCCAACAGAATCCTACTGTACTGTAATTTGTCATAGTTGTAAACTACCAAAGATTGTTTCTCCATACACTAAAGGGGTTGACATATGTATTTTCTTTTCATTTTCATAACTGAGCAAAAAAAGTATGAAATTCTAACCTAGTTAAAGGTTTGATTTAGCCAACATAGTATTTCTGACCAGTGTGAGTTTAGGAAGCCATGAAAACTGCCAGCAGCCACTGCTGCCCGAGTTAATTCAGACAATTTGGTAATCTTGTTTATCTCCAGCCTAACAGAATAAGTACTTTATTAATATGAAATTTAAAGCCTTTATGTGTCTTAAACAAATGCAGAATTCATAAAAGACAGGTTTTTGCCTGTGTGAGGACAGTTTACTTGATAAAAATTTCCTTGTTTAATTGATCAAGATCGTGTACAGTGTGCAACTGTAATTAGAAGCATGAGATCAGGCAGTGCTGGTTGATAAGGACTACATCTCCTCTTTTGCCATAGCAAACACATCCCTAATCTAGAATAGTAAATCAAAAATGGCTTAATCCAAACATTGGCTCTAAAGTGAGGAATGAAACAATATCCATCCCACTACGTAATATTGGGTCAGGAACGAATACTTTGCTCCAAGGCCAAGTGCCATGGGCCACTTAACACCCTTTCACAAGAAATTGTCAGACAGGTAGTTGATGTGGTCTAATTTAGGGGGGAGGGGCAATGGTGTGTTTATCACAGTAGTATTCACACAATTTTCAAGACTGATGCTCACTGATCATTCTGCTACATGAAATTCACATTATTCTTTCTTTCATTGTAATACTAAATAAATCATGGCGGCTTAAAATTACTGATCAAAATTACAAACACTTTTGCCATTTCTGAGGAAAAACGGAACTACACGCAATGTTTTTTCTCCTTATGCTAGCTGTACTGCAGCAAATTTGAATTCTATTGCTCATAAAGTATCCCATTATATTTTCCTAGCTATTCCTTTAGGTTAAGACTAGCTCAAAGAAGTGCTATTGTGAGAGACTTGGGAAGACAAACTTGGAAATGTTAATTGCGAATCCCTTGGTTATGAACCAGGATCTCAGTTCAGGCAAGGTGGTACCTTTGGCCTGTAGAAGCAAGGGTGTCCAGATGACTTTGTTGACTTTATTGGTATGTATTTGAGTACATATAGACTTTCAAGCACTAGATAGCAGTCTTGTGTCTCCTTCTCTTGAACTTAGATACTTATTTTCTACCACAACCCTTCAAAAGGCAGTAGATTTTTCTTTTAATCTTGCACCTTGCCCTTTGTGTTCCTCATAGGGAAGAAGTAGACATCTGCTTGCAATCAAAAAAATGAATTTCTGGGCAGAAAATTACTGAGTAATAAGGACAATCCAAAAATTAGTGTCTCCTACAACCATAGCTCCTATTTTATGTTTCCATAAATTATTTTCCTCTGTTCTTTTATCTTCACTAGAATACAGATTTACTGCATAATAGTAAAATTTATATGAACTAGTAGGCAACAGCACTTCAAACACTTGTTGGTGTAAGTCTTCCCTCCCCCTCAAACTACTCATGCTAATAAAAAAGTCAAGTCTTTCACTTTGGTTTGTCCAGGGCACTCAGAAAATCCCTCTATTTAACACATAAGCAACAATTTACATGTTTGAACCATGCACACAAGTGAGTATTGTATAGAGAAAAGATGAAAATGTCCATTCCATTATGCCAGCTGTTGGCTACAGCCCAACACAAGGGCTATTATGTGTGATACACAAAATTTACATTATTTGCTGTATTAAAAACACTTGAGCAACACTGAGGCATTTGTTTTGGAACTAGGACACTTCAGCCTTGAAAACAGTGGTGAATAATGGAAAGAGTTTATTCCTTAGCAGCAATGTTACATTGCTAGGTCTGAACACTTCTTTTTCTAAGTTAGCATATGGCATATAAATGATACATGACTTTGGGGTGTATTTCCATGAAAAAAACCCAAACTAATCCAGCCTCTGTTCTACCTAGGAAACATCATTCCCTTGTATGTTTAGACAATTGAAATATAAATACATGACTAAATGTCCCTGTGCATTGTTTGCCCACTAGTGTTATCCTTTTCACAAGTCCTTGGTATAAGCTATGGACAAATTTCTATTGTTTTTGCTGAACTCCTCCAAATAGTCAGTTTGAACAGATCCAGTGTGGTTGATGTGTAAAGTACCTAAGCTCAGTGCAAAAAGTCCTTCACCCACTGGTGTGGATAAACAGCCCCTGAACTGACAGAAAACCCCTAGGAGGGATATTTAAATCTTAAGTAAGTGGTCAGGTAAGTGCCTGCAGAAGCAAAAGGACAGATAGCATATTTGGTATGCTAATAGAAACCTATTTACTGGAGGAAGTGACAAAAACATCAATCAAATCAGAAAGGTCTATTAAGAACCGTTAACTCCCTTTCATATGAGCAATGATTTCCATTGGGAAGTAAATAAATATTCATGACAGGGAGCACTGACAGAAATTTCACCAAAATTACACTCTGGCAAGGTTTCCACACTAGACAAATCTTTAGGACAGACAGTTGGAAGAGCAGGTTGGAAGGGGATTGAGTATTTAGAGAACCCTGCACAGGTCCCAAAAAATCTATTTCTGTATTGTCTTTTCCTTTCTTGGAAATCTGCTGTAGATATTGTATTTCAATATAGCCCACTAAGCTACCCAAAACTGAGATATTTAAGGATTTAAAGATCATTTTAATGTCATTAGAAGGCCCCACTGCCTCATGTTTGTTTTGGTATCTTCTCAAAAATGCTTTTTCATTTTTCCACAGATAAAAAATCTTGCAAAAATTCATAGCAAATTCTGATATCCCACACCATTTGAAAACAAAGTTTGAGCTTTTTATGCAGCTAATTCTGCCTACAGCACTCTGAATTTAATACACAGTAAAAAAGGTTATTATGCATTTACAATACCTCAGAACCAGTTTGGAAAACAAACACTTGCTGGCTTCCCCTTTATTTATGTAAGAAAGAAATTAATGTTTGACTCCTATTTTCTCCTTTTAGGCTGACACATGGCAAGGCAAATTCTAGCTTCATATATCCCTTCTCCACCTGTTCAGGAAAGGAGCATTTTTGTCCTTTCCTAAGAAAAAAAAATCAATGCAAGTTAATAAATATAACAGCTCCCATTACATTAGTGCATTAGTAATGTAGCCTGAAATGAAATAACCTACTTACAAATATGGCAGCCTTCCATGCCAAGTTTTAGCCTGGAGCAAATTTTTATGGTTAAGTTATGAACCTCTAAAATGATGACATGTCTTAAAACAGTATCTTAACTGTCTCCATCCTTACCATTTACTTTTTTTCTTTTTTTTTTTTAATCAAATAAGGGATATTTTTCAGATAACTTTGCAGGGAGTTAGCTGATAAGAATAAATACCTATGTCTTGTCTCAGTGCATGGAAGAGATTTTTGCATAGAGAAGTGGAATATTTTGCCTGAGATACTGAATGGAAAGAGGAAAAGTATACCCTGGCACATTTCCTTAAAAGCCATCTCCTCCTTTATCAAGGTTGCATGTCAAAATCACAGGAGGAAAAGATTTCCTCGCTTCTTTATGCAGAGAGAGTTAGTAGTTTAAGGAATGAAGATGATTTTTTTTTTTCTGTGAAGAGTCACTGACCTTGTAAAGGGCTTGGGGGACGTTTTGGTTTGTATTTCTTCTTTTCTAGATGCATGGTAGTGGTCCAGATGAAGGTCTCTAAGACTGGCACTGAAAAGGTGAAAATATCTGTAAAACTTACCTGTAAAATTTCATTTCATCTTGTTGCTGATGTATAGAAAGGGTCAGGGACGTGAAAAGGGCAAAGGTAAGATTAAGGAAAAAGGTGGTGATTTTTATAGACTGAAGGGAAAAAAAGTTCAACACCAAGGATCCAACACTATTTAGTCACTCAAGTTAGGCACCAAGAGTCACCTGAAATGACCCTAAGAAAGCTTACAGAGATGACCAGTATGACAAAAAATTTATGGAAAGCCCAAGGTGGACTGACAGCTGAAGATTCAGGAGAAAAGTCAGGCTGCCTCATGTGACAACAGTCTCATGCTCCGGCAGATAGGTTTTGCTTGTAAGGTAGGATTCAGTTTGAGTTCAGATCTTCTGTACATCATAGTCCATGTTTAGGTTCTCTACCGAAGCGAGGAGCTCAGTCTAAATGTTAATATCCAGTACCATTTGAACTGTCTCTGTGTTGGAAGAACCATCTGCTCTTCCAGAAGTGCTCAGGTCTCCCTTGGGTCCCATGTCACACCTGCCAATCCCATGTGTATAGGATGTCTTGAAAGGCACAAGATGTCTTTTTTTTAGACAATTGACTCCTGTCCTACATGTCTGAGCCCTTTTTACAGTCTGTACAAGTATAGTCTATAGAAACTAGAGAGCTATTTTGTTTACTCTGAAATGGATGTGCTAGGGGAAATTCAGTTGCCCAAAGAACGGCACTTGCAGCCATTTCAGAGGTCCTCATGAATCTGAGACATCCTCACAGAGCTGGTAGACATGACACAGAACTTTTGGGAGACCTCTAGGCTCCCGGGGAAGCAACTGGAATTAGATGAAATCCCTCACAGTATTTGATATGACAGTATAAACCTATTTTTAGGCGTGATACTCACCAAAAGCCTTCTTTGAGTCAGTGGTAGCCTAGATGCCATACCCTGTGGACACTACAGGGCATGGCTCACCTGCTCATTCATAGGCATCCCTTCACTTTTAGGGTCTCATAGGCATGCTGAACATTGACACAGGGTGACAGAAATTACATAGAATCTATGGGAACTCCTATCATCTGCCACAGCTTCTTGAGTCCAAATTCTCAGGTAAATGCTGGAATATCTCAGGTAAATGCACACTTGTGTGTGGGCAGCTAATCCTGGTCCTAAATATCTGCAGGCTGTTAAGGACTTCTGGAGGGGGAAGACAGATGAGAGGGGGGAGGTGTTTGTTTCCTTCTTTGTTGGTTTTTGTTATTTTTTTAATATCTACAAGAATAAAGGGAAGATAAGAGTAGGGGAACTGATTCTTAGTATCAAGAATCAACCTGAATACTGATTATATGCCAGGGAGACTGTGTAATGGAAGTTCAATAAAATCTCTGCCTCTCAAATGTGGAGGTGAAGAGACATTAACTGCAGCACTTTCAGTGAAGTTGAAAATTACTCTAAGTGCATCTACCCATTTTAAAACTTCAGTCTCAAGTGTCTACTTTATTTTTTGTGTGCATCCTAGGCAGCAACTGGCATTCACATGGGATATTTAGTCATGTTCAGCTGTAGCAACTGCACAAAACACTGCAAATCTGATTTGGATGACATTCTAACACCAATTTTGCTGTAGTTCTGACACAGCACCATCACACCTCAGTGGAAAACTGCACCGTGCATTCAAGTCCTTAAAGTTATGAACCAAAGCGCAAGAATTTGCGTACAGTGGTACCATCAGCTCTGCCCCTAAAACTGACATTATTTCCAAATTGACCCTCAATTTGCTGTTCATTAGCAAAATTACAGTCATAGTACAGTTACCAAATATATAATGTATCTGTATGTAATTACCTTACTGAAGTTCATCTCATGCTAATGGACAAACAGGCAGATTCAAGCGCTACCACTTGGTCTCCTTTACATCCATTTCTGTTTCATAAAAGGATGTTGTATCCAACACTGCAGAATTGCTAAATCATTATTTGGAGGAAGGCACCCAGTCTCATGTCTGTTTATTGTCCTTATCGGTGTGCACTTTCAGGCAAGGGATAGAGTTATTCGATGCCAGCTAAACATCAATACCATGTCACAAAACAACATTTTTAATTGTGGTACTGCATTAAAGTAGCATGAAAAGCTCCATGCATTTCTTTGAATAATATATCATGAAAGCTTTCAAAAATAAAATGGTATTTTATGACATCACTAGTCATCTACAATTTCTTCATTCTAAAACCAGTAATATGTGAGCTTCAGGGAATGAGAGCCAATGCTGATGTGTGATTCTGAAGGTTATGCCTAATGGTTGCTAAGTATTTCTGTTCTTTCCACACTGACAGTCTACATCAAGACAAGAGCTGACTCACTGGTCAAAGTCAGCCACATTTGCCCTTTGACCACTCTACAGTTCAGCCTTTTTTGTTATGGAAGCTGTGAGATGTGATTAGATTGTTGCTTCTCATAACATAAATAAAAAATGTACAGCTATCAAAACCCTTCATCTTCATTCAAAGGTCTGAAAAATATTATAGTTCCTGTCAGGTTTTAATAATGTAGATTTTTGGACTTTTCTTTGCAAATATCTACCTCTGAAAATATAAATAGACGTAGACCAATATATCAGGGTTGAAGTTTATCTCAGTTTTTACAGTTTTTACATGACAATAGACTTATGAATTGTATGTGCTTTTAAAGATCAGTATTTTCAGGACCCTTGGAAATAAAAGAAAAGGAAGTGTTTGGAATGAAACTATAAAAGCTGTCAGAGCTAGAGATATGAAATTAAATCTGCAATTTTGTAACAAGAGCAAAAGGGACCAACCTGGTCAGAAAACATAACTACAAAAATTCAGTAATACTTACCTATCTGATCATATTCAAATATATCTAAAAAATAGTGTGGAGAGTTCAGTTGCATAGGCAAGTCAATCAGTAGCTCCTTCTTGCACCCCTGAGTGCTACATGTGAACGCTATCCATGTAAAAACCACTTAGGTACCCTACAGATGAGAATTTGTGACTATATTACATGGATGGAATCTATTTGATTTTACAACCAAAGAGATTATTCCATGTCTGGATTTAGCTCAACCCAGGACAAATCTAATCTTTTTAATGATTTGGTTATCAGAATTTGTATTCCCAATATAACTTAAAATGTCACTTCACGTTCTTTCTTGATGTTGACTTAGGGAAACATTTTCTATGCAAGTGTTTACTCACCAATTTTAATAACTGAAAAATGAATCATGTATTAGTCAAAACACAGGGTGAGGATAATTTCTGTACATTCAGAGTACCTGGCTCTCCAGACTGTATTGACTACTGCCCCTTTATGAGCTTCTTTAGGAACCTAATAGAACATTTCAGTGGTTTGGATCACTGGGTGCATCTGTAATTGTTCTTGTCCCCTCTGAGTTGTAGAGCCAAGACTCAGCCCACTGTTTCTGAGCAGGAATGTGTGGGCATCACTAGAGCTCATCTTTCCCACCCAGTTCAACATCTCTGCACTTGCATAAGATAAAATCAGTCTAGAGAAGAACTGAAATATCCTACAGGAGGGACTGGATGACCTTCAATTCTGGAATGCAAGAAATGGGCTGAAATGGATTACTGTAAAAAAATGGAAGATCGCATAACTAAGAACTAGTAACAAAAATTTGGATTATGAGATGGGAGCTTAGAGATTAGAAATGACCAAGGAGAAAGAACAGGCTATGTCAGTCAATCACAGAATACTTATGTGTGTTTGAGCTGCAAAAAGCCAGTTCCTAGAGTGTATCAGGGAAGGTATACCCATCAGATATAGGAAAATATTAATGCCATCACATACAATTCACATTTTACCTGGAATACTGTGTGCAGCTCTGTTTATTCCGTAAAGATAAATTCAGATGGGAAAAAAAGGTCTAGAGAAAGGCCAATTAAATAATCAGGGAAATGAGAAGGAGAGATCCAAAAGGAGACTAAAGCTATGATCACATGTCCTCACGCCACTTCTCCCTGCAGCAGCCCAGTCATGTGCTGTTCTGGGACTGTTTATCACTGCCCACTCCCGTCCGAGGACTTGGATCCCCAGACCTGCCAGCTTAGCTCCTTGGCAATTCACCCAGGGAAAAGAACAGGGTTAGGATGTCTAACATGGATGTAGCCCAGGATTTAATCTGGGAGGAAAATGAAAGATCTCTCCTATCCTTCTGAGTACTGAGCTTTTGGAGTTGCCTTCTTATAGGAGTGAGGTAATAATTTTTACTCATTTCCAAGGGGATTCTGGTAGGATAACAATTAATATTACATGACACAGAGCCCTTAAAAGCAAGGAGATGGACAGAGGACTGTCAGTGTGACTTCCAGTCCCGTGTTCTTTTCTGAGTTCCATACTTGTTTCTATGTATATGAAAGATTTTAGAGATATATGTCATTTTTTATCTTTACTGCATTAAAAAAAAAAATAAAAAAAGTAATAGCACAGATCTAGAAGAGAAATATTCCTCCAAAGGAAGAAGAATGGATTCATAAAGCTTGGCAAATTACAGGCATTGACAAATTAACTCTCTGGCTAAGAGATCAATATCAAGATTGTGCTGCAAGTTGGGCTCCATTCCATGTGTCCCACAAAAGACTAAACCCCCTGCTAAACCATTCCTTTTTATTGTCATTTTAAATAAATGAATGACAATTTTATCATTCAGAGGACCTAGGAGTAGCTAATTGATATTTAGGTCTCTCCTTCTGTATCTCACACTGAACACATAAATGTGTTCATGCATGAGGGTGTACATGAAAAATATGTACAAAGTTGAATTAGTTTTTATTATTTTAATGAGAATAATCCCCATGGTGCACAATTGCTATTCTACTGAAAAGGCAACTGCTGTATACCAGTTCATCTAAGACATTTCAGTGACTATATTTATGAAAGCAATGTAGAAAAAAACAACATTTCAAGGAAAAAGTAGGAAGAGGTTGTATAATGATGCCTCAAACTTACCTGGATTCAGCTCAGTATGTCCCCACAGGTTTTTCAGGCCATTCTCAGCTTGCCAAAAGGTGTTCCATTCTTGTCCACATCAGAGTTTTCTAGCACCTATGTATTTTTGCACCAATGTAATTCCTGTGTTTCACTTGGCCAAGATATCCTACCACTGTTTGAATAATGCCTGTCATTAAAAAGCAAAGGTCCCCACAGACCCCACACCCTAAAGAGAAAAATCAGAAGTCACCATTTTAGCAAATGGATAGAAAAAGAAGAGCCATATTTGATAGTAGCCTTCAGATTCTTTGGATGGCTGGTATTTTAAGACAGTCATAAACTCAGTCTCACTGGCCAGTTAAAGAGGAATATGGCTGCTTTGCAACACCAAAGCAGTGCAAAATGGATAGACCACATCAGTGAAAATGGTCCCAGATGTCTTAAATAATAAAATAATATACTAAATGCTTTGCAGTGCTAATGTGCCTAGTGCACACGGATCTCAAGGCACCTTACAGACATTAATGAATTAAGTCCTGTAAAGTGGGTAAGTATTATCCATATTATGCCCAAGGGGAAACTGAGAAACAAAGATGTAAGATGATGGTCCAGGAAGTCTGTGACAGGCGTGGGAATAGAACCCAGGTCTCCTGGTCCCCACTTCAGGGCTGGAGCAACAAAATGCTCTCTAAATTCATCTGTCAGTTTTTGTGGGGTTTTTTTTAGTAAATTTAGTCCTTTTGAAATTGACAGCCCCAAACACTGCAGTACTCTATTAAACCACAGTACAAGTACGTCACCAGCACTGGCTGAGCACATCTTTTCCACCCTGTCTCAGTAATAAGCGTCAACTGCACTTGTTTGGAGACTGTGGGGTGCTCTCTTTGCATCCTGCCCATTCAGCTCTTGGATTTCTCAGTAGAGTTTATTGAACTGCATTCAAGGTGGAGTTTGTTCAATGTGAGCTGGTAATAATAGCTGGTGATAAATTGTTATTCAAACTAAGGACTGAGAGTGATACATTGCCACTTTTGTATGTCCAGCCCACATTTAGCAGGGTAGATTTTTGCTCAAAAATCATATGTCAAATGCCTCAAAACTCACTAATATTATTAAGAAACTGGATAGTGGAGTTTATTTCTATCATCAAAACTTTGTCACAACTGCCAACTAAATTAATGCCAGTTTTACTGGCAATATCACAGAATCATTCAGACATGAAGAGATCTCAGGATGTCTCTGGTCCAAGCACCTGCTGTTAGCTTCCCTCTCTTCCAGGGCACAATGCTAGCTCAAGTTTAGTCCTCTTGCTCAGCAGAAACCTCAGCAATGGGGTCGGTAGTGGTAGAAGCTCCAGTTGATGCATTTTGACAGTTTCAAATCCATTGTGTTTCTACACAACGTTTCTATGTTCTCGTGTGCACCCTGTCCTCACTAATCCTGCCTGTCATACTACCTTTTGCACTGGAATCCAGTTATAAGTTACAAGATCAGCTTAGCATCTGTGTTAAATTGTCTCCAGAAATCTCTTGGATTGCTTCTTTTCTATGTGTAAGTTTCTGCAAGTCAAGTGGTTAGGGTTCCTGAGTTTTCTGGGGTGGCATTTTACAGATATGTTGCAGATGAGGCAAGTAGGGTCCCAACCTAACAGCACAGACCTTGTTATCTGGGACTTGAATTTATAACGCTCCTTCTCAAAAACAATTCTAATTAGAAATACGGTATTTTTCAAAATGAGATTAATTAACTAATGGCACCATTTCTTCAGGGGTGTTGCTGACACATTATCATTTGAAAGCTTTACATTTAAATTAGAAACTTTCTGAAAAAATCATTAGCTAACAAAAACTTACAAGTTTGATGTAGAGGCCACTTGGAAAAATTTTAAAGCATCTATTGTGTCAGACAAGCTTGCTTCAGATTCAAAGTTTATAAGTATGTCTCGCTATCTGGAAAACCCACTCAACTCATACATAAGTCACAAGGCACTCACAAGAAAAATTATCATTTGCTGAGCTGGGTTGGATTAAAATCAGTGACCTATAGGTAGAAAGCTTTGTACATCATTAGTGATTCCCCAGGGCAGCCCGGTAAACACTAATGTTATGCCTTCTAGAATGAAGCTTGTTTTCTGGAAAGATAAGCTTATTAATTCATTTTTTGACCTTTATTGAGCACTCAGGCAAGGTTGTCCACACTCTGGACACAAAGATAAAATCCACTGCATACATTGCTCTCAGTGCCACACACGTTCTACAATTAAATATTTCAACCCCTTCTTAAACAATGCACTTCTACTAAGTAGTAAGCAAGCATGGCAAAAAAAAAAAAAAATAGCCTAGATTGCTTCCAGAGTATGTATCACAAGTTATAAATTCAGTCAATTTTGCAAGGAATTTGTATTAATTCCTGGGGGTTTTGTACATAGGCACACCAAAACATTCTTGCAGTCACAGAAGATTTTATGTTTTCAATCTTGAGAGGCACTGTAACTGCATGGAGAGCTAGAAAAGAGAGCAGCAGCCTGCTGTGCTTTCTCAGGAACCATCACTTCCTAGAGATATTCCCAGACTCTGGATCTTGGTTCTTTGTGTTGCTAAACCATCAGAACAGATTTTTCTGTGGTTTTGGCCCAGGCCAAACAACTTTTTCCAGACATTCCCAGGCATAATTTAGGAGCTAGTAAGCACCAAGGACCATGATTAAGTGGTAGCAATTTACATGTGGCTACCCTGGAGGGTAAGGATTTTAACAACATAGATGCCAGCCATTCCTTGTCAATTAGTCTTGGTGCCAGAGAGTAGTCCTAAAAATACTTAAAGTTTACCATTTTAGATCTGGTCTTGCAAAGGCATAACACAGACTTCTCTTTTAAGATTGCTGGAGTATTTAAAAGGCAGCAGAATGAATATGGGACATTTTTGTTTTCTTTGGAAGCAAACTGAGGACTAAGGATTGTAGATTTCACAGGCAAGCTTGATCATCTATAAGAATAAAACTTGAAGATTTGGATTTAAAACCATAAGTGCTCATAGTGCTATTTTAGGCACCGTGGTCCACTCTGTTAACAAAGAGCTATGTAAACAGTGCATGCTAAGAAAGCACATTAAATGGTTTATTCCATTTTAAATTAATTGCAGTACAGTAAACAGCATGTGAGTCTGTTATAGTACAAGATGCATTCTGGTTATAGATTTAATTCAGTGACATTTTCAAACTGTTATTTTTCTTATTTGTCAAATGTGTGAGTGATAGTTATCTAGAAAGATATTTAATAATAAAGATTATAGGGGACATGGAATTTGAGTAAAAAAAATCTCTTGGCTTGGAGCTCGGCACAAGTCAACCTTGTGTGCAAGTTAAGGATGAGAAAGAGGTATTTTCATCCAGAATCAATTATCACAAATGATCCCACAGTCATGGCCAAAATCACATTACTTGCAGTAAGTTAAAATACCTGGCTGCTTTTTTAAGTGTCTATAGTTTTAGATTTAGGGAAAAAAAAGTGGTCAAGTTTAATACAAGGAAGGAAGACTCCATTTTACTATGGTCTTTGCTGTGCCTACTTTCTTCTTGTCAGTCTCCTGTGTCCATGTCCTGTAGTACCTGTAGTACCTTCCATGCCCATTTTGGTGCCTCTGCTCCTTAAATGGTTCTTTCCTTCACTCTTCAGCAGTCCTGTTTTCCCTTGTCATTTCTCTACACGTTCTTTTCTGTCATCCTTCTTTGTACTTAAGTCCACAATTCAATAACAGATCTTCTCCCTCTTCCTCCTTTTACCTTGAAACGAAATGTTGATTTATACAAGCTAAGAAACTAGGCTTAGAACTTTAAAATGGTTCCTGTAATTTTTTCCTCTGAAATTTTCCCCGCGAAACACATGATGCAAAATTCCAGGGAGACTGGCCAGTACTGGTCAACATGAATGAAACTGGTCTTGAACAGGAGGATAATTTCTGACATAGTTATTAATAGTGACTGCAATTTCATAATACATAGCTGGCTCCAGAAGTAAATGTCAGGAAAATAATTCTGTGAATATTTGCAAATTTACATACAGCTTAAATGGACTTCATATAGACACATACTTCTTATACGTTCGTGAAAACCAATTATGAGTTAACAAGGCTAATGCAGGTTTTCCTGTGTTAATGCTTAAGGAAGACGAGGTTTAAGCTAATGTTAAGGATACGAACATCTGAAGCACACAGATTATTCTCTGCAGTTACTGTGTCAGGTGCCATAGACTGGTAAATGCAGAATTAGTAAACCGGCAAATGGAATACATTGATTGCTTTTACATAACATAATACAACTTAAAACAAATGGTCAGCGTCCTCATAAATGTTTGCTAGTGCTTTTCCACAGAGACAATTAAATAATATAACAGCATCCTTCACTGCTACAGGCATGCAGTCACGAGCAACAGCTTTGTGATGAAAGAACATCACATTTTAATTCTTCAGACAGACACTAATTTTTAGTGGTCTACTTTCCTGTAAGAATGACACTTTGAACAAGTTAGTAGCAAGACCAAAAATGGAAAATTTTCTGAAGTTTTTAGTCTTTCATACTTGATGACAGATTCAAAATTCTTGTGTTATTTTCAAGCCATCCTTTTTTATCTAGGACACAACAGAGGGAAATATTGCCATGATCAGTCTGTGCCATAAAACACAACTTGATTTTAGTCTGAACTCACCAAAACCCTTTCCTAGATGGTTCAGTAAGACCTTTCAAATCACCTAGAGTATTAAGCAAGTTGAAAAATGTATCTTTGAAGAAACTGCAATGCAAATATTCCAAAAGAAAAAAATTAAGCAATGTCCACAAATGAAAAAAGTTGCTGAAAAATCATTTGCTTAATTCTAATTAACACTGTTTTAGTCAGCTCATATACAACTGGGTAGTTAGGGAATTATATTGATGCAAACAGGATTCCTGCTTCCAGTAGGAAAGTACTCCTATACTATTAGCTAAAAATAAAAACAGACATTCCTTTGTTTAGTTCTGGTTATTTCTCTATCAGAAGTACAAAGAAATAAGGAAAGTTATTTTTACCATAGCACTGAGGCAGAGAGAACAGGAAAATGTAAGGCAACTGTTCTCTGATCTTCATGTACATCAATTGCATGCAATAAATTCCCTGCTGTTTGAGCACAGACAGAATCTCAAATGCACATATACTTTTGCTATTAAAAAGTATAAACCAAATAGTGATAAACAGTGACTATTTGTTGTTTAGATTTATTTTCTGGGTAATATAACTGGGTGGAAAAAAATCAACCTAGTATTGAAGGATGTATCATTTTTAATCTCAGTGCTTTGGCTACTGTCAACATCAGATAGAGTGTCATATTGCAATAATTCAAGGATCTCTCTATTAGTTTCTCTAAGCCTTTAAAGTAAATGAAGCTGTTACACTGGGAAATGTTAGGAACAGTCTCTAATTCTCCTCAGGTCTGGGACTTAAATTTATTTTAAGGAGAAAATAAAGGCAAGCTGTATTTAACTTAAATGCATTAATCTTTTGAACCATTATTGTTTGATACACTGTCCAGTTGTGGGGATTCTTTCTTTTCAATGCCTGCAATAAGAATTGTTGTTTCTTCCTTCTGCAGTTCAAATGTATTAGCAGCAGCATATTATGACTGCGAGCTACTACCCAACTTTGGGAAGTGATATTCCCTAATTGCTCACATTCAACACTTACGTGTACACGGTACTCAGAAAGGGTTAAGTATCTGAATCCTCCGGAACAGTGTTTCCTAAAGAACAATAGAAAAATCATTAGTGTGTTAACTGAAACAATACCATACTTTTCTCTCTATTGTTTAACCTTTTGTCCACGTTACAAATATCTCAGTGTAGTTCTTATCTTTGACCTTGAGGGACTGTAGCTTTATCAGTGCTTCCGTTTAGATCACAGATGACCTTCAGCTGATATCATTGAGCCCTGACCTGCGTCAGTGATCTGCTCGCACAGAATACATATGCTGAACAGTGCTGGTGTGTGCAGTAGGGGTAAGTGAATTATTTACAAAAATTTGAGTTGACACCTTTTATCAAATGTGGAAAGATGAAGACAAAACAGCTGCTATTGCTGTCGTAAGCAATCTGCTGGTGATTGAATAAAAGTGTCAAGAAAATGGCTGCTTGATGGCCTTTTGTTCTCTCTCATCCAGCTTGATGTTAGTTTGAGCTGTCAGTTAGGAATCACGGCACAGTGATTTATCAATAGGCTGAGTGACCTTCCCGTGCAGCCGGTGCTAGCGCGGGCAGACAGCACCCTCTGCTGCGGGCTGCGCTCCTGCCGGCCGGCATCGCTTCCCAATGGGAACGGGAATCGGAAATCACAGTCGCCTTCTCTTCTCCTTTCATATTTTTTTTCCTTCTTAATTTTCTGCCTGTGCTTTGTTTTTATCATGTCTCGAAAGCTTAGCTGTGAATGCTTAAAAAAAAAAAATATAAAAGCGCTACAAACTGCATTACGGATTCCCAGGCTTTCTTCCTAGTAAAAAGGAAAGTACCAAGTGAATCAGTCACTGGTATTCGGGCAAAACAAACTTGCTGCAATTAGACAATGGGACAGGGAAAGGCAGCGGCTCTCAGACAAGGCCACTTCATGACGCGTATTTGAAAGGCGTTGGTTATCTCGCACCAGGTAATTCCCGCCTTACCCGCATTTATTCCGAAGCTTCGAATTTTACAGCTGTATTTGCTCGCAAATAATGTCACGCAATAAAGTACTGACTCTCGTGAAGTCACACTTTGTTGAACTTCCGTGACTAAAGAGGCTCTCGGGGTGCTTCACGCAACACACTTCCCTGCAACACGCTGGTCCCCTTTCCGCGCAGCGCGCCAGCTGGGAGCACCTTCCTCCTCTCACCGACCTCCCAGCGGCAGCTGATCCCAGCGGGGGTTCTGAACTTTTAGCACATCAGCCTGTGCTGGATCTCCCCCCGCACGTAACCCCCCTGCCCGCCGCCCCCCCAGGGCCGCCCCGCACCGCGGGGAGCGGGGGCAGCCCCGGCGGCCGTGCGGGTCCGGGTGCGGGTCTGGGTGCGGGTCCGGGCGCGGGGTCCGGCCACGGACAGCCTGCGAGCAGCCAGACCTGGCGCCGTCTGCCTGTCGCTGCTGCGGTGGGCTCTGCCGATGCTGGCAGACCCCACGACACGTGGAGATACCTGCAGCTGGAGGGTGCTTTAAACCCCTGATTAATATCATCTAATAGTGATTATTAGCAGCTTTTACGGACAGTCTCATAACAAACTGCTGCTTTCTGGTCCAGTTCTCTCTCTTCCAGCTTCTTTTCACGTGTTTCTGTTAAGATTAAATTTTACTCAGTTTTTCTGTCACAGATTCACAGATTCACTGAATATTCTGAGTTGGAAGGGACACAAAATAATATTCCTTTCTCATAGTTTGTGGGACTGATATTCTCATCCTGCATAGGACAGTTTAAGATCCTTCCTTTGTTTCTGGAGAAGTGATTTTTACTGCAGTTATCAGCTGAAACAGCAATTGCTGATACTTTGAATATATTTTTTTAAATTATTATTAAGGATAAAATAATGAGTGATATTTTTTCTTGAGGACTCTGATTTTTCCATGCATATGCATGCACACACAACACACAAGTTCCCTTGTTTTTTTCTAGTAAGTGGATTAAAAAGGGAACTAGTGACTCAGAAGGACTAGTGTATATTTTCTCTATACATGCAGGGTTTAAAAGTAATTCTGTGAAAGAAGTTTTCCTTAAAAACTGCTGTGATAAAACAATGATTAAACACCCCAGCATCTGTCACTGCTGAGAAACAAGTTTTTTGATTTTTCTGTCTTTTGTTAGTTTTGCACAGCAGGGTCTTTTTTTTTTTTTTTTTTTAATAATTTATTTAATTGCTTCCTTTTAGGACCCAGAAGTTAAACCTCACAGACAGGGAGTCTGGTTCAGCAGTGCAACAGAAGTTCAGTGAAGTTTTGTGAGTTTTGTGCATATTCATCCATGCCAGATCCTGTGGTTAGATCCACGCAGCAAGAAACTTTCACTGACACAATGACCCAGACTCTGGGAGCAGCACCAAAGAAATTTCATTTGGTCAAAGAGAGAGATCGTCTGGTGGCACACAGATGACCGGCTGGCTGATGAGAAGAACACAGTTCAAAGGATATCCTTGGAAATCCATCTTGTGTCCTAAATTGACGGGGTGCTAGAAAGACAAGAAATATTTTATTTACAAAAAGACATGAATTTCTAGGTCTCTGTCTAAGGCAAGTCTAGTCAGTGGCTGAATAAAGGGTTCGCATTCATGTAATTTTTATCAAAGCTTTTCTGAAAAAAATAACCCTTTTTTCCATTTGTTTTTTCATAGCAGTTTCACTCATTTTCCCTGCCTTGGTTTCATGGGCATTGTTTCCTTTCCGTTACTATCAAGTTAGAGCCAATGCTCTGAAATAGTGCAGTTAGCCACTGCTAATCTGGCAGAAGTGAAATCAGAAAAATGGCCAGCGTTTTCTAGGGAGACAATGTGTGTTGGTTGAAGCAGTCTTTGTGCTCACAACGTGGCTACCAGCTCAGTGCTGAGAAACACCTTGCTGGCTTGGATGAAGGTTACCGAACTGCAAGTTGTGCATAGGTCTTAAAAGCAAAGTTCTTTAGATCATGAGAGCCTGTAATAGGACATAAATGGACATTTCATCTATAAAATGCCTGCTCATACACAGTCCTCACACCATAGCTAATGCATCAAAACCTGAAATGGGTTCTGTGTGACAATTTATTTCCCTGGTTACAGAAAATAATGTCTTGTAATATCAGTAGATTTTCTGTAGTACTTATGTGTTCTATTAAGATGTCTTGCCAACCTGTACTGTGAGCTTTATTATCAGTTTATATTATTTCAATAAAAACTGATATTATAGTTTTTATTTTCTTGTGTTCAAATGTTTATTCATTTAATTTTCTTGTTGCTTATGTGCTCACTTTATTTCTCTCAAACTTAATAGCTGGGAAAAAAACGTGTGTTGAATGCTTTAGTTAGAAAAGTCAGCAAAAGTACAGAGGGCATGCCTTTGGTGTTTGGGATCATTTTCATAGAGATAGTGTTCATATTTCTAATGAAGATATTGGTTATTTGCATAAAACAGACATAGCATATTTCATTGAAGGATCTGAAATAATTTTGAAAGCATTCAATGAGCACAGCTTCCTGTGGAGATGAGGACTTTTTAGATGTCACAGTGGTTCTATCTATTAAGAAGGCTACCCCGAACTTCTCCAATCAAGAAACTGTTTTGCTTGTAAGAGCAAAATGAATTTTTAGGGTGAAAATTTTGGTGCCAAGCATCTTCTTCTTACCCTTGCTGTGCTTTATTCCTCCCCTCTCAAGACTCACATCTTTCACATGGAGAGGTACATTTCTAGGGCTGTGGGGAAACTCTTCCATTGTCTTTGGGATATGACATAGATGTTCTTGAAGAACATCTGAAATGCATTTCTCCACCAGACCAGGTAACTACATGAAACTTCCCATTATCTCTTGCAGACTGAGTCTGTTGTTCATAACTGTGAAACACAGCCTGCAGGGACATGGTACAGCAGTTTAGAACCAGGGTGAAGGGAGGACTGTTTCAAGCACAGTCGCAAGCAGACACTTCTGGGGGTATTTACAGAGCAATCAAAGTCCAATTTACCATTGCAGTGGGGATTTTCACCTCCAGTAAGCCTACCTCAAATTCGAGTGAATTTAAAATCTTTGAAAGCATGTAAAAAAATGCTTGTAAGTGACTAAGATTTGTCAGATTAATTCCTGAGAGATTCTATCCATGTCAGACTAGTGCCATCACAACTGAAAATGTTTTTTCTTGCAGTTGGAACTGGAATACAAGCTACCTAAATGCAGGTATCTGCACTGCAGCTATCCCTGTGTAAATAAGTCTGTTGGAAGGAAACAAGGAGACATATGATATAAGGACCATCTGAAAAAATATTTGGAGGGGGACTGAGTGGGTCTGGAGACAGGGATGCTGGGCAGGGAGCTTGGGACTTGGGAAACGAGTTTCAACGAGAAGCTGGATGGTGGAAAAATAGGATTCACTCATCTGTTGTTGAAAATCCCAAGGGAAAGAAACTGAGTATAATTTGTGAAGAAAATGGAGAGCTGGTGTTAAAATTGTGTGCAAAAATGCAGCTTTGAGGAAGGGGATAACTTAAGTCCACATTACATGTGAAGCCATGCACAGTTTGTGCCCAAGAGTACGGTCCTCCTAGAGAGAGCCAGGAAACCCAATACTCCCAGGTCTGCTGAGAACCTGTGAAAACCACCACACTGCCCCCACAAGACATCTGCATTGTGAAACTACCTTTGTATGCCCCACATAACTCACAGTGTATTCAGTGACCTGCTGTGCTAACAAGACAAACACAGTAATCTAGTATTCCTACCCATTAACTCAAGTGGCTAATGTTTTCATGATTGATGTCCACCATCCAGAAAGCACTACTGATGGCTGTCTATATGACATAAAATGACATTTGTAGATGGGATTTTTTTTTCAGTTTATTGTCTTAGAAATAAACCAAAACGTGGTGAAAGAACTTTACAAAATTCTATCACTCAAAAACCATGAAACATCAAACATAAGGTTACCTCTGAGAACTCTAATTTGCCCCTGCATTTTAAGTAGTCTTTAAATGGGAATCATCACAATCTATCTTTTTTGTCCCTTGTTTCATTCAGTTCATGTTAAGGTTAACGCTCAGTCAACAAACAGGTATTCAATATTGTTGCCTCCTCACTGCTCAGCATATGGCCCAGGGTCTTGCTGCACACCATTCAAATCCTACTCTGAACACAGAATTGTTTGTTTCCCCAAGGGCTTCTTTATGAAACTTTCCTAAGTATTTCCTAGACAGTAATGAGTTAACTTTTTTAACACCTTTGGGAGATTCCCATTTTACAGTCGGGAATTATGGCACAAAGGATGTGGGGCCCAAAGTATTCACTAGTTTGCGATGTTCGGTTTAAGAAAAACCGAACCAAGTATTTGTGAGCATGTAGCATTCTACAATAAAATTACAATTTACCTCAATTTCAGTTGTGAGTGCTTATTGCTTCTGTAAACCAGACTCCAGACACCCATAACACAAGAAACACACAATTATTGACCACCTGTTCCGTGACTTGCCAACCATCCCACAGGAATTCCCTGACAGATGCAGAGATAGGGTAAAATTCCCTATGGTTGCATTCAGCTCCCTTAACCATGACACCTTCTTTCCTTTTTTTGCAATCTCTTATCTTGGCCACTACGCATGGGATTGTTTCATCAAATTTGAACCACCTAAAAGTTGGCCCCGAGCTGGTTGTCATGCTTCTCTATTGACAGCTGGGAGATTGGCTGAATCACTAAACTTCAGTAAGGATAAATGGGATGGGAGAGTAGGTGTCTGTCTTTTCCCACTGACTACAGAGAGATTCCAGACTAGCTTAAGAATAAGCACCCTGCATTTAGAAGGCTAATTTATGGTAAAATAAATCCTTCCCAGTATTAATTTATTTTCGGCAAGAGAAAAAATATACAGCACCATTCTTCACAAAAATCTGATAAATACCTGGTGCCCATGTTCACTCTTTTACCTAAATACAGCAAAAGTTATGAAGATGGAGCATATAAATAAAAATAGTCTCATAATGCATATGTTCAGTCGAGGTAAATTAAACCATAATCCGAGCTTTATATCAGTCTATACAGCTTTTGAAAGTAGTTTAGTCATATTCTTTCAGCATTGCAAGTAAAACACTCTTTAACTCAGGCAGGGCATGTCCTTGTCTCAGTCATCTTTGTTATTTCTTATGCACATTACTGCCTGTATTACCACATTTTGTGATAACATGTTCCATATCTTAACAGAGGGTGAAATTTTCAATCCACAGAGAATCAGCTCAAATTCAAAGCCCAGGTCCAATTCTTTGCTAAAGGCTTTGTGATCAGCAACCCTTAGATAAAATAGGATCACTGAGCTTGAATCCAAATTTTGGGGGAGTCTAGCAAATCAATTCTATCATAAGTGACTATGTTCTCTGTCTAACTAATGGAGAGAAACAGATGGTTTTAAAGACCTCCATAAAGTAACTCTACCTACCTAAATCTAGGCATCTGGATCTTACCCCTGGAGTATGACTTTTAGAATAGCAAAAAGCAAAGCACTTGATCCAGCCTTCTCTAAGTAAAAATCATACTGAGCCTATGATCTTGACAAAACACTGAAATGTGCCAATAAATTCTGATGCTTTGGAAAAGCTGCCTCAAGATGCCATAAAATGCCAACAAAGTCACAAAAATCAGCAGAGAAGCCAGCACAGCCTTGATAAAGATTACAGCTGAATATTTAGAATGAAAGAGCTATCCAACTTGAACAAAAGTAAATATGTACTACTTATTTGTCAGTACCACTCCTCTACACGGATTTTGCATCTTCGACAATTTACAGTTGCTGTATCAAGTGTCTCACCCAGCTTCATGTATTGCCTTTGTAATTTTACTGATATGAAATGATAGGGTGATCTCCAACAGCAAGATCTTAGAGCACTGGCACAGATGTAGCAGAAAAGCAAGCTTAGTTCTGCTGGTTTGAACACCTGGTACATCTCCAGATATCCACAACCAACTGCACAACAACCAGGTGCACAGTATCAACTATGCACCTGAGGTGTATTAACTGTAGGAAGTGGTAGACTGCAGCTGCTGCTATCTTTTGTGGCAAAGAATGTGTGTTCATATCCCCAAAATACAAATAATTGAGCAGAGCAAAAAAGGTAGGAATGCTGGTATAGTGTTCAGAGTGGGTTCCAGCTGAGTATGTGCAAACACAATGCACAGAAAAACTCATCAATTTCTCACTGATGAATCCCCCAGGCTGACTCTTCATATATCAGCTCTGTGCAAAACTTCATCAAACGCAGGAAGAGAGACAGGTAGGTCTTGTCAGGATTTACAAAAGACACAGGAATACAGCTCATATCCAATACGGCATTGTGTCTGTGTGCTCCATTTATTTTTTCTAAGACATTGTTCGAAAAGGTGCAGCCAGAGTCATCCATTTCATGGGTTAAAAAAGTTAATCTTTTCCTAACTACAATATTTTTTATTTCACACAGTCTTCAATCTCTACGTCTTCAGTGTGCAGGGATAGTTGTCTGCCCTAAATCTCATGTACGTATGCATCATGACTTCTTCATAAAAGGAATGTAGAATGTTGAATAATATGTAAATTTTATGTTGTAATGAATTGGGTCCTAAGATCTTTAAAGGTCAGACACCTGATATAATACATCATGTCCTTTAATATCAACTACAAAATAACCGTAATAAATTTTGCCACTACCATATCCTCACACGCTGTTACCCACAAAGAAGCACCAAAGGAAATGTGTCATTTGTCAAAACATGTAGGGAAGGTGACGTGTGTACAAGTAATTTTAAAAGTATTGCTAAGGTTAGGCATAGGTATACAAGTTACAAGGTTGACTTCTGAGGGAAGTAACACATTGTCAATGAGCCTGTTGCTTAAATTCCCTGAAATATTCATAAAGCCACAAGGCTATTTCTTTTACAGTGAATTCACATCTAATGAAATTCCTGTGAATTAAAACTAGGTAGCAGAAGCTAGCATACGGCAAATTGAAATTATTGCTGTTGGTGTAGAGTTAACAAAACAAGAAGCTGTGACTAGCAAAACCAGTAAGCTGCAACTAGCAAAACCAGTTTATTTTGTCACAAATTTAGTAAAGCCTGTAGGACCACTCTTTTGGCCCAAAAGTTAAGCATGTTTAAATACCTCATTGATCAGGAAAGTCATAGACATATGTTTCAATTTAAGCACACCCTTAAATGTTTAATATAGGAGGTACTGAGTGATCAAGCTCAATAGGCATTTCCTAAGCAGACTATATCCTAGCAATATTAACGCTAATGGCAGGAGAGACGGACAAAAATGTCAAGTATACACCAGAATTTGCATATCGTAATGATAGTACCCAAGACTCCTTGGGCACACCACAGCGCCAAAAAGGATAGGGCAACAAGCACAAAAAAAAAAGCATGTGGCTCTCTGAAAAATTTTGACAAAAATAGTGTGTGAGATAATTTACTGCTTCTTCCCAGTCTGCACAGGTAGACAGCAAAGCCAAGGACAAGCAGTACAAATATTCACTGCTTTCCTCTCTCGCCCAATTTGTGCCTACATTCCTGTCTTTGAAATGTGAAGGCAGTGAAGCGATTACAAGCTATGTGAGTGGTGAAATCACCAAACTGTACTTTATAGAAATAATAAAAAATAAGAAGTGTCCCTGACCTTCTCACAGATAGCAAAAGGAAACTCAGGATCATGTCAGCACAAGAAAAAGCGTGTTCAGCTGTAGGTAATGTCACCGAGAAGGTTTTGACACTTAACTAGAGGGAACTTCTTTCTAAGTCAATAAATGTTTTGCTGCTATACCACCTTCACCACCCTGCAATTCTAACAATATGGCATGCATTCCTGGTCTTCTGGTGTGTTCCTCCTTGTATGTACCACTGACATAGGGTAGGATTGAGTAAGATTTTGTGTCACATTCACTCACTTAGATTTAGCCATATCCAATGTGGTATCCACTTGAGAGCTAGGTGTCCAAGTTCCGGTTATAGTCAACAGAAAGATCCAGGGCTTGATTGATTTGCAAATGTGGCAGTTTCTGCTGCCACCTGAGTCACTCAGAAGCATCCCAGTGAACCTCATGCTGCTGCTTCAGAAGGCCTCACCTCAAACAGAGCTGGGCATGACACATGAATGGTGCAACTGACTATACAGTGAGCTTAAACACCTCCTGTAGAGAGGTCTGCAATGTAGACATATACATCTAGATAACAAAGTCTCGAGGTGACTCCTGCATTTGCTATTCCTTTGATAAGATCTAGTTAGCCAAGATCAAACTGTCTATCACTTATAAATAATGGCCTCCAAACACACTCTTGGTTGCTGGGAACATCTAGAAGTCCACATTCCAGGTAGGAGTGGTAAATGAAGAGGTGTGATTTCAGCCCTAATGAACAGTTACTTCTTCATCAAGCAAAAATTATGACAAGCTCTTGAACAGGTAAAGCTAGGAGGAATGAATGTGATGCTTAATCTTATACATTTCTTTGTTGTCACTCATATTATTATAATTGATATTATTTCTCCAGTTCTATGGACTTATAGTCTTGGTCAATGGCAGAAAGATAGTTCCAGAAGAGAAAGCCCCTCTAAACAGAAAGCGCAGAAGGAAGATTTGCTTTGGCCCTCTTGCAGCAGGAACAACAGACTTGAACAGAAACAGCATGATAAACAGGGGAAAATCAATGAGATTTCACAGTCTGTATATTAGGCAGATTACACTTACCTACCTTGTAAAAGTCTTTGGAAAATTACTGTTCAAGCCTGTGCAGCATTTTACGGGGGATGAAATGTGCAGATTGTTACTTTTATACATATTTCCTAAGATACAGTCTTCCTTTGATACCAGCACATAACCATCATGTATTAAAGAAATAAAAGATTCCCTATTAGTGTAAAACAGATGTATAATACAGGGTTAGCACCTGAAGACTATAATTCTAATTTTTCCATTTCATAAAGAAGACTTAATTCATAAATGTTAATGACACTGGGGAGCAACCATCTTTTCCCTGGAGAAAGATTAGACCTTATGTCTTACTGTATACTATTGGACTCAGTTTCAACCCGAGTTTCATTGTCATGTACATTTGATGATTTTTTTAGAGTTGATTATATTCCACTTACGTAAAACATTTTCACTTACTTGAAAATTTTGTATTACAATATACATGACATAAACATAAATTTTTAACCAGTAACATTTCTGTTAACGCATTGCAGTTCACTCTCAAAGAGTGTATGTATACATTTTTTTACTCACTAGCGTTGTTTACCACAATGTGTGATGCACAATCTTCTAAAACTCTTTCCTAGATTTTAAATTAATTCTAATATAGGTTTATCAGTTCCTTGTTATGGAGCAGAACTTATATTAAATTCTGTGATCCATAAAACCTTTTTTTGAATGACACATAGTTTAGTTTTTCATTTAGAGGCTATAAAAGTGTTCACAAAAGTTATGTTGGAAAAAAAATGATTGAAAGTGCTAAAACACTGTACAGAATATAAAATCCTTTCATAGACTTTTTATGACACATGAAACATGAGTCTTAAAGGTTTAATGTTACTGACTTTTATACAAGGCTTTTTAATTCTTGATTCCAGTTATGGTTCTGCAAATGAACTGTGACATTAAAAAGAATCAGGCTGGAACTGCCTTAGCTCTCTCTCTAGATGAGTTTCTCCTGGCCATGAAGGGTTCACATAATCTGCCCCACCCTGCCCACATCTAGTTAGCACTAACTCGCTACAGCAGCAGCCAAGTGTAAATCCTTCACTGCATTAAATCTGCCTGACACAACGCGTCCTACTCATATTTGTCATTTAACGGAGGTGGGCTTATAAATTGTTAAGAAGGATGAAGTGTTACTTAATTTCCCTTTCTCTTAATATTTAATAGTGTGCTACAACAATTTGGCACGTGATTTAATTGACTGAATAGAGAACCAGCACCGATACGTACTCCAGATCAAGAGACAAAAACAGGTATTCCAGTATTTGCATAGGAGTGAAGAAGCTTATTCTGTGGGGACCAGTGGAGGAACAGGTTCTTACACCTTCTAACAGGTAAAGGAAGCCAAGTATTTGCACAAAGACCACTCTCCCAGCTCAGCAGATTTTTCAGACCCTCCGAAGGAGTACTGTCACACATTTTTCTGAGAACTTGTATGGGTAGATCTGTCACTAAAAGACAATTATATGTGATATGGTCGCAGCCAAATGTAGACATGAGCAGGTTGGAGGAGTTCCCCAGCACACCAAGTGACCTGCAATACACATATCACATTAGGGACTGCTAATGGGAGAAGGAACTGCAGTCTTACTCTCCTTCAACACAGTTCTGCACAGGTACCTCGGATAATCCCATTTTGCCCGAAAAGCAGATCAGCTCCACTGGCCCAAGGATTTAGGGAGGGCTGAGAGTGACTGAACCTGGGTTTTGTTTGACCTGAACATTTGCAGCTGACTGGTTCAACAGGTATATCTGAGCAAGTTTTCTATACAATCAACAGAAAGAAAAGGGTGTGACTAATCCCATCCTGAAATAAATATCTTACACCATTAGAATGCCTCTTTCTCTCCACTGAGAGAAATCAGCAGATGAGATGACGAGGTGAGGTGTAGATTTACATATTGGTACATAAAAGGGATCTTGGCCTTTGAGTCACTTCAACCTGACAGCAGCCAGTTGAGAGAACAGTACAGTAGCAGACTGTGCCCACGAAAGGGCTGAGTCTTATGATTATTCCATTCTATTTGCATCTCTACATCTAAAATCCCTTTGCCTCAAACACAATATCCCTATCTCTACTTCTTGCTGAGAAGAGCCCTGGGCTCATGCAGAACTCTGCCCAGCTATCATTAGAGACAGAGAGCAGGTTGGCATGGCTCCTTATTTGCACAAGTGGACAAACTATGCTTAAGCCCAAGCCCCAAACCTCTTTAGTTTACTTGTACAGGTAGAGTCAAAAGTTGCAGGTGAAGAGAGATAAGATTATTCTAGGTTCTTCCTTCATTATTGTGAATATGTCTCAATACAATTCCAGACAACACAGAAGATTAAGACTGAGTTTTTAAGGACAGTGCTCTGGTGCACTTTATTAAATAATTTTGCATATCCATCACCAAATTGTTATGGTTTCCATTACTGCAATACATACAAATGCTGATCATAGCCTAGGTACACTAGGCTATTTCCAAGAAAGAATAAAAAAAGGAAACTTTGATTCAGATAAAGCACTGCTACACAATAACTTTTATGAGAGTATGTTAAAAATCCTGTTGTTTGGTTGCTAAGACTTAGAAAACAAAAAAATAATACCAAAGTTTTTGTTTTTATCTATGTTTGTCAGAGAAGTAAACCTCAACTGCTGTTACTGTGTAGTAAACCTGGATTAAAATAGTTCTGGCATTTTCACTTAGTAATGTAGCAACTGCTCTGTATTGTGCTTCCCACATTTTACAAACCTAGTCAAAAAACAAGAGTAGAAAAATGTCACAAATATTTCACTGAAATGTTTCTTTTCCTTTTTGGCCAAGATATATTTTTGTGTGCGTACTTGCTTCTGCTATCCATGACTGTACAGTAAAATATCTTTCAAAGTCTTCTATAAAATCAATTTCCAAGCACATTTTTACAATAACATTACTAGTTTCTATTTAAAAATTATATCTAATATGTTACTATGTCAGAGGAGAAGAAAACGTATATACATCCAAGTGCAGAAATTACCAACATCTTAATGATCCTTTTCCCTGTCGTGGGCTTTAGCTTGCTAGTTGGTGCAAATGTGATATTATGAGAAGATGGCACGATTGGCTGGGGCTCAGTACCAATTTACTGTGGGCTTGATGGAATCAAAATATTTGCCGTGGATTCTCATGCTTGCTTTATACTTCATTAAAAAATTATTGTAGCTGTAATATGCACACAACCAATTTCAGTGTATGCCATGCTATAAATTAGTGGAAGGGAATCTCACAATTCTCTACAGGGTTCGAAAACCTCCATAAAAGTTTGCTAGCTCTATTTTTTTTTTAATCCAATTATCAAGTAACAAAACCACATTTACATCAAAAATTAATAGTGCATGATTGTGAAGCAGCAATCTAGTTCATGAACACTGTGTCCAGAAAATGCTATGGGCAATGTGACTCAGCTGCTGTCGAAGAAAAATCCAATGCTGTTACCACAGTGCACTGATCTATTCTGAACTAATTTCATAATTCCAAGTTTCGCATTAGTTGCTCTTTAAGATTTGACAAGAATATTTAGGGCAGATAGAAAAATTTTTTACATTGTACATCAACATTAGCAACCAAACTTTATTTTCATTTTGATTTTTTAAAAGGTTTTTATTTAGATTTTTGTCTAGAGAACATGCTTGAGTTGCGTTTGTAGGACAAAATACTATTTTTACAGTGTGAAGGAGAAGAAAAGAAAAATAAAGCTGTAAAGTGCCATAAAAAGCTGTCTGCTACAGGAGCAGTATTTCTCTCCTGACAGAAAAGCTCCATGTTCTTTTTCCAAAGCCCCTTACTAAACTCAGAGACATTGATCCAGACATTTCTATTGCTTCCTTGCTCCACAGGTTGATTACATACTTCATGAAAACTCAGAACTGTTGTAAATTTTCAAACAAGAGAAATCATAGTGCTTATCCACACTGCAGCAGAATGGCATTTTCACTTTTCTTATACCTTTCCCACCCACCACTTCCATTCTGTCTAAGGACAGATTAAAATATTAAGTAATGTCAAACTGTAATGCAATGTAAATACAAATTAAAAGTAATGGCTTGCTCTCAAATATCTCTAAAAGCAATCTATTATTTTAGTAATTGGAAGAGTCCTTTTTCACAAAGTGCCACAAAAAGTGTCAAAATTGTGCTGAAAGAACCAAGGTCAAAACCTGGATTTTGTTGTTGTTGTTGCTGTTGTTGTCAGTGCTTGGATATCAATTCCATTTAAAATACAACAGACGAGGTTTAGTCCCTGGCATAACTTTTGCACTTTAAGCTACTCAGTTTGTTGGAAAGGGGGTGGTTGTTTTCTTATACTGGATTATCTCTCTGTCTCAGGCCTCCTTTTTCTCCTTGCTCTTTCTCCAGGACTTGACCACTTCAACAGAGCCTTTTGGAGCTTCTTTCTATAAACCATTCATTGAGTCAGAATGAAACCAAAGTCAAAGCTGCATTTTTCTTTTTCCTTTTTTTTTTCAGTGTTGTTTTAATACATAACTGCTGATGTGATAAAATTATACTTTCTTAAGTATTTTGATGAAGGGAATGTTAGAAATTTAAAGAGCATCTAGGCAGCATCATCTTTTGGGCAAAATTGTTTATGAAAGAGGCAAGGGATTTTTTTTCATCCAAAAATCAAAAATACTGGAATCAAAATAATTGTTAAGTACAGTAATAATGTTGAAAGCAATCGTAACCAACAGGACTATATGAGAGAGACTAAAGTGGGACAAAAGATGTTTTCTTAAACTGCTGAATTAAGGTAGTGATAAAAGATAGGAGAAAGAGTGGAAAAGATGCAGAACTACAAGATACCACAGAAATTTCTTTGTATTGATAGGAGTTTACTCCTCACCAAAGTTCAGTAGAGGTGCCTAACCTGGATCAGTGCTGAAAATAAACAACACAGAAAAGTGACAGAGATGTAAAGCAGAGCAAGAGAGAAACAAAGTTACAGAAAAGTAGGAATAACAGCCCTAGTAAGGAAAGCAGAGCTAGAGTTGTCAAGTCCAGCTTTCTGCTATCCCAATGTAGGTACTTGCTATTGGCTCCTATGCTTTCAGAATTCATTTTCATTCTGTGTTCTTTTCTTGAAGATTTCTTTTACCTCTTATTTACATTTTCCGCTTGTCCCTGAAATCCTTTTCAAGGTATACAATCTTTTCTGTAAGATTAGGATGTTTTTCTAGATGTCTCCCCACGTTCTTTGCATACAAAGTCTAATTTATGTATTTTTAACTAAAGGACATTCCAAGTCTCCTTTAGATGTAAGTGACTTCATTACCTTACTTGAAATTGCTCAACTTTGTCTTTTTTTTTTTTTAATTAATATACCCAGCTACAGATATACTTCAGCTTTTCCTTCCATTGAATTCAATTTGAATCAAATAGTGATTGCTTGATCCAAGACCAGCTCTTCTATGATGTTTTCATTTTTCACAAAAAGAAAGTCTAAACTAGCATCATCTCTTAGTTCATGAACAGTTGGTTAAAAAAAAAATCTGCTAGTAGCAATAAGTATCTAAATCCAACATAACAGATATCAAAACATCATCTCACACTCAGGTAAATATATGTTAGACATTACTAATAGCACCGTTGTGATCCCTTACTGTCCCACATTGTTCTTAATAACAGATGAGCAGAGCCTTAGATGAAATTAGCAGATCAATAGACATTTGTTTCCTTACAATTAATAGTTAAATTGCAGAACACTTAGACATAAGAATTTTGTGGATGCTTAATTGTTACCTGGGTTCAAATTGCAAGGGGACAAACTAATGAAGAAGATTTCAAAGTCTAACAAGTAAAAGATGTGACTGTTATGTCCAAAAGTCCCTGAGCTGCAAAGATATGCTGGGTATGTATTACTGCATGGACTTCTCTAGGCACTTGCTGTTGTCTGTGTTGGGACTGGGCTAATGGGAATTCTGTTTCAGTGTTATACAGTCATTCTTATACTGTTATTAGCACCACTCAGTTTAGTACAACTCGGTTTTGCTGTATATTGGGAAAAATCTAACTCATGATGAATGAACTTGCAATACTTTCCTTCTCTCTTACTGCAATAGAGCATTGCACACAACTGAAAACAGAAGCCCTATACCAAGACTTCCTTTATCTTTGTTTTTTTATGATTCTGGATCAAATTCTTTCTTCTCCCTGGAAGCACTCTCTCCAGGGATCTGCAAGGATATCTATGCTTCATGTGAGAGGCTGAACCACAAGGGTCACAGCTGTAGAAGCCAGCTAACAGAGGCAAAGAATTTCTTTCCCTGACTCTGCATCATTTACTATGCCTTCTCAATATTAATATTTTTCTAGATGGATACTTACATGTATCATTTCAAATGTTTAACACCCCCCCCCCCAATATATTATTAAATATGGGGCCTGTGAAAAGTTGCTATTGACTAGTAGGATTTGAATCTTGTCCATGGTGTTGATCTATTCTGCCTGCAGTGGGAATTAAATGAATGTCAAAGTCTCCTGCCTGATACATATCTACATCCACAAAATGGAAAGCATCTTGATTCTCGCAATAGTGGCACTGAGCTGACTAAAATAATATCCTTTTCACTTCCATTATACTAACACAATATAATTGGGGAATTGCTAGAGTCCCTATATTTAATTTTAGTGCCTCGCCAAATGATCCTAATAGCCTAATGGCTAGATGCTGCTGTTGCTAATGCTGTTCAATTGACTAGGTTTCAAAGTGTATCAATGAGTCTTTTAAGTATGCGCTAGAGCTGTAAGGTTTCAGATTACAGCTCTTAAACTATATGTGATCTCTAATGAAAAAGGGGAAAAAAAGGAATTGATAAAGCAAGCTAAGGCAGCAAAGTCAGCAAAAATTGTGCAGGCGATCTAACTTCACTCTATAACCATGTGAGCATATAAATTACATTTGGTCAGTAAATAATGCACCTGGGAAAGTAAGCAACAATGCAAATAATAATCCATTTTTTAATAATTAAATCTTAGCGAGGTCCTCATTTGGTCACAATGATAATTTTTTTCACAGAACTGTAAGTATAATCATGGGATTTGTTAAAAAAAATGCCTTGTGGCTTTTTATGAAAATTAACGCATATCTAGTATTGATCTTGATTTGTGGAAGTTAAAACAAGTCTCCTTGGGTAAAATATTCTTAAAGTCAATAATATGCTGTAATCTCATGTGACACTAATAAAATAACAGAAATGACAATTCATTTTTGTTTACTTGTCTCCTCTTTTATGGATTGATAAATTTTGTTAAAAAAAAAAAAAAGAACACTAGATCTTGGTGCATAGTAGGCATATTTCTAAAACAGTTGATTGATTTTTTTGAGTTATTTTTGAAGAAACAATCAATCTTGAGAATTCTTTCCTGAAACATGTTTTAATGGCTGTTGATGTACGTTGTGCATAACACAAACACCCAAAATGCAGCACTGAAGGTCTTAATCCAGCAAACACCTTACACTTGCCTCCCTCAAGCATTTGATTTCTCCAAACGTACAAACAGCTCCAGCTAAGCACAGCTGATTTCACAGATTTCAAGTTAAGCATATGTGTTTGCAGATTCTATCCTAAAAGAAGCTGAGATGTTACAGAAAACAATTCTGTCATGTTCAGAGTTTATCTCTGTGCAATGCCAGCTGTACTTATTTCAAATTACCCTGAATTAAAATTGCTGCTATTACCCTTTCTCAAGAAGCTGTATTTTGCAGCCTCTTAGGAAGAGAATAGGAAATGGTGAAAGTGCTGTCACAATAGTGCTAAGAACTACATGCATTTACTGAGACAAACAGAACAAATGTGAAACTATTCTTCTGCCAAAGACAATATTCCATCTCCTCAGTTATGAGAGAGGGAGAGAGAAAAATAAACTAATTTACTCCACCTGTAAAAATTGCTAAAGGGAAGTAGGGTTTTAAGGTGCTGAGATGCTTTTGAATTTTGTTGGTTAGGGCAAATATTTTCACAGGAGTAATCTTAGTAGTCTCAGCTGATATTTTGATGTTCACATGGCAGAGCTAAGAGCTCACTAAATGGCAGAAAAAATTAAGTCTGAATGTGGAAATGGCACCAACCTATCTTTTCAGAGTGGAGGTGGATTTGGAAGAGCATTCACCAGCTGTGAGAGAGTTCTGCAAGTAGCACAACTGAAATTCTGTATTTGGGCTGAAAGACAGAGTTCCCATGGAAGAAATCTGATTTCTGAAAGAGAAAAGTCCACGCTGAAATGGAAAAGTTCAGCTTCCCCCAGTGGAACATGCTCTTCCTCATCAAGAAACATGTAAATGTTTCTTGAACAGGGGACAAACAGTCTCAAAAGAACCAAAAAAAACATTTACTGGACCAGAATGTAAAGTGCTTTTGAGTTCAGTAGAAATGTTCACAGAACTGATCTATGGAAAAACCAGCTAACCTTTTGCACTGACAACTCCAGATACTTAGTTTCCTATGACCTTGTATTTGTGCTGCCCTTATCCCACGATTCCCGAGATTTAGACCTGACCAAACAGCACTGAACAGAAAATGAGCTAAACAAAGCAAAGCCATTTCCTCTTTTAAACAGATCCTCCTTATTTTTTTCTTTAAAAACTGAATTTCTAAGAAAAATTCCCTGCCCTATAGATTTTCTAGAGCAGGAAGAATATTGTCAATGCCTGATAATTTTTTAATAAAAAGCAGAAATTGCTGCAAATAAACAATAAATTCATTACAAAATCAGAGTACTGCCAGTTTTTTAGTTTACTGCTTCTGAAGTATAAGAAATCCTTTCTAGTTAACAAAAGCAAATACAATTTTGTGTATGCAAACCGTATCAATTTAACAAATTACACACCCCAAAATTCCTGTTTAAACCAGGTAAATTCACTGGCTAAACAAGTTTTCAGTGTTACTCCTCTGTTGTGTAAAGATCTGTTCCTAAAACAGGTTAACCTATATGCCTTCTGCTATCTGTGGGTATGCATTCACTGAAATACCTTCCTACCTCTTCCTGATTCAATTTAAAGAAACAGATTACTTGAATTACATTACCTATTAGGTCTTTCATTTTGTTTTTGCCTTAAACAGCCCTGCTTCTAGTCTTAAGCTCCTAGAAATTCCATCTGGCCTCCCACCGTTCATTAAAACAAACACTGCCTATTTTATTATTTGCAGTCCTGCCATCCTTCTGCTGAAACAAAAGGGTAGATTGTCTGCTGCAGGAGACACCTGGAAGGTGCACAAAGTACAAAGGCCAGAATTCAAAGGAGTTCCCAGTCTATTCAACAAGCAATTACTTCTGCTTATGATGGGAGACTGTCATCTTCAAACACAAGGCATTCTTTGGAAAGATTAGTCCAAATTACATTTTATTACACTGGCCTGCTCGGACGGTCTAAACTTCATCTCGTTCTTATTCTAATGGAATTCAATCAAGGGTATTAATATATTGTTTATGACATGTTTGGAGTTCTTGTGTTATCAGCATACATTCATGAGAGGAGCTTCAAACAGTATCAGATAACAGTGAGCTGTATGTTGGATGTTGTACAGCACAGGGGATTTTATCATCTTGTTGAACCAGTGGCAGTGATTAAATTAAACTGTCTGAACAAAGCTTTTGCATGTCAGGTTGTTGAATGGCAAAATGAAAGAGTGACACACTTCAAAGATCAAGGAGAGAGAGAGCTGAAAAATCATACTTACATAACTTCTTATTTAATATACTGAATAGCTGAACCATTGGCTGCATGAGCTTTTACTAGAAAATAATCAGAACAAAACATTTCATGCCTCCTAGCACTAACACACCACATGTGAATGCCAAGGTGCATACGAGGTTCTCGTATCATTGTTCTTTCATCTCTGTGAGCATCACACTGAATCTCACTAGTTTTTCCCTGCCATATTGTCAAAAAACTTTCAGAAAATTTGATTTACACCAATTTTCCTGACAGCTCAGTTTTCGTATTTGTGAGGTCCAAAGGCAAAACTCTTACATCTTCTCTAAAAGGAGCAATACCAACATGCATAATTTCATAGGCATAGGTAGGACTTCTTATAGGAATAAAAAGTGTTCATTAAAGTAAGGGCTAAAATATCCAGACCCCAAGTTCTTGAGATGCAAGCTAGCCCATATTATCTTTTAAGAAAAAAAAGGAAAAAAAAAGTGTTGATATGGAAAGAATGGTTGAAATAAAAGCCAAATTAATGGCCTACACACTATTGTCCCAGACTGTGTGGTTTCTGAAAATAACTACTTGAGAAAAATTTCATTTGTATATTGTGAGAGTTTTAATGTGTGCAGCATGATTTACAGTATAGCATACAGCTTGCTGATATTTTTGGTATGAGCTCAGATATCTTCCTTCTACCAAATCTTAGGTAAACAAATCCTGCTACCATTTAATCTATTACACTTCAATCTCCATAAAAAAAATGACCTTCTTCTAAAATCCCAAATAAGAGACTCCTAGGTTTAAAATAAATAGGCTGAACCAAAAGGCAATTTCTGTTATAAGGTTTAGCTGAATCTTCACTGATGATTATTGGCTAGGATTATTGGCTAGGTATTAATCTTTTTAATACTCATTGCTAGCATAAGTCAAATTTTAAGAAACATTGGAATGATTTTCTTTCAGTTCTATGTAGAACCCAGAATAGGTCTTGACCTTGTCCACAATGTTAGCACAATAAGAATTATCATTTCTTATAAATAATAATTTCATCTGATTACTTTACTTCGCACACTTAAAGAAGCTTTAGTATGCTTTCTGCATAAATAAATAAATTTCCTTTATTTATACAGCAAGATTAATTTGTTTTCATGTGCAAAAATGAAAGCATTCTTATTTTTGAAAGAGCTGTGACTTAAAAACTATCCTCTTCAAAACTTCCAGCGTTTTCATTTGATAGTAATATCCTTCCTTCTTGTACAGCCATAGTGCAATGACATCCATTAACATTCAGAACTATAGAACACTTTCAAATTCAAATCCACTTGAGATGGTACAGTAGCAGAAACGGAGCCTGAGGGAAACAATTTTGAGAATAAACAGAGGACCAACCCATTAGAATATTCCAGTGCATATAACATTTCTTATAACTGGTGGTACATATGTGTGCATACATGTTTGTATGTCACTGCAGCTCTATGAATAAATCAATATTTAATACTTATGGCAAACAGGTTAAATAATAGATGTGTTGGTGCACTACAGTGTTTATGCAATAGTACAAAGACACCTAATTATCTGGTGTACATATTAGTATGTAAGTGTTTGTGCTTTTTTTAAGAAAAAAAACACACAATAACTTTCCAGAAATACTTGTTTATGTTAGGCATTTCAGGAATATCAACCTATGTAAAATTTCAACTATATGTAAAATTCTTACTTTTTTAATCTTTCTCTGTTTTTGTTATTAAATAGCACTGTATATGAGAAAACTCAATAATCAAGTAACATGAAAAGTTGTACTTGCTCAGAAAATGTAATTGCTTAATTTTCTTTGCAAAAAGTAAATACCATATATTCACTACTTTTAAGGCATAAGCAATTTAACCAAAATAATTAAACCATTTTACTAAATATCCAGTCTATTTTACTATTTTTCCAAGCCATATTTTAATTTATTTTTTCAAATAATTATACTTAAAATGCCTACATAACTAAAATGTCTATAAAAATGCTGGCTTTAGTATCATGCAAGTTCCTAAATTTGCTGAGATGAGCAGCATTATAGTGGAAGGAATTAAAGAAGCTCTTGTCTATTAGTTCTGCTACTAGAGAAGGCCAAAAAATGGGTCTCATTATTCGTGTGCATATTCATGTAAGACAAGGAGGATGCGACCCAGGTTGTACACCAAGTTACTACATCCCCCTGTGTTGCAGGTTTTTTTCAATCTATAGACTAGAATAAAAAATGCACAGTACTATGTACACAGGTAACGTATCTTTTATTGTTGCTAAGAATATGTAAATAGTGCTTCGGGGCTTTATTCTTTTGCTTGCCTGATACAGGTGTAATTCACTAGTAAGGAGAGTGAAAGCATTGAATAGCCATCAGATTATAATAACAGTTTAGAATTTCCTGTGGTGTCTTTTAGTTACTCAAGTAACTTTCAGATGTTTGTAGTATAAGGTCCTCAGCATGTGAACATTTATTCATACAACCAATTCCACCGCACTCAGCAAAAATACTGCATGAGTAATGGTAGTTGTGCCTCTACGAATAAAATTCATCTGATCGATAATAAAAGGCTGTGTCTACTTTAATCTAGATAATTAGCAGATTAATATAATTTGATTTATCCACAAAACAAGTCAGACTGTGCCCCAAAATTGCGTCTCTCAACTAACAAACAAACATGCCTAAGGCAACCAGCTTAGCAGCAGACCTCATTAAGGCACATGTGAAGTTAGACAAGGTGAATCTCCAAGCTAAATATATCCAAAGTCAGGTTATAGCATTAGGGAAGCAGGTCTCCATGTTGAACTATTGAAGTGCACTGGAATTCCTCTGTAACTTATAAAAAAATAAATATCTTCAAAACAAGACTGTAATCCAAAGCAGGAATAAGATTAATGTTTTCATGGGCTATATAGGTATGAAAGAATACACTAACACTCTTTGAGACATTCGTTCCTCGTCATCAATTTTTCTTAAATAGGTTCACTTCAAATAATTGTAGTTTATGAATTATGTTCTCATCGGCAAAAATCATGCTGTGTTCCTAGATCTAAAATAAAACACTGTTGTGCTGTGGTGGTATTATTCCCCATGGAAATGTTTCAGGAAAAATGACATTTCATCTTTGTTCCCTATACTGCTAAAGACTTCCAAACCCTGGATAGAGTCTGGGGAAAGCCGCTTGTGAATTCCTTTCCTTACCATGCTATTCCATACAAAGTCATGCTGGTCAGGATTAAATATTAAATCAGACACAGGATTAAATAGTTCCATATTCCATATTATAAGTGGAAACAGCAAACAGTGGAGTTTTGTTTGTCTAGGAAAAGCCTCATTTAGAAGAGAACTTTACAACATGACTCTCTGCAGCTACAGGACACATTGCAACTAGAATGCTTAAGGAGTCCATTCCCATTCCCAATACCTAGGAATATATGAATTATTCTTAAACACGGCTATTAGAAGTGTTAGCACATCAACATAAAGCAAAGAAAAAGGCAGTTTAAAGTGTGCAAAAGGAGCTAGGCAATATTTTACTGCCTAAACTATACGCTTGCATTAATACTTGCAGTCAGAAACCATCATCAAGCATCAACGCATGCCAGGTCATATAGGAAGGAAGCACTATTCTAACTGGCAGCCATAGCATGGATCAAAAGACCAGAGTGATATGCTAATTTGGTTTAAGATGAATAAGCATGTCAGCCACAGCATTTTATGTAAAATAGACCTTGTGAAGTTTTACAATCAGGTAGGCACCAGAAAGGAATTACAATAATCCAACTGGAGGTGACAGAAGTACTATATTTGGATTAAAATTTCAGCTGTGGCCTGAGAAAATATTATCCCCAACCCAGCAACAGCAAGCACATAAATGAGTAAAAGGTGTAGTGAGGACAGCATGTAAATGACCGCTAAAGAACACAAAGAGGAAAGTGACTATGATTATCTTTGGCAAGGGATACAGGGGAAAATGTGTCTACAGACCAGCAACACAAGGAATCCATTTAAGTACTTACACGTGTCTTTTATCTCCATAGTACCTGAAACAGTTTTGTACCTTTACCTGAAGGCTCTTTTTCATCAGTGCATTTAATTAATGTCAATTTGAGATACATGCAGGAGAACTAGAAAACTCTAGCTGGTGCCTAGCAAGAGAGATGACTCCTACTACTCACAGCACAGGGCTGCAATAGGTGTTAGCTCCTGAAATGCTCCTAAGAAGATTTTTCTTTTTCATATATAGTTTGACACAGTGTTCTGTTAACAGTTCTTACATCTTTGCATACATATTACCATTGACTAAAGGAAAATTGACCAGCTACACTGACCAGCAAAATTACTCATGTGCAACATGGCTGCCTACTTAAAAATGGAAAGTCACACTGAGAGCATCCGCTGAACTTGGATTGAAGTGGTTATGAAAAAGCTTACAGAAGCAATTAAAATATTTGTTTAACATTCTACCTTAAACATTTGCACTCTAGTGAATACTTGTACAAGACTGGCAGCACTAGTTAGGCCTCCCACCTTGCAGTGAGAGAAATGGTACTCTACGCTGCTTACAGGACATTTATTTTGGACATGGCTTTAAAACCTGAAGCTTACGTTAAATGTATATACTAATGTTCCTGTGCTTCACTTTGTATGAACAAGGATTTGCTGTGTCAATATACCAAATAATATTTCCTTAGGGAATTATTCTGGATATGGTGTGAGTCTACTTTAAAACATATATATATATGTATATATATATATATAAAACATCTAAAATACAAAGGTTATACATTTTGATAAATATGGATATAATTTGGTGTTTTTTTAGCTGGGATACGTTACATGTGGACAGGTATTCTTTGGGGACATTCCCAATGAAACTGATCATCCTTATTCTATTGAATGCCAACAGGTATTTTAACAGAGAAAAGGTTACCACATATTCAGTGTCAAGTAGTTGAATGTAGTTTAACCAGGTGCTAAATAAGTGTCAAATACTATGCTCCACACTTGGAATATGTGAGTTATAAACTAAAGATTAAGCAGGTATATTTCACATGTAGATAAGTAGGCATAAACCTTGTACTGCGTAGCAAACAGATAAACAAATAAGGCTTAAGTGTACAGGACCTAAACAACTCAAGATGGATTCACAGCTTTAATAACATATGAAAATAATTTCATAGGAAATATGCAATACAAACCACCAAAGTAGCAAGTATTGTTGCAATGATATTCCATATATTCCTGCAAATTTTATGTTTCATACGAGTTTACTACAACTAGTAGTTCAATAAGTAAATGAACATAAGAGAAGCACGAGCTTCATTACACAGCCTCATAATTTTTTTGTCATTGTCAGTTCTTTGTCTTGCTACTCTTCTCTGCGCATCAGATTTGAAATTGGCTTATGAACTTTTGCAGAACTTCATCAGAAGCTGCTTACATTAAAATAACTGTATCACCTGCCTTTTTCTTCTTGATTTTGATGATGAAACATTATAAATGTTCCTACCTTTCTGTCTGACTCAGAGAAGCAAATAACAGAATGTTTTCCCTCACATTTTTGTGGTTCAGGATGCTTTAAATGTTGTTAGGCTGTGTAGGAGCTGCTTAAGCTTCTCACTCTCCAAAGGATGACTCTTGCTTTCAAGAAACATTTTGGACAATCAAAGAACGTCATAGCCTTGGCCACCCCTTAGGCCGCCCAGTTCTTGTGAGGTCTGTATTCTGAGCACACGTTTAGCTTGTTCATTGGCAAAACCTTTGGACTACGACAAAGCTTGTGAGAAAATATTTAGCTTGTGATAGATTTCGGCTATGCTACCATCAGGGAAAAATAAACAAATAACAACAAAGTATATCTTTCAAGATCTTTTTTTATGTAGTCTCCTCTAGACAAAAGAATCAATAAGACACTTGCAACAGTGCCATCTGGTGACTCCTGTACAGTCAGCCCTAACAAGACTATTCATTTCCAACAGCTACAGGTTTGTAGCACAAAAGATACCCACAATAATTAGGAATGCCTTAACTCTCATTTTAACCAGTGGAAAAAAAAAAATAGAATTTTCATCCTTGGATACTGTCTGGGGTCAAGGAAGTGTTCTGACTACTTTCCATGGTACAAACGGGAGCTAAAGGAGCAAGACACAATTGTAGAAGATAGAAATATTAAAATATTACATCATATATTAGTATACACATACTTGGAACTACAAGGGAGCTAATTATGTACAGTTAAGGAAATAGTGGGATTAAGAAAAACTTAAGCAAAAGATCTTTAGTCTAGTGTTCTGTATTTAAAAAATCTGGAGAAATAAGATAATTTTTGAATTAGCACTAATATTGTACCATTCTTTTGAAAGGGAAACTGTGATGACTCAGGTAACTTAAGGCCAATAAGCATCACAAAAAAGCCAGGAAAAATTAATGGAAAGGCTAATAAGATGATGTGGGATTCAATTAATACAAAATTAAAGGAATGAATGTAATTAATGATGGTCAACATGGTTTTGTAGAAAATAGGTCTTGTTAAATAAAACTTACTTCATTCTTTGATGGGATTATTAATTTGGTTTATAATCAAGTCACCACTCTATCTGTAACTGCATGCTTTTGGACTTTCATGGGAGTTATGACTTTAGAAATCCTGACAGTCTTTTATATTTTTTTAAATGGCTTACACCATCTCAATAAAAGCTCCTTTCACGGGCTTCAGAAATGGCTAAATCATCCAAAATTCAGTTTCCAAAAACAAAGACACTGTTGAGACTTGATTTTAATAAGGACAGGACATAATCACAAGCACACATTGTGGCCATATTGTATAATGAAAGATCAAACACAAGCAGTACTACCCATCCTGATTTTAGCAGGGTGCTGCAAGGTTGTGTAGGTGACCTGATACTTTGTCATGCGTAACCTGGAAGTAAATGAAAAAGTTGTTGCTGATACAGTTTGTAGTTCACACAAAAGCTGGCGGAGTGGTAAATGTAAAGATAAGACAGACAGAAAGAGGGATTTTGAATTGTTCAATGAAGTGGACCAACTAAAATTAAATCCACTTTAATGCAGACATATGAAAAGCTAAACAACCAGCAATAAGCTGGACCATCCTTGAAAAGTGGAGGACCAAGTTCTGCAAACAGTATCTCCAGAAAGGACTTAAGGGATTGCTGAGGAAGCATAAAGCAAAGGGAATCATGAGTGTGATACCGGAGCAAAACAGTGAATAGGACAGGCCAATCTTATCTCCACACAGCACAGGTGAGATTGCTATCAGACAGAAGGGAAGGGAAAACACCAAAAACCCCACAGGCTGCAGAGAAGACCAGAATGAGCACTGGAGAGAAAAAGAAAAGTGTTTTACAGAAAGGAAAATCCTTTCAGCTTATCGAAAGGAAGACAGAGTGGTGACTTGATTATAATAGCTCCCTCAGGAGAAAATCCCACAGACTAAAGGGTTCTTTAGTTAAGAAGGAAAAAGCAGAACAAGCAGTACTGAGCTTGAGCCAGATAAATTAAAACAAGAAATAAGGCACACAAAGTTTAATAGTGGAGATGATTAACTATGGAACAAACCAACAAAGGAAGCAGTGGATACACTATCTCTATCAATGTCTTCAACTAAAGAATAAATGTCTTGTTGGATATGCTTTATCTAAACACAAGTTATTGAACTCAACAGAGAGGTTGTTGGGTGAAATTCAAAGGCTTGTGAAATACAGGAAGTCAGAGTTGGTGATCTAATGGGAATATTTGCAAAGACTAATCTTAGCCTCAGGATACTAGTCTCCTTGGGTTACCTTTTCAGTCAATAGAGTTTCCTTTAGAGAGCAATTCAGAATAACTTTAGTGCTCTATTTGCCCCTCTCCACGGAGAGCTTGCCTCTCTCCACTGACTGCAGACAAAAACAGTTAAAGGATAGTTGAAATAATCTAGGCTTTGTTTCTCTTTTTCCACAAAAATACCACCACTATAAAGTATAAAATTGCAATTTTATTAAATATTTGGGAAAGGGCTTAGTGGGTGAACTGTGGGGAGTAGCAGACTAGAGATGGGGACAGCTCTCTTTTCACTAATTAACCCCTGATAACCTCATCCAATTATATTGGGAGCTACGCCTTGTCTCCAAAAGATTATCATCTACAGAGAGAGGCTGAAGATTAATATGTCACTTCTACCTTACCCCCTTAAATATCCTACTTTAGGAAATCTCTGTCCTATCTCCACTCCCCTCTCATTTTGGACACCACAGAGAAACAAGAGATTCAGAAACATATTTAGTGGACAGAAATGAGCTCCTGGACAGAGAGCAGGCGGCAGTATTCATCCTGCTTCTACCTTCTATTTTGACTACTAGAAACAGTAGCAGTTATTTTAATCCTTATGTAACCCAGTGCCAGGAAGTACATAAGATGAAAAGAGAAAAGCTAAATTGGCTACTAACTACAGAGGGTGACAGAACTTCCTTCGGTGGTTTCTAAGGCAGTTTGTGTAAATTTTATTGCTGTGAATGAAAGGAAAAAGACACCACTATAGATTTGCTATGCTGAAAACTCTCTTTGCTGTGGCCATTTTACTACGGGTATATTCTTAGTAAAATTTAAATGTATAAAATACAAAATGTTAAGTGCTTAAACCTCAGTTCTCTCTTTTGTGTACCAAAATCTTGCAATCAATAGCACTTTTGTTGTTCTTCCTTCTAGCTTTAAAATGTTTTTAAAATAAATCAAAAGGTTAAATTGCAACAATCCTTCATTAAACTGGAAATTGATTCTAAAATACTATTTATTAGAAACCATGCAAAACTAACAGAGGGATATTTTACAGCACTGCAGCAGTGGTTGCAAATGTTTGCCTGCCATCTAGTGGAATATTCAACAGTTTCCAATATTGTTTCTATTTATTCTCCTATTTTGTGTTTCGCTGATATTGGAAAGGCATAAAAAAAAATTACTGAAGAAAACATAAAAAGCGTGATAGCAGTACCCACTTTATAGAGTTATTAAGCAACAAACTCTCATTGCTGCACAGACAAAAGAGTCATTTTTGCCGATACCAAGTTTTATAACACAAATCAGGTTCTGTCAGCTGATTACCCCAGAAGCTGGGATAAAAAAAGACAAGCTGAAAATAGGGCAAAGCGCTGCCCAAAATTTTTTCCCTACAGATTTTTTGCTAAAACTACAAACAGATGTCAAACGTGACTTGGAAACATCACAGGACGGTAATAACAAAAAGCAAATAAAAGTTGTATTTTAGATGAATGAAGAATATCTCTGATACTTATGTCTCTCCAGACAACACTGGCACACATATGCCAATGCATTGCATACCTACACTGCACACCAAAACATAAATAGTTTGCACACCAGGGCACAGAGCAGATTCAGGCACGCAGGATATTGCACAAGTCCAGTTTCTCTGATAGTTTTGACAGAATTATTTTGATTGGTCCTAATACATTGGTCCTAATACAACTGTTTCAAGGAGAAGAAGCAGTCACCAAGAAAACTGTTACTGAATAGTTATCTTGGGGAAGTATTGCAGAAATTACCCCCTCTAATAACAGAATTAAAATTGAGGGGAGAGGAAAATGGTGAATTGTGGCAGGTGGAGTTGGCAGAAGACCAAGCTCACAGTAAATGGGAGCACAAGACATAGAACAACAAATTACAGTGCTATACTGAATGAAAATTTCTGGAGTTTTACTAAAATTGTTTTCTTTTTCACTTTAATTATCGCTATTTTTTAATATTTATATGAAGGAAAACAAGCTATTCTAACTAGACTGTTGTGCCATGTGAAAGCTAAAGGATTTGCCCAAACAAAATCACATCTTTGTCCTCCGTCCAGTCACAGTTAAGATGAACAATGACCATATCCCCTGTTGGTTTAGGTGCTGTATTGCTATTCTCACTAACTTCTGTAAAACTTCACAGAGTGCAAGTCAATGCTGAGTTTGGCCCAACATGTCTAAAAATGCAATGGATGCTGTAAAGTCATCTAATCAGATTAAACAGGCAGCTACGGATCGACAGGACCCAAGGGAATGGCCTGAAGTTGTGTCAGGGATAGATAGGAGAAAAACGTTCTTCACTCAGAGGATAGTGGGGTGCTGGAACAGGCTCCCCATTGAAGTGGTCACAGCACCAAGCTGTGTTCAAGAAGCATTTGGGTGATACTCATGGGCACATGGTGTGACTCTTGGGGGTGGTCCTGTGCAGGGCGAGGAGTCGGACTCAATGATCCTTGTGGGTCCCTTCCAACTAGGCATGTTCTCTGATTCTGCGACAAAGAGTGGCAGCTTGATTACTGGTATCATGCTTAACAGTGAAATGTATAGCCTGAAATACCATACTAAAAATCTAGGCCAGATTATCAGTCTGTGTAAGCACCACAAGTATTTTTCTGCCTTCAGTATGAGTGTAATCAGCACAGCACGTAGGAGTAAATAGCTGTGAAGGTACCTTGATGAGTTCTTCCTATGCCTGAGACTACTTTTACCTGAACAGTGAAGCTAAACAGAACATTCACTTTCAAATTAGAAAAGCATTTGCTCTGAAAAGAGTCTGTATTTCTTTATATATAATATCCTATACAATTCAAATTGTATCCTGAATTCTACCTAAGAGAATAGCGAGGCTCCTCTTTGTATTGTCCTATGGTTGTCCAGATATTTTTGTTTGTATCTTTACTTCAAAATAACCACCTGTTGCTTACAATAGGCTTTGAGTTCAACACAAGTTCACTGGTCACAAGAATTAGACTATTTTTCTGTCCTTGATTGGCTGTCCCCTCCTGAAATGATAATACATCCTGTTCACAATCATATGCCTCTATAAAATGGCTTGGGAACAAAACCAGAGTGTGTAACAAGCAGCTTTCAAAGAAGGCAAGATGAAACATCATGGGGACCTTTCCTGGCAGCCCAGAAAAGAAGTACAGAGTGAGAGCTGATGATTCCGTTCCTTGAAGTTGCATCCTCACAAGTTATGCCAATAGGCAGTGATGGCAGAAGGGGTTGGCAACCTTGTCTTACCAGTGCCAGCTTCAGTGCCAAATGCCAAGGCAATGTGACATCCTAAGTCTCTCTTTTCTTGTATCTCCTGACCATTAAATAGGAACATAACTATTGGTATCTTCAAACATACTAATTTTGGATTTGGTGTATAAATAAAGTACTAATAAATGAATTCAAGATGGGATGTCCCTCACCCTCTTCACCCTCCTGAGGCCTCCTTCCCTACCATGGGGTCCTCCTGGCTGTTACTGGCTGTCCCTGAGGGTTCCTTAAGGAACCACAGTATGGCTGGGTATCCCCTCCTCCACTCCTTCATCTTCCATCTCCTTCACTGAAAGTTAAATTTGAGTGTTAAACTTCCACTTGCCTACATAATGACACCACTGAGCTCTTTCAGAGATCCATTTTCATGAGCTGGTCTCTCCTTACATGTAAAAATTGGAGGTGAGAAAATAAGAATATTTATAAAGTGATAATAAAAGTGCCTAGACTCAATATATTCCAGATTTCCAGTTCAGATAATTAATAGTTGTGGTGTTTGTGGGGTTTTTTTTCAATCAGGTAATGTTCAAATATCTCAGAAAGCAGGATTCCATTTATCTCACTGACAGAAACATCACTGATATTCATCCTAAATATTCCTAATTTTCTTCACATTACTTTTACTTAGAGCTGTTCTACATTGCCCTTCATGGACTCTGCAGTCAGAAAGAACTGCTACAGCCAATGTTCTGACACCCTCTAGAGACATATTGTGGACTTTGCACCAAAGAACTGCTACAGCCAATGTTCTGACACCCTCTAGAGACATATTGTGGACTTTGCACCAGAAACTGGATTAAAAGCATGTCTTTTAGAACTATTGATTTTAACAACATCAAGCAGTAGCCAGTTTGCAGTGTCAAAGTTTAGTTACCTTCACTCCTGGGAAGTTGAGCCATATTTTTAAGGTGACGGATCTGGTATGTTTTCCCTGTCAGGTTAAAAAGATACAGCCACAAGACTTCCTTTATGTTCAAGGGCATAACTAGGGTCATTATGTCTCTTCTCAACTTCTCTTCAAGAACCTGCACACTCCTGAGTTCTTTGAGAACTCATCAGGCTTGCTCTCCAGTTCTAAAACAGCTTTATGGCTTCATTTAAATTATCCTTTTACTTTCTTGCAGTATAAACAGTGGGTCTGGAAGCAGTGAACAGGACTATGGTTTTACTTCACTATTTCTACTTGATAAACCTATTTTCTGTATATAACAGGAACCATTCCCACAACTTCACAAAAATCTCACAGTAAAGTAGCTGTTCACAGTGCTTCAAAAATCCTTCTCAAATTACCATTTTTCAAGTACTGAGATTTTGGTTTTAACATTTTTTAAAATTTTTTTTTTTAAATCTCACTCCCAAGGTAACATGACATCAAAACAATACAGTACATTTGGGTTTTTACTGAATGATGTCAACGGTGTTCAAAGTGAAAATTGTCCTGCATAAACTGAAACATACCTCAACACAGAATCACTAAGGTTGGAAAAGACCTTTAAGATAAAGTCCAACCATCAACCCAGCAGCACCACTACATTCACCACTAAACAACGTCCTGAAGTGCCATATCCACCTATTTTGTGAACACTTCCAGGGATGGAGACTTCCCTGGGTAGTCTGTTCCCATGCTCTACAGCCCCTTCTGTAAAGAAATTTATCCTCACACCTAATCTAAACCACTCCTGGCACAACTTGAGGCCATTTCCTCTCCTCCCATCTCTTTGTTACCCGACACTTTTTCGTCTTTCATTCTTTGCTGATGAAATCTCAAGTTCACCAGCTGGATGGATGTTTGCTACTGCTAATGCTAGGTGACTGGTCTGCAATTCTGTTCTTGCTCATCTCGCTCTTTTAAATGTTGAAATTACTTTGACATACATTTCATTCTTTGAAATACTGTTTCCAAACTTCAATTAAAAATTAAAATTTGTGGCTCAAAGAGTTGAATCCCCAATACTAAAGCCATGCCTACATCCCTATCTCAGATCACATATAGTAATATAAAGCTCCACTGCTCAGCATTAGATCTCTTTTAAAGTTGTCTACAGCCATACTACTTACCACCTTGTCACATGGGTCACTGCTGATTCTTACTGTAATTTTTTTTCCTTTTAATTTATAGTATATTTAAATAATAAGGACTGCAGCATTTCTACAGCATGAAACTATGAGCATGTAAAAGCAGATGATAGTGTTTGAAGGTGAAGTGTTGGGGAAGAACAGGACCTGGTACACAGCCTGGTAGGAGGATTCCCTGGAGTAAAGTGTGCAACAGCATACAAGTTTAACTCAGAAGGAACTACTTGTTTGAATCAAAAAGTGAGTCTAGGATTGTACCAGTATTTGGTCACCCAGAGATCAGCAGGTGGGAAAGAACATTAGCTAATATATATATACACACCTTTCAAGCATACAGACCTATTAGAGCAAGTGTCTTGGCCTAGTCACCATCCAGCTTTTTTTTTTTTTTTTTAACACATTTTTTTGGTCAACACAATTTTCTACAAAAAAACTGCCTAATGTTACAATGGAGACTTCAGGATCATATGTTTATCTTCTTTTCTAGTACTAGGAATCTCATGTGAAGTTATTTTCTTACTTAAGTTTGTATTTCTAAAATGTAAAATTACAAATGTCAGCAATCAAGTAGTTATCAAGCATGCCATGCTCTCTGCATGACTGGATTCACAACTGTGCTTAGGCTCTCATAGCTTTGCTATACATGACACTAAAGATACTTGGTGTAAGAATGAGAAACTGTACATGGTAGGCAGGACTGCATTTTATTCACAATCACTAAAAAGGAATGAGAATAAACAGTCAGCTCCTCCTCCAGGGTCTTTGCTAGGTTGTGTGCTGCACGACTTAACCTCAAAAAAGGGACAAAGCAACAAAATTTCCCAATTATAAAGTTAGTGAGGGTAGCAAGACTACTAGCAAACTGTGATGTACTGCAGAAACACATGGAAGACTGATTAGGAAAGAAAATGGCTCATGCATTTCAGCATAGACAAAGAATTATACACATGGAAATAAACGACCATAGTTTCACATATGAAAAAATAGCTTCTGAGCTTAACATTCCACTCAAGAGTGTTACAATAGATAACGCCATGGAAACAACACAACATTTGGTTCATATTAAAAAAGCAAGTCAAATATTAGGAATTACTAGGAAAGGAATAAAGAATAAGGAAGTAAACAAACAGGCCAGTACTCAACTACATGGCTAATGTTGCATGCAGTTTTGGTTCCCTTCTCAGAAAATAATGAGACCCAGAAAAGTTTCAAATGACATTAAATACTCCTGGTCACCGAAGAACTACTTTAATTAGTGCATTTCAGTTTAAAAGAGGAAATTTAAAAGGGACTGTTACATATCTGCAGAACATTGACCAGCACAGGCATGGTAGGTACACGTTTACTTTGCAGGGCATATTAAATTAAGTTAGTTCAAAATAAACAAGAAGTGGCAATTCTTTATGCAACAGACATGAATTGATAAAGACTGCTGTTATTCAGGAAGCATATGTAGTCCAAAGGAAACTGGACAAGTACTGGAAAATTGAGCATTGAGAATTACTAAATAGACAAACCATATGATGTTCAGGAAAGCCTGGAACAGAAGACACTTAGAGGCTAGAGAACAGAAGAAAAATAACCAAACGTGCTTGTATTGTTCTTACCTTTCAATGCAGCTGCTTTTGACTACAAAAGAAGCTATTGTGTCAGAAAAAAAACAACTTTAGTCAGGACCTGTATAGCTATTCCTATGCTTATCTTGAAGAGTTTCAGAAGCACGTAAGTAAGGAGCACAAACAAAAAGCTCGTTCTATTTGCTTGGCTTCTTAGTTAAATGTAGTAGAAGGTGGTGCGTGTTACAAATACAGACACGACTTCTCAGTCATCAGTGCTAAGTCTGAGCATTCATGTTCACATAATGGGGATGCTATTAAATGATAGACTTACCTTACAGCAGTAAACATTTCCAATATGAAACTTCCTACTAGAAGGATTTCCTTTATTTCTTACCAGGAAGAAGAAACAAATACTTACGGTATTTGTTCTGGACGGTACCCCAAATCGAAAGCCAGCAATCCTCCTATGCCAGTTTTGAGACACATGTTCTCCCTTTAGTATATGAATTAAGTAACCAATATTACCATTTAGTTCCATGTAATAATAACAATTATGCTTTTTTAGTTTTACAGACATCAAATTGAGGTTTTGAACGTCAAAGACATGCGCTGCTTCTATAAATCTGCATGACAAATGGTCTGCCAGAAAGTGTCTAATGCATAGGAACTGTAAGCCTACTGATGGCAAAATGGTAGATGCAATTTACTGGACAGATCAAGAATTATATACAGTTATACAAGCTGTATTTTTTTTGTCTTGTATTTCAATTGCAAGCTCTTTTTAAGAATTTCAAGGACATACAACCGAAATCAAAATCAAAATCTAACAAGTTAGAAAAAACCTCTGGAAATACATAAATGCAGAGTAGTCAATAGAGTGGCATTCAAGGGAAGTCATCACAACTTCCTGAATTACTCGAAGATCTGGCAAAGGAGGAAAAGGAAATGCACCAGAAGAAACATGCGTTCTAATAAAATGACATTATTATTCTGGGCACATTTGCTACAGTTTACTGTAAAACTCTGAAAACTTTGAAAGTTAAGAGTTTAAGTTACACAGGGTAATCTCACAGATTTAGATGTGACTCCTGAGAACAAGAAGAATGCTCCCCACATCTTTTCTGTTTCTTGACACGTACCCCTGATTCTAGAGAAAATTAAGTAAATTTGCTAATTTGTGCTGATCTGACCTGGTGTTTTCATGATGATTTACTGACTTTTCAGATTTCCTAAAATAAATTTCATTGTTGATATATTTTTATACTAAGGATATCTTATTGTTTGAAGAAAAAAATTACACCCAATATTCAAGTCACGAACACTTAAAATCCTTTGCAAATTGGTGCTGTGAGTGTGCAAATGACACCATTTGTAAGTTCCCCCCTTAGTTATCCAGAAATTTTTACAGCGTCCTCTTGCAATGATTTTTTGGACTGGTTAACTAGAAATAAAGGTAAGTGATTCAGTTTAATATAAGTATCTATCTATTCTTTCTACGACCAATTTGAAGTATTTAGCCTCCTTGATTGCTTTTTGTAGAGCTATGACCTAGAGTGCATATGCTGTAAACTCTCAGAATAGAAAGAACTTTTCATCTCTGCACAAATATAACTTTTCGCTTAACAAAGATTCCAGGTTTATTTCCAAATGTGCTTCACGCTATTAACCCTGGAGTTCCTTTGGGTCCCATTAGCACCACACCTTGAAACTAGGATAACCAAAATCAAAAGAGCTTAAAAAAAAAAAAGCTTAAAAGCAGCAGGTGAAGAATACACAAGAAACCATTTTCTTACAAACCAGAATTTCTGGATGAAAGGATATTTACTGGAAATTAACACTTCTGGCACCAGTGAAGATTCCTAGTTCTAAATGAGAAGACATTTCTATACCAACTGACTATTTCAGACTCATTGATACCCATCAACCAAATCTGATGTTTCTCATTTATGCTTTGACTAAGCAGTAACATACCGACTTAACATTTTTAGATCCAGTAGTTGGAACAAATGTAACAAACATAGCATTTATTCTTCGTAAAACATCCCACATCATCTAGAGTTTAAATTTACATACATTTCTGCATGAATAACTGAAGCACCTTTGTTATCTAAGTAAAACACTTTTCCCAGCAATTTCAATCAAAATCAAAAGAACAATTCATTACCTATATTATAAAAAATGCTTTATTTCTTACTATCAAATTGATATTTAAGTCACTGCCCTTACTCTAATTAAAATAAAGTCAGTCTAGGCTTCATTCCTCTATGGTCCATAAAGCAAGGCTAAAATTGTACATGTAGTTTTTCATCAAAGCAAGAGATAAAACCAGGATATACTTGCACTTCTAAAGAATGCATTAACAAAGCTGCACTCATTACAACAATATTCATTTGTACATGCTAGTAAATTCAACAGATGTACAGTATCTGGCATGATTTTCAAAGTACTGGATGCCAAAGAAGAGCAACTGCACTACATTCGCAAACAGTTCACAAAAATACCAAGTAATGATATTACTGGTGAACTCATTAAAAAAATTTTCAAAGCTATTATATACACCATTCTTTTGGATAATATTACAGAAATATTCTGAAACCTTCGCATACACACACATTTCATTTTTGTCTGAATAGTGGCAATCTTCAGAGTTCCTTTTAAGTTTATCTTGGCACTCTTCTCATGCAGAAATCTTTGCCCATATCAGCCTGTCATATTTTCAGCAGCCTAGAAACAGAGAAAACACTTATTTCAAGTCAACAAAAGAGACATCATATAGATTAATCTTTTCTTGTAACTATTGTAATTTTCCTAGAACTTAAAAAAACCAAACTAAAAATGAAGACCTACTTATGAACATTTCTCTAAGGAACACTTTTTTAAAAAAAAATGCTGTCAACTGCCATTACCCTTTTCTAAAATAGTTGTTTCTGTTTTTTTGTGTTGAATTTTATGTCCTCTATCTGAGCAACTTGTATCCTGTACATTTTACCCCAATGCTTTCAAGAAGTGCTCAAATGTGTGAATATGTTTACCTCTGGAATTTACTACTTGATATAATTTGTGGTAATTATTATTCCCACTCATACAGATAAGCTATTGACAAAAAAATTAGAAGAATTACACTAACTATAATTGTATAAGTCACACCGCCAATTATTTGATTAAGACCATTAGTATTTTTTATTACTGAATAACTCAACCCAACCCACAAGGTACATTGTTGAAGACTGACAGTGGAAGATTTTAGGCAGTTACGGGACAAACAGTCAAAAGATAGCAACAGGAATGATAAATCAGTAAAAGCAAATGAAAAAGTAAAACAACCCTCAATTACTTGTACACATAGTTAAATGCATATGTATGCATGCATTTAAGTACAAATCTGAAATATGCACGAGCATGAGTATAGAAAAATGTTAACTTAAAAATAAAGTATGCAGTCTTCCAGAATAGAAGCAAGATATAGGTTTCCTCTTGACCTCCCAGAAACAAATAGAAGATCCACTAGAAGACAATCATGATTGTAATGTTTAGGTAGACTCTAAAGAATGAAAATCCTTTAAAAGTCAAGTGAGGATTTGGTTTTAAACCATTGTTACCCTCTACTAGTTAAACAGGAGGTAAACGCTAATATATGAAAAGCCCTATATATATATACATCATGAAATCCCTTCTTGCTGGTCTTTGGAAAGGTTCATAGCACAGGTTAATGTGGTGAAAGCAGTATGTGAAGATTACACTACCAAGCTGAGTGCACCCATTTACAAGTACTGCTGCATACTGTTAAGTCTGAGGTTGTAGAAATGAGGTCATAATGGTTAAAGGGGAAAGTAGCAATGTATTTGTGATGTGATGCAGGTAAGGGTGCAAATTGTGACTACAAATATCCAGAATAAAAATCTGTGGGGTTTGGTCATGGTTTTTGTTTTTTATTTTTTCCCCTTCAGAAGAGTTAATCTAACTATTTTATTTGTATCGTTTCCAGCATCACATTTAATTCAGTTGTATTCATTGCTTTTTCCATGGAAGAGTTAATTTCCTTGATTTAAATATGAATCATATATTAAAGTACAATTTACAAATTGAAGTATACCAAGTTGCATGTACATCCAACTCTTAAAAAGAAATTTATAAGCTTTTTAAACAAAAGCATTACCTTTAGAGCTTCTGTAGCCTTGCGCAGTTCTTTAATAACAGATGATAATGCTTCTGGATTTATTCCTTGTTCACAAAGCCGCACACAAATAGACAATGTCTCCATATCCAAGCCAGTGTTTAATATTCTTGAAATCTCAAACAGAACTGCAACGGAAAAAAATGAAAGCACTTTGGTCCCTACAGACTATGAAATTTCAATTATCAAAATCATTATTCATCAACATTTAACTTCTACAGTAGAATGTGAACATGGCAGTTGTCCACTGCAGTCTGAACTTCAACAACAGCATTCATGTTCCGCTTTCCAGCATAAATTAAAAGCTACGGCTTCCAATATAAACACCATGCTTTTCTGGTTCAGGAAACTTAATACTGGATAACAGGTTTTGAAAAATTCAAAAAATAAGTGAAGAATTCAACAATTAACATGCTTACCAACTATGTAAAAGGAAGGCTATAAAAACACCGTGCTTCTGAACTCCAAATACTGATGATGCCCTACTGAAATGGACCAGGAAGCACATTGTTAAAGCTTTTGCAAAGAATATCAGCAGTTTTCTGGCCATCTTCTTCCACAACTAAAACTGATTTTAGGTCTAACGTTAACACAAGTTTAATGATAAGCAATACTATTCAATTTTTATGTGTCCTGAATCAAGAGCAGCACCACATGTCAGTATGAGACCTTCTGGAGAAGGAGATTCCAATCATATCTCTCTCACTACTTCCTAAGTTTCTCTTTTCTTCGATTCTCATAAACAGTTTGTCACAGATGCAACAGAACAACTCACTGAGATTTTGTTTCTGGTTTCTACAGTAAGCTCCATCCTGAAGCTAAGCCCCAATATAGACTGATTTCGTACAGGTGTTACAGAGTTCCTGTATCCAAACCTCCCTCAAGTTAGGGAAAAGTGATATACAAGGTCCTTCTCACCACGTAAAACCATCATGGCAAATGACTACTGTCCACTTGACAACTATCAAAATATTCCTTGGTATATCAGTGACATCCTGCAGCACACCCTGACTCACACTTACCCAAGACAACCTAATGTATCCAGTCAGTTACACTGAAGTCACAGAGAAAAAAATCTCTAGGTGTGAAAATATTCTTGAAGCCCACACAAGTAGGTTGGATTAAGAATAAGAACAAATTTAAGACCTGACAGCAGTCTGTCAGTCCAAAGTCCTATCTATAAGCCAGGAGGAAAGCTTCCATCCTTCTCCACCTCAAGACATTCTGTTCCTGCTGGCTTTAAAGCAAACCATTCCAAACACATTATACATGCACACCCTGTCCATACAAAAGCATCTTCAACTAACAAACTGATGCAGTTGCAATAAAATGATATTGAATGTTTAAGAGCTACAGACCTAAAGAAGAACTAAAAGCTTCCCAGAAAGAAACAATTATTACTTTTTTTAACCATTTAAAATCTATCAAAAATTTTGCTAAGCATGTAACATATCTGAAGGCAGAGCAGTAAATCTAACTGAAGATAAGTTCCAATTTTCTATGTCAGCAAGAGCTGTAGTCGCTAACCGGAGCTGTGTCTTTGGCAGAGAAATGTAGCAGTCTTTCCACAATTCTGAGCTCTTAACTCTGCAGAGAAGAACCGCTAAATATCTATGTCTATCCTAGAAATGCTAATTTTTACATCAGCTCTACTGGTGAAGGTCTTTGCTAAGAAACCCTTACGTAACAGTACTCACAACTTCAACAAAAAGGAAGATGCTGAGAAAATAACAAATGCAAAGCAATACCCCCAAAATGTTCTCCCTAGCCTTTACTCCCTCGTTAGGACATTTTCAGAGAAAGTCTTCACATTTAACAACCCTCAGAGGATTTCTTTGTAGCTTTCCACTCTGCATATAATGTTTTGGCATAGGCAATTCAAAGAATTCCACAGTTTTGCACTACACTAAGAAACAGGATGTACCAGCTTTGATTCCTCATAGTCAGGCCAGAAGAGTAAGTGAACACCTGACCTTTACTCACTTGCTCATATTTCTTGGCTTATAAATCTCCAAAATATTTCCCAGCACTCCCAGTGCTACTACTCTCACATTCCCCATCTCATTACAGTTTTGGTTTTGCTTGTTTGTTTTTTTTTTCCATCAGAAACTATTCTAATTCTGTAACACTGACTACTGTTCTCAAAGCTTTTTCACTATATTGTTTGTTTTGGTTTGGTTTTGTTTGTTCGTTTAATTTAGTTTATTTATTTCTGTTTCCTGACTTGAGCCATCCAGGAGAACGAGGGTTCACACCAGTTCAGGTACCGGCAGTGTCACAGGGTCGGTCCTGCCTTTCACTTCCACACATTTCGTTTCCCCCGGCTTAAATCCAAGACGCACCGAGCCAGGTAGCATCATTTGCGTTATCCGGTACAAATAACGAGAAGGCACCGTAAATACATGCATATATATCTGTAAGCACTAAAACTCAACAGTATTCTCTATTAAGTACTTCGCTAACTAAAGATCCCCAAGAAAAGCCACTCGACGTCCAAATTCACTCGCCCTCCGTGAGTGTTTAAAGCGTTTTCACGCACTATGAATAACAAGAAGCAAAAAAGACATTGCTACACACTACACCTTCCAGCAGCCGTAACCCGCACCGCTCTTCCCAGGAGAGGGACCCGGGGCGTTCGCTTTCTCCTCCATCCTGACCACGCGGAATCGAAGCCCCGGAGCTGTTTCTGAGCGTTGTTTCGCGGCCGCCGCCCCTTCCCCCCGCTGTGTCACGTACCGTCCATGGTCTCCCGGACCGCGTTCAGGCTGGCGGCGTTGCTCGCCATGGCGACCCCGCGCCGCCCTCACATCCCGTCCCCCGGAAGCGGAACGCGCCCCCGCTCCGGCCCCACGTGAGGCCCCGGCGCAGCGGCACGGCCGGAGGGGCGGGCTTTCGTTCGAATTCGTGCAGCGGCGCCCCTGCCGATTGGCCCGTTCGAGAGAGAGGGAGCCCTGCCATTGGCCCGGCGGCGGAGGCCGCGCACGGTGATTGGTCAGAGCGGCCGGAGGGGGCGGGGCTGTTTAAAGGGCCGCCCGGCGCGGCGGGGGCGGGAGCGGCGAGTGGGGCCCCATGAGCGAGCGGCGCTGTGGCGGTGGCGGCCCGGTAACGGCGGCGGGTGGCTGTGCCCCACACCTCGGCACCCGCGGCAGCTCCCCCTCGGCCCCCGCGGACTGGGAGAGCGGCTCGGCGCGGTGGCACCGTCCCGGGGAGAAGAGTGAGAAGGGGCTAAGCGGGGGCCCCTCGCGCGGAGCTCCCGTCCTGTTTGCCGCCGCGGGGGCGCGGGAGGAGCCCTGCAGCGGCAGGGAGCGGTGCCGCCGCCCGCAGCCCTCGAGGGACCAGTTGGGGCGGGGGAGGGTGGTCGGTTTTAGCGCCTGGGCTGAGCGGGATCTGCCCGGGGCGTTATTGCCGCCCCGGCCCACGGGCAGCACCGCGCGTCCTCCTTCCCGCCGCCCGAGGTCCTGCCCGCGGGCGGGGGCTGCTGGGCTGCTCCGCTGTGGAGGGAGCGGGGCGGGCTCCTCTCCTGATTCCCGAAGCCCCTGAGTGCTAGCGCGTGGTGCGTGAGCTGCCCTCCAGGAACGCCTTTGGCTTCCTGGCCGTTCTGATTCTCGTGGTGACTTGTTCGTGGGTGGTTTTTTCGGTTGCTTGTTATTTTGGTGTTTGTTTGTTTGGTCTTTTCTTAATTCCCTTTTTCCTGCCCTTTCTTGTCTCCTTTTTTAGGTTCTGTTTATTTTTAATTGTTTATACCAACCTTATTTATCGGCTTTATGCCAGTAGGTCCAAACCAAAGCTCACTTCGTTTTTGTTAGTCCTTTAAATGCTTCTGACACCTTAAAACGATTGGTCATCTCCTAAAGTCTTCAGCATAACCTTAAAATTAGGATTTAATTATTTCCCTTAATTTTTCCTCTCTCTCTCTCTCTTTTTCAGGTATAGCTTAGTGTTATGGGTGATACTGAAGAAGCTAAAATGCAGATAGCACCAGAAACTCCAGGACGAGTTGCAATCCTGAATCCTTTTGAAAGTCCCAGTGATTATTACACTCTTCAGGAGCAGATTGTGTCCAGTCCTTCCATCTTTAAATCAACAAATTCCTCATCAGTAAGTTCTAGTCTTTAGTTGTGTGCCTGTGTATATGGAGCATTAATGTTTTCAAATGCACGTAAAAGGGTATTTTCATTATTGTACTTTAACATATATATTAAGCCAAAGAATTTTGGTAGCATTTGGAGTTTCTTCTCTTTACAGAAATATGTTGCTTTTAATACTAATATTGTTGCTTAGTCTTCCTACCTTTCTAAATTTGTCTAGTCCTTAGATATTAAGTGGTTGAGTGGTAAAAAAGCCCCAGTTGCCAAATAATAAAAATTAGTTGCATTTCTGCTATGAGCTGTTTGTGTATTCAAGTTAATGATTTTGTGTATATATAACTTCTGGTTGCAAATTACATTTTGGTTTACAGTTGAAACTATTTTCTTGTAAGCGGTAGAGAAGATACTGTGCTAATGAAACTAAACAGACTTGGCAGATAATTTTTCAAATGTATTTGAACAGTACTGGGTAATTGTTAAATAAAGGGGTGAAGCTGCTTTATTTCTGAATTGGGTTTTGTTGTGCACTATGTATGGCATTATGAGGGAGACTTGGCAAGATGCACATGAGGTTGCAACTCTTCAGTCTTCAACATGGGAGGTGAAAGGAAGACTGCTCTTTTATTGGATAACATGGTTTAGGTACAGACACTGGGTATTCATGGAACCACAGTTTGGATTGTGCCAATCTAGCAATGATTAAATTTTATCTGAAGTCAGGTATCTTTACTAGATCTGTCCTCAGAAATTGAGAAGAAACTGACACCTCAGTTTGTAAATACTAGCTATAACTTTCCATTGAATATTATCATGTAGATCACTGTAATACCATTATCAAGGTAAGAAGCCTGACTTAATAATTTTTTTTTAAAAGTAGATAATTTAAGTAGAAACTCTTTTGATTGTCAGAAACTATATGGAAGCAGTGATTGCCTTTTTCCATTGAGATTGTCATGTAGTTTTATCTTTTTAGAATAGCAAGCATTAAGATGCCTGTTTCTTTTCTTCAGACACCAGGAAAATTTAGATGGTCTATTGATCAGCTTGCTCTAATAAATCCTGTGGAAATTGACTCAGAAGATGTTCGACGCCAAGCAATGTATTTGAGCCATGCTAGGTAACTTTGCAATCTGTTTTTATGCAGTTAACTTAGCATTAATACTGGAACACTGTTCTTTTGCTTTATTAACATTTCAACATAGCATTAAAGACTTTATTGAAATCTTTTAACATAAATTTTTACAAGTCCATGATGTGGATATAATATTTAGATGAGGCTGCCTTGCTGTTGCTCCTTTTCGATGTTAAGAACTGCTGATCCACTCTGATTACAGTTTGGAAGACAGATAAAAGGAGTCAATGGAAGCAAGAAAATGTCTTGCTCGTAATTGTTATGAGACTACCTCTTCTGCTCCTTGTTACAACACAGCTTATCTTCTCAGAGTATTCCTCCTGCAGAAGGGTAGAGCTGGAAAAGCTAGCTAGGGAAGCCAACAGTCCCTTTCAAAAAGGTATAGATTAGACTTAACATGAAGGAGGAGGGACCAGTGCTAGTTGCTTGAAGTAGTTTGGGGACCTTACCTTAACTCTTCCTTTCTCTGAAAATAACTTTCATGGGGAAAATGAGTAAGTTTGGTATTTGGAGCTTATCTTGAGGGATAATTCTACACACTATTAATACAGAACAACATGTCAAGGGGAGGCCATAGTGGTGAATCCTGTAGACACTCCTGTACGTTTTTCAGATAAAACTGATTAAAAAAAAGAATTGCACCTCGTGGCATGAAGCATTGCAGTAATAGGATAATAAACCAATCTTCCATCTTGTCTAGATCAAGTCTCTCAGATCGAGGGGGCATGTAACTACTCTCCAAGTGACCTGTTCCAGTGTTTCAACACCCTCCTCCCAAAAAATACTGTGAAATAGACTTACTGTTCTTAGTGTCCGATTGAACCTACATCTTTTTTTAAATAGGAAGAACTGCAGAAGGAATATAACTGTCCTCAGCTATATCTGTGAATCACCATGTCTTAATATCAATATTTTTTTAATAGCCATTTGTTTCCTGTCTTCCTCTAGCAACCAGGAGGTTTCAGACTCTAATGCTTTTTATATGTCATACAGCCTTAAGCCTTATATTTTTTTAGGGAGTTAATTGCACTGTTTTGGGAAACCTATTTGGACACCCACAAACAAGCTTTAATCTAGATAGTTTAGATGACAATCCCAATGATGATTAGTGACATGGCCCATAGATATAAATGTGGGTCCCTTTTAGTTTGTCCCACTGTTTCATACCCACTGTGATTTTTTATTTTTTTTAAATCATCTCCTGTGACTAGAAAGAGGCTGGTTTGACTATGTGGTATGACTAGATTTGCTGTGTCCATGCTTGCATGTTTCAGTGTAGTACAGACAGAGGTTATTTCTGAAGGCTGCAAACTGTACATGGTTAAATGCATATCTGTATTACAGGGGTGTGTGTGTGTAGGATTTTGCATGGAAACTTAATTTAGATTTCATAAACACAGTTTTGTGGAAACAAAAGTGTCATCAATACAGCTCTTGATGTTAAAAGTTCGTGATAAAAAAATTGAGTTTTTGAAGCCCACGCATAATGTGACATGAACTATGTCCTCTTGTTAAAAGAGATAATTTATAACGCTTGTTAACAAATAATTTTCTGAATTAATTGCAAACAACCACAAGCATAGGTAATTCCATGAATAACTATTTCAAACTGTTAAATCTCTGTAATGTAGTAAAACAGTCTGAGGAGCAGCACAGTGTAAAAAGTTATAACCACTTGGAAAAGTCTGAGTGTGTATCATATACAGACTTGAGTAGTACTGCTTGACATAGTATTACTGTTTCCATAAACTGGGAGTCATCTATGTGCTGTGAGTTTATTAAACTGCTTGTAAGTTTTTTAGGAGAATGTTTTTCTGGCAGACTTTGTTAGTGAAAAATAGTCTGTCAGTAATTGAGCAGACACATTGACACAGCCTTGTCCACAAACTTTCCTCTTCCTTTTTTATTTCTACTGATAGAAATTGTATGCTATAAATTTGATGCTATGCTGTTATTTGTTAATTATTAAAAGATATCTGTCTGCATCTTGCATACTGTGTGTCACAGCTGCAAGTGCTATGTTGCTTGAAGTGGCATACAAGACTGGCTTGGTTTTATTCTTGTTAAACATATATGACATTTTCACTTTGTTATTTTCCTGGAGTTAGGTAGCAAAGAAAAAAAGGTCCTCTTGTACGCTATCCAGCACTTTTAGTGCGAGCTGTTTTCCCAGTTCCTCTGCTTATTACTTGTGATTCACTATAAGTGTCTTCACAGAAATGTCACTTTAGCATCATCTAGGCAGACATAATTGAAGATGGCATGTCCAAGCACTGTAGATATATTCAAAGTGTGATAAGCATGAAAGAGCTGTGAAAGAAAATTTATGTATCAAGAACATCTGTGTGTGTTTGTGTAGCTAATACTATTGTGTTGTCTGACTGATTTCTAAAATTATTAAAGGGTAATTCAAGTATACTAACTGTATGTGAAACCATTGTGTGATTCAGCTAAGACAATGATGAACATTTGTAAGCTTCAAAAAATTTTACAATAAGTTCCACAGTAGTAACTGAGTGAGACTTGAAGGTGACCATTAGACGAGATACAGAGTCTCACACATCATGGCTCAAGTAACTATAATATTTTTTTAAAAACTAGGTTAAAAGCTGCATAAGACAATATGTACATTATTAGAAACTGAAATAAGACGCTATATTCTACATGGAAAAAAATATGGCAGACTCTTATTTGGCAGAGAATTCTCTGCTGGGAAAGTGGGCTGTGTCAGGAATTGAGTTTGCAAATTCCAGGAGTGTCTTCAGTTGCCCTTCAGTTCCTTGTATCCCATTTTTTTATTCTGCTTGGTTTTACGGTGTAAGATTAATCTCACCGTAACTAATAGTAAAATCTATTCATATGACATTATTTTGGAAGATCGGTTGTGACTGGGTTTTTGTCCAGACTTGCTGATGCAAGGAGTAAATAGATGATTTGCAAATGTGTACTTATAATAAATAGTACAGATCTTTTTCAAATGAACAGAGCTGAGAATTGCATTTATATTTCTGAATTTATAGTATAAAATTATTGCACATAAGAGTAAAAAAATCTTAGGGTATAGTGCAATTGCATTTATAAAGTTCCTCTTGGGCATCTGTAAATTATTACATGGTTGGACTTTACGTTTTTTCTTACGTGATGGTTTTGATAATTGAGTTGTTTTTCATTTGTTACTTAGAATTGATAAGGAGACAGAAGACAGAAGGCAAAAAGCTATTGAGGAGGTAATAAAATTTTGTGCTATCAAGTATTGATTTGTTTTTTGTCTACAAAAAAGATCCAGGTCTATTATAGGATTTCAGACCTCAAAAGCCTGTTATATTTCAGTAATAAAGTAACTTTGCATCCTCATCCATTGCAGTTGGAATCCACATGCTCTTTTTCTTCCCATCTTTTTTTATAAACTTGTAGGTCAAAATAACAGATTTTTTTTCTTTCGTGTAGCTTGGCTAGTGGTAATGTAGCTGTAACCCAACTTATAAATAGTTAAAAATAGTGATTGAGCATTGGGGGTTACAGTGGCTGTTAGTGGTTTATCGCATTTTTTTTTAAATATTGCAGAATTTTTGTGATTTCTTTTGTTCCTTCCAAAGTCTGCTTAGTTAGATGTACTATTTTATTGTGGTAGCTCGTATATATTTCCATCCAGTTTTCATTTTATTTTTTACTATCCATTTGTGTAGCAGAGAAGGAAAAGTGTTTCAAATCTTCACTATAGAAATCTTAAGTGTAATTTCAATTTAAAAAAGGTAAAATAAGGCTCTGGTAGGCAAGTTTGTCAGTTTCTGTCTGCAAACAAAAAATATATTTCATGATTCCATCAAGGTGCTGTGTAGTTGACCTGCAGCTAAGATGTTCTGTTTTGTATCTGCATTAAAAAGGTTATTTCTTCTTTGTGAGGTATAACCTAATGGATTCTGCAGCTGAACAGCTTGAAACCATGTCTCTGATAAAAATTATGTCTTTAATAGTTGTGTTTCAAGCTGAGTTTTTTTCATTTACTTTGAGTCTTGCATTTATTGTGAAAACAGGGTTTGTCATATGGTTTTTTGAAGTAATAGTGTTCATCTCCTCAGCATCAGGGTGTTCCATAGTGCAGCTGTGATGATAGATACAGTTTCTGGTTCAGAGAAAAAGACTGAAATGGTGTCTCTTTATCACTTCTGTGAAATAGCTCAATTGTCAAAATACAACTCAACAAACTGAAAACTTTAAAAGAATTATTTTAGACTACTGTGCAATATATGGTGGTCTTCAACTTATTTTTTCCTTAATCTCTCTGGGCCTGAAATAATGAAATATGTTCTGCAATTTTTCTTGTTCAGGGTACTGATCTAAATTTCAGTTGAGAATCACCAATTTTTTAAAAGTGCTGACACATTTGTTTTTATTCTGCTCTAGTTTTTCACAAAAAGACTCATAGTTCCTTCACCTTGGATTGAACATGAAGGCAAACAAGTTTCTCAGTTTAATTCAACTAAATGTAAGTTGCTTTTGTGTGTCCATCCAAAATAGTGTAGCTTTTGGAGAAATTATCAAGCATAATTTATTTTAATCTTAATTTAAATTTTAAGAACTGGTGATAAAATATGGCACAACTGATAGATTTACAGCTGTTCTCTCCAAGTGCTTTCTTTAAGAATTATTTGTTAATCAAGAGTATTTTTTTATAATTTTTCCTTTCTATTATTTTTGGGTTTTGTTCTTAAACCTTTTTACTTTAATAAACCTGTTTTTAACCATTTTAATTTGCACACAGAATTGCACTGTTGATACTGGTGATAGCCAAGTCTTCTACTTTGCATTTTATATCTGATATTTGCATGTCCTCCTTATTGCTTTCCTCACCATATAAGTATGGAAAATGAAGTTCCATATTTTTTACCCTTTCTGCATAAATTCCTGTTGTCATCTTAGTGTCCTGCTAGCTCATGGTCACTGCTCATGGGTTTCCTAAGTTCATTATGTTTATGCCCATGTATTGTTGCTGAAGTTTATATATAACCAGCAGAATACATAGTAAATGAACTGCAAGTTAAATAAGTGGTGGTTTTTCAAGATTTGGAAAAGGCTAAACTTAAAAGTTTTTTATTGTGGAGATGCAGCTTGTGAATAGTGTATTTTTAATTGTCAATTGTAAGGTCATCATTTTTTGAGCAGAGAACACGAGCCACAATCCAAGATCTGGAAAAGTGAATGGTAAAGGAAAATGGTGTAACGTGTTCTTTAGCTGTATAAAAACCCCAAAATATTTATTCACCTCAAGTCCAGACTGAGTGATTTTATGGAAATGTGTTCTACTTGAACACAGCCTGTTAGCTAAGTGTAAACTAGTTTGTTTTAAATCTCTCTAATGTAGAGAAGGCTGCAGGAGACAAAGGTCTGAGCAATGTTGATGGTATTTCACTGTGCTTTGTTTGAATAGAAAGGTGCTGAAATTCTCTTCATCAGCTATAATGGTAACCTTTTTTCATTACTCCTTCCTATTCTCTTCCCAACTTCGATGCAAAAGTTTTGTTTAGTTGTAATAAATATTCTAACTGTATATACAATGCATGCTTAAATTTAAGTTCTTCTGTGTTTTACAGCCATCGATCTAAATAACATTTCTCCGATTGGAAGACAGCTAAGCTTGCAGCCTGGGAAGAGCAATGGTGAGTACAAGGCAATGTCTGAAATTACAGGCTTTCTCTGAAGCAAAATAACCCATTTTAAATGGCTATTTAATTTAAAAGGGGAATTATTTGTTTCTTAATATTCCCGTAGAAATAGTTTTTTTTGACCTAAATGGTACTATTAATTTTAATATCCATTTCTCATAGTAATTCAATTCTGTTACACTTTCTGATATTTTTTCTGAAGTAAAAAAATGAAGTCCTCTGTAAGACTGTGGAGTTCATTTTTTCCAACTAAATGTATGCACTTTTTCTGAATTAAGAAGTGAATGTAAGCCTCAGGTTCATGGGTAAATTGCAGTTTCAAGAAACCTTTAATGTGTTGCATTGTTAAGAGTTAGAGAATCTTGATTATTTTCAATGGCAAATAAGTAGCAGAAATCTTAATACATCTCTTAAAGTGTATCATTTTAGATAAATAAGTAGTGTTTTTCCCCAGGGTATTTTGATAATTTTTCTCCCATTTCCTTTTGAATCCTTTCTTTAGAGACCTCTTTCCTCAGTTAACATAAAAGCCTCTAGAGAGGCATTCTTACAACTCTTGGGTTTTTTATCACCAGGCCTAATGTGCTGCATATAGTGTTGTCAAATAAAAATCACAGCTTTAATTAACACTTTTCCTTATTGCAGCTGTAATTTAAATAGCTCAATTGCAGTGCGATTTGAAAGTGAATGTTTGTCTCTACAGTTTTAGTAAAAGGTCACTAAGCTAATTTTGTTGATTTTATTCATTGCAGCTGCTTGTCAGACAGTACTGTCTTTGCCAGTGGATATTAATTTAGAGAAAATATTAGGTATGTCATGCAGTATCTGTATTTATGAATGTTTAAATGTTTGCTGGGTATTTTTGTCTTATGAAATACTGAGAACCAAATGAATGAATGAGTTTTAAGCATGTGTTCTAAATATACAGTGTGTTGCACAGGACATGTAACTTAAATTATATGATTTGAGTGTGGACATAAAGATAGAAAAGGAGGGATGTGGAGGACAACTGGAAATTGTTCAGCCTGAAGGAGACTGAGGGTAGACCTCATTGCAGTCTACAGCTTCCTCATAAAGGGGAGGGGCAGACACTGATCTCTTCTCTGTGACAGGACCTGGGGGAATGGCCTGAAGTTTTGTCAGGGGAGGTTTAAGTTGGGTATTAGAAAAAGGTTCTTTACCTAGAGGATGGTTGGGTACTGGAACAGGCTCCCCAGGGAAGTGGTCATAGCACCAAGCCTGACAGAGTTCAAGAAGTGTTTGGATGATACTTTCAGGCACATGGTGTGACTCTTGTGGATGGTCCTTCGCAGGGCCAGGAGTTTGACTCGATGATCCTTGTGGGTCCCTTCCAACTCAGATATTCTGTGATTCTATGAAATTGATTAACAGTTAACAAATGCATAAAAGGTAATAAGCAGAAGATAACTCCTGCCTCCCCCAAATAGAGCAGTTACTTAACTCAGCAGAGCTCTTTGACTTAGAGATGACTAGCCATGAGGCTCATAGCCCAACCTTGCCTTGAATAAAGCTGTGCTATAATCCTGCCTTTAGTTTAACTGAAGCCACTGATGACTAGAGGTTGTGTGGTGGCAAACAAACCATGACTGCTGAGCGAGGAGGCAACAGTCCAAAGTAATTGTCCAGTTATAAATGCTACATCAAGCAATTGCTGCCAGCTTCTCAAGCTTCTCAGGCTAGAAAGGCCTGTTCTTACTGCTCATGTGGGAACAGTGGGTACAGCCAGCTTAGAGGGTTTTGGCTGTGTGCATCTATCCCAGTATTGAAATTAATCAAAAATAAACCAGAAAAATAGTACCACAACTATTGCCTTTGGTTTTTTTGTCTTAACAAATGCTTCCATCAACACATAATTTGTGAGTTCATTAAAAATTTCTTCTACAAGGAATACCCAGTCAGAATAGAGCGAGAGCAAAAAAGTAAAATAATCTGGTAAGTTTTAGCATATTTTAATGGGTCTTAGTCAACTTCTGTATAATTTCCTACTGTAAGCTGATAACTGCTTGGACTTGCTTCAAGTTGAGTCTGGTTTGCCTCTGGATGTATCACAAAGACCATTTAAACACCTGGGAGACCTGAAACCTAAACCTGAGTTTAGTTTTGCTTGGGTAGTAAAATAATCACTTTTGCATTTTTGCAACTCAGATGTGAGGAAGAGGGAAAAGGCCAGTAAGTAGATGGTAGCCTATGTGTGTGTGTGTATATATATATGTATATATATATATTTTTTTTTTTTATTAAGACCCTAGTAGTAAGTGATGATAGGTAGAAATGGAACCTTTGTGGACAGAGTGGACTCTTTGTAGTGGTGCCTAATTAGATTAATTACTTGCTGCATTGGTAAACTGGGTTGAATCTTTTAATTTAGTTATATATCTCTCTGTAGTGGAAGATTTTTTTCTGCATTCTTATTGGAAACAACTTTTCCCCACAATTTCTAGGTGAATATTTTAGAACTGAAGAATTGGCAGATCAGTCTCAGGAAAATCTGAGCTCTTCATCACTCAGAAGAAAGCTGTTTTTAGAAGAAAATGGAAGTGTATCTGCATGTTTGTCCCCTGCTTTGCATAGTCCATGTAGTAGTCAGCCACTTGGAGTGCTTTGTTCAATAGAATTATCTCCAGTCCGGTGCAGAAGCCCTCTGGACACATCTAGTTCAGTAAGTGGCCTGTTTTGTGGGCTGGATGGGATGTACTTTATGAGGGAGTAGGTGCTAAACTTGAGGATGGTGGTTTCGTTTTTTTTTTTTCCCCCAAATTTGGAAAAAACTATGTGAACTATAAGTATTGAAAGAATATATTACTGACTTTTTATTTTATCGTATTATTTTGTTGTGCTGCTAATCTTTTGTATAGAAGGAGTTATGTTCTAATGTTATGTTATGAAATGGAAGTAAAAATTAAGACATACAAAGACTTGCTGAAAGCGTGTTGAAACGTTTTCTTTTTCATAAAATGTGTATACAGAAAAAGTCTTGTTTAAATTCACGAACTCCTCTCTAAAATACCAGTCAGTATGAACTTGTGATATAGTTATTTCCCTTATAGCTCATAAACTCATTTATAATGGAAGACATTACTTGTGGATCTTTGAACACAGTGCTAAATGTGCTTTTTTTCTTTTCCATTGGCCAGAGTTTTCAGATGAAGAGATATTTATTAGAACACAGAACATAGTGTCTGTTCTTTAAATTAAACAAAGTAAATCTTTTTCCCATAGCACAGCAGAACTGGTTTAGGTGATATGGTTTCATATGTTTGGTGGCCGAAGTGCATGGAAAAAAAACTACCCTAGAAACAGTGTGGCTTAAAAAAAAGGTTACTATGTTAACCTAGTAAAGAATTCCTATAACATAATAGTGGTCACATTCTTGCAGTATAATTCTCTTAAGGAGAAATAGTTTTCCGTTTTGCCTGCTTCTGAAGTAAGTAATTCAGAAAATATGATTTACATTAAAATATAAATAGTGGCTGACTTCCATCAGCATTGATATGAGTAAGAAATTTAGATCAGATACTTGACTTGATACACAGATAGCATTAATTCTCTATTTAAGTTTCTCAGAGTTCTTAAATCTAATGGATATAATAGGCCTAGTTGGTATTATGTGACAGTTTGAGTCCATTGCTCATTTTTCCTGTGTGGAGGCATAAAGTCCAGGTAAAGAGCTGCACTGAAATATTTAAGCTAAACTAATGATAGAGGTTGTCACTATAAAGGATTAGTCTTTCTCAGTGCTTCCATATTAAGCTTTTAAATTAGAACACTTTAGAACACTTTTTATATATACATATTAGCCAAAGTTACCATTATAAAAATAAGCTGTGTGGTTTTGATTTTTTTTTTCTTTTTTTTTTCCTGAAGGGTCAGTTTTCTTCAAGTCCTATTCAGGGAGGAACAAGAGCTTATAGTCTGGGAAGTATAACCAGTCCCACATTCTCAGAGGGGTCTCCTGCACGTAGTGGTTCTCCTACTTTTTCACCAATTGCTTTCCACATAAGAAAAACACCACTCTCAGGTATGGTTATCTTGTATATGTGTTACTCTTTCTTGAGTCATATATTTTTATTATAAAAATTTTTTATTATAAAAACTGCTGGGTTCACAGGAGAACCTATTTGTATTTGGAGACAAGTTACTATACTTGGCAGACCAACAGTCTCCTCCTATGTGACACATTTACTGTTTAGCAGTGAAATATGTGAGACAATGTAATGTATATGCTTGCAAAAAATCAGCTTGGGAAAATATTCTGGAAGAGGCCATTGAGACCTTGTAGGAATGAAAAAAGTTAGAAGGGTTAATCTGGTGTAGGAGGGAATTTAAAGCCACGTGTCTGAACTAAGTCAGGTGACAATTCTGATATGGCCCAACCTGAAGCATTTTAAGGTCAATGGACAAAGAATGTTTAGGTTGAGTTTTTAAATCATGCAATCATAAAGATTATTTGAAACGAAACTGATGGGTGAAGAAGTCACAAACATTTTGTGTCCTTGTCACTCTAGAAAAATGCCACTATTTCATGCCATGTCCATAGCCTGGAAAGGCTTTAACACCATGTTTATACGTGATTTTGCTGTGATGAGCCTTGTGGTATTTAACACCATTATATGTGGAGATTGCATATGTGTCTTCTCACTTGTTTGATCTTCTTAAACTTTATTGCTGCCAAAAATCAAATACCTATAGAATATACGTGTTGATATTTGTTTGGGAAAAACCTACAGAACCAGCCTTCCTTTGAATACTATGTAGTATTGACACTTGAAAATACAAGGTATCCAACGCAACAAACCATGTCACAAAAAACAAATTTGGTGGTAAAAATGGGTAAGAAACTTGCCTTTACCATGATAATTAAAATGTTCTACTGGTTTGCTTGGTATTTGGGGTTGGTTGTTTGATTCGATTGGGAGATTGGGGTCAGTGAAATACTGTGTAGTTGGCTATAAATTATTCAGTGGCCTGCAGGCATTTGAGGATGATGAATTTTTTTCTATCAGATATCATGTGGAATTAAACTGTTGGGTTTTTTTACAGACCAAAGAAAATTTACATTTCGTTCTCCAGATATTCCTTCTTCCTCAAATAGAATGACACCGCCAAATACAAGAAGTCCTTACATAGATGGTTGTTCTCCAATTAAAAGTTGCTCTCCTATGAGGCTTGGAGCTTGCAGAGGAACTGCCCAGTATCAGACTTCTGTCATTAGAATACCAATTGCAGTTGAGAATCACGATGAGGATGAGGAAGACAAGGAAAATGCTTCTCCAGCAGAAGCTCGGTTCCCAGAAATGGATAATGGAATAAACTTACATCAGGAAGACAGTGATACTTTTGCACATGGTACACATCTTGTGGTAGCAACTGTGTCTATTGCACCAGATCACTCAGAAGCCTGTCATCAAAGGTTGTCATCATTTCAGGATATAGAAGGCTTAAAAGAAAATAATACTGTAGATATGGTTGATGCAGCTGAAGTGTCAGAGGAAAACACTTGGATAAAAGAAACAGTTGGCAATAGCAATACACCAATGACCAGCTTTATGACAGGCATTACTTTCAGTATTGAAAGCTCTCGGATGTGCATGTCACCTCTTGCCGAAAGCAGTGCAATTCCTTGTGACAACAGTAGTATTCAGGTAAAAATAAACATTTTTTTTGCTTCTCTGTAAAACCGAGCTGAACATAATAGCTTTGAATACATATACCATTCTGGAAGTAATTGTTGTTTTCTTGTGTTGGATGTGGCATGCTGGTGGTATCATGACTTTTACCACTTCCCTCCCATCCCCTCTGCTCTCTCTGGAGTTAGTGTAGCAATTACGAATTATTTTTGTGTTGCTCTGTACAGCAATACATTTAACTTAATCCAAGCTAATTCTGACAAACCTGCTTACAGATTTGCTTTTGTTGTTAACTGATTGTAGTTGGTTTGTTGGATTAAGTTCTGTTAATCAAATGAAAATCATATCAGTTATCTGGGATTTATTGGGATTAGAATTACAGTACGTGTTTCAAGCCCTGCTTCTTGATTTCAGGTGGACAGTGGTTACAATACACAGACTTGTGGAAACAGCATTATGGATACTGCGGGGGCTGAAAACAGCTGCAGAGAAAATGATGTGAATACTGTTGTTTTTCAGAATAAATCTCAGCTGCTTAGAACAAAGGTAGGAGTTTTAATTGTGATAGAAAAGTGAGAGCCTTCCCATGTAAAGCATCCATTCCCTGTTTTGTTTGGTTCCAGGGAGCCTGAGGGGGAGAGACAATGAGGTGATAATAAAAGATGTTAATGTAGCATCATTTCAGGTATGTTGAAAGTGGGGAATAAATGCAGGAAAAATTATCTTAAGGTGACAATAAAATTAATGTGTTTTATGACAAAGGTAGGTATATGTGTGAATGGTAGTTGTGAGGCTGCTCAAGGCTTCTGATATATTGGAGTCTGTCTCTTATTTTTGTTTCTGTTGTTCTTACTGCTTTTTTTTATTGCTAAATTTTTTAATGTGTGCCTGTGGAGAAGGATTTTTTTGGGAAAATTGTCTGCTGTTGATTTTCATAAACTCATTAAGTTTCTTAGAACATACCTAGCATGCTGACTTGGTGGGGAACTTTCTGCTTGGATATGGTCTTTTGATTACAAGTGCTTTGATGACCTATCTGAAAAAAAAATTACAAAAGACAATACATATCTAGCAGGACTCCTAAACCCTCAGTCCTGTGAGTGATAGGAAGGAGTTCTTCTTGCAGAGAATTGGAAGCAAGGCTATTTTCCTTGAAGAGAGCAAAGATCATCTCCTCTCACTTAGTAATTATAGTTTTATGGTCTTACAAACTTAGTAGTTTATAGTCTGCCACCTGGTGTTGTTTACAGTCCTTGAAGGGGAGACAATACTGACTAGTAGTTCCAAATTATAAAAAATCCTCAAGTAGGCCCATTTCAGCCCTGACTTCACTTCTGTATCTGATATGTTAATAGCCACTTCTCTGCCAAGGTGAAGTACAGGCTGATGGTGTCTTACAGACCATTGACATCAAATTCTGAACTCTGCTCATTTAAGACTAGGATAAATGTGCCCTTACAAAATTAAAAGCAGCTGGCTATTATATCTTTAACATCTAGAAATATCCATCTACTCTGAGGTCTTGCCCCAGTCACCCTGTTGGACATGGATTACATGTGTGAATGTACTTCCCAGGATCAATTGTATAGTATCAAACCTGACCTAGAGGGACTCACCAATGTTATGCCGCTGTCTTTTCCCACTAATAATCTTTGAATTGCTAGATCCTAAGCCCAATTTTGCATTTTAGATAAGTATTTAAGTATGAAGGCATTAAGTACTTCCTTCAACTCTCACAAGAGAGAGAACCTCCAGAGAATGGAAATAAAAAAGCACAGACATTGCTGGCTGAAAGAATCGAGTCTGGCTCATTCAGAGCATGTGAGCTCTGAAAGGGAGTGGTTCCTGCTACACAACATGTTTCAAAGATCTGTGCAGAGAAAACATTATTTCTTTCTCATTTCAGAAGGGGAGAGGTGGTACTTAAGGTACTTATTGTACTTGAAATATGCAGATAGTAGGTTTGGAACTTACTTCTTTTGGAGAACTTTTGTGAAAATGGTTTTAAAATTAACTTTTCCTTATTCATCTAGGAGTGTTCGGTTTTAAGCCATAAGGACAATCAGTTGCTGAGAGCAAAATCGCCAGAGTCGCAATCCTGCTTCCAAAAAGCAAAACCACATAGTACAGTATTTGGAAAAAATGCAACTTGCAACATTTCTGCTTGGAAACATAAAAATGAAAATCAAGTTCAGGGATTTCACAAAAGTGGTATGTAGTTTTCTGACGGGGAATTTAAGTTGTGTTGACTAATAAATTTTTATACGTATGATCTCAATTACCTGGATTATACCTACTATTTTGCTTTGTTAATGCAGATGTAATAAATTGTCTGGTATATATTAAGGGAGTTTTTAAATAATGTGGGATTTTTTATGTCTTATGGACAAATTTATTGGTATTAAGTGATTCTTTTTGAAAATTAAGGCATCTAGAGAAACAATGCTTTTTTTTCAGAATTGTGTTCCTTCTGTGATTAGGATAGATTCCCTGTGGAGCCTTGTTTTGAAAGTTTGGACATAGCTTCAGCTTCCAGATAGGTACCTGTTTTGGATAGATTGAGCAAACCTAGGATAACTTGCATAGGAACCAAAGTAACAGCAAAACCAGCTACATTTTAGGATTTGTCCCTCCTAAAGGCATGAGGGGACGTGTTTTTTATGGTGGAGAAAAAAGGAAGTCAAGAGTGAGTCACTGGACAGAAAGGAACTGCTGGGGGTGTGATGAGAGCAAACCCCAAAGTTTAGTTCTTTTAGTAATACAAAATAAGCTTTCTCAAAAGCAGCTGTTTAGCAGTTCTCTAAACAGCTTTTAGCTTGGTTTGATAGAAAGTTGCCTATCTGTCAGGTTTACCATGTACTTGAGTAAAATGTATTATGGGTTATTTAAAATTAAATTGTAGTGTTGTTGCTTTAGTAATTGTATTAGTACTAACCTTGGAGTTGATCACCTGACTCCACCAGTGTCTCTTAAGAACACTTGTGTCCAAATTGATGCTCCAGTGCAGTTCGGAAGGAAGCTAAGAAAGTGCACTAAGATTAATTGGTCTCAGTACATCACTAAGAGAATGGTGCAGCCTTTCTTCTATTAAAGTAAACCATTACACTTTTACTTCTCTCTTATGTTTAATTCCCAGTATTATTATGTTACTTACAGAAATTACCAAAGTACTTACATAAACCCTTAAAAAAACTTCTGCATGCCACATAAGTGATAAGAAATTATTAATATAAACAACCAACCCCTTGATGCTTTCAAGAAAATCATCGATGATTAAAGTAATGAATTGAGGAGGGTCTACAAGCCCAGAACTCCCTTTGTCTAATCAAATCAGATTTGGTTAAATTTGACTGGATTTGTTTAAAAGAACCTTCTGTAATTTATAAATGTGAATGAGGGGAAAAAAATCCATATGGTTATCTTCTAGTCCTAGTGACTAAGAGGGGAAGAGGAGATATGTTTATGTAGAGCTCTGAAGTAAACTTTGTTGGGTTAATGAAAATGATAAGTCCATTCTAATATGTATTCCCGGTGAAGTAGTCTTTTTCATAGCAAGGATGTTCAGTCCCAGGGTGCTGGATAGCTGCTTTCTGTTCTATTCCACAACCCACAGAAAAGCTTGTACCAAAGTGATAGCTTGTGGCTGATGAGTAGCTGTTGACACACTAAGCCTGAAACCATTGATCAGACCTAAATTTGAAGGCAAAATACAGCATTTTTTAAAACTCTTAATGTTAGCAGAATTGCATGGCATTAAAATCGTGTTAGACCTGAGACTTGCATGTGTTGTTTGAATAGAACAGTTCTTGAAATATTTTCATTAATAATTCACCAGTGAAGGCTTTCTGAAAAACATACTTAAGGAAAAGGGAAGCTTCTATACATAGCACTTGGTTTTACTTCTCACATTGCAAAAATAAATATAAAAAAATTTAGTTTTCTAACCAGCAACCATGATGTGCATTATATTTACTTCTGTAGCACTTTTAATCACTATTTCTGTAATGCATATTGGATTGACAGTAAATGAATCTAGCATCCTAAATTATCCATTTCATGATCTTCAAACAGTGCCGTACTAAAAGCTGGAAGTACAGTGACTTGGTAACTTTTAGGGTATAAATTTTTTTAGAAGTAGGAAATTAACTCAGACTTCTGGAATATGAATTTTATACAAAAGGGCCTTCAAAATGTTCTTAGCTTTAGCTTGTACGTTTTGTCATTCAAAAGCAGGACACAACTTCCCTAAGATTTATAAGTGTCTTTTAAGTGTTTTTATAAGTGTATATTATGTATGACCTTGTGTCTTTTCTGTTTCTCATGATAGTTTTCTTTAACAATAATCAACTGAAAGGAGGAATTTCAGGTATCTGGACTGTACACAGGATTTATTTTTGCAACTGTGATTACTAGAAAAAGTAATATTAATTTATGAATTTAAGAAGCAGTGTGGTCCAAATTATCTCTTTCTGAACTGTTCTGCATTATATGTGTAATTAGGAATGGGTTATACGTTTTAATTAATTTCTTTTTAATTTTTAATAATATGTTCAATGATTGGAGGATTTTGAAGTATTCACAAATAAAAAATCTATCACTAAAATATTTAATTTCACCCTGTATTAGTACATTCTTAAAAGTTAGGGAAAAGTAACAGCAGAAATCTGTAAATGGGAGAAGTATATTAACGATCCCTCAAGTAAATTGCCTGTATTTTCTGTCCTGTTTTGTAGTCTTCAGTTAGATGTGAAATATTTATTTTACGAAAACATGCCTATTTTTTTATTGTTTTGTACAACAGATTTGGAGAAGAAACCTACTGTGCAAATTACCATGGAAATAACTTGACCATTCTGTTTCTGTTGTTCCTAATGCATTGGTTGGCACACATTGCACAAAATGGTCATTGTTTACATTAAATTAATTTCAGTAGTTTTAATGAGAGTCCTTTAACATGTCTAATTGTAAATTGAGTAGAGGAACATAATAAAGACATCTTTTTCATACCTATGTTGTTCAATTACTTCTTTCAGTTCGGAGGTGCTAAAGAGAATGTACTGAAGAGACTGACTTCGGTCAGGCCTTAATGCTGTTAAAAAGAAATCCTACAATCGTTCCTTCACTTTGCAGAAACATTTATTTTCACCAACAAGACAAAGGTGTAGATAATAGTTGGTTTTAAAAATACTGTTCTGCATAAATAGTCATAAAAAAGTAGCTTAAAAAAATTTTTACACATCATTAAAGTATGTATTTAAAAAGTAAACAAAACTAGTTTCTAGCATTTTGCCCATAGGGAAAAATACATAAATGCAGATAATTGTGTGACTTCTGTTAACTTTTATATTCATCTATTTCTGTAGCTTCTTTTTCTTTTTCTCTGGTTCATTCTCACTGCTTGCCTCTGTAGATGGATTTGCAGGCACATCCTTTACCAGTATCTACAGTAGGAAAAAAAAAAAAGTCAAAACATTTTTGACTCAATTTTTTTCTATCCTGATAAAACTTGAGTTTACTTGTGTAGACTTTTTTACATATGCTGCATCAACATCAGAACCTTCTGATTTAGGAAATAATCTGTTACAAGACAGTGTGGGAATCAGAACTGGGAAGAGATCAAATGCACAGACCAAGACTATAGCCTGGACCCAGAGATGTTTCTTTCTGTGAGACAGTATTTAAGTTGCTGAAACCTTTGGACAGACACAAAGGAAATGATCACTGTATGTGCATCTTATTCCTATACTCCTTTCTTACCAGAAAGGAGGACTAGTAACTGATGTTTAGAATGAGGGAGTATTTTGGATTAACCAGTACAGCCCATCCTGTATCAAGGGATAACTTCAAATTTTAGCATTTATTTTGTTGTAGAGTAAGGACCTTCCCAGAAATTAGTACAAGTAGAATGGAAGAACGGGGGGGATGGAAAGCCCCAAACCATCAGCTTGTATTAGTTTTCTTTGTGTCTGTTCTCAGAGTGTGTCCCTTGGACTGGAGTCACAGCTGCAGGAATGTTCCTGAGTCATGCCCCTAGCAGTAGCTCTGTTGGTGAGCACAAACAGGGGGCAGCTCAGAAAGTGAATGCACAACAGAATGCAAGGGTTCCTTTCAATTACAAATTTCATTATCTACTCCTAGTTTTTAAAGTCACAAGGATTGGCTTCAACTCAGTCCAGTCTGGAGAAGATGAACAGATGGAGAGCAGCCCTACCAAGAAGGACTTGGGGGTGCTGGGGGATGAGAGGCTGCACATGAGCTGGCTATGTGTGCTTGCAACCCAGAAAGGCAGTTGTATCCTGGGCCGCATCGAAACCAGAGTGGCCAGTAGGACAAGGGAGGTGACTTTGCCTCTCTACTCATCTCTGGTGAGACCACACCTGGAGCACTGCATCAAGCTGTGGGGTCCCCAGCACAGGAAGGACATGTTGAAATGAATACATAGGAGGGACAGCAAGATGATTAGAGAGGGATGGAGCAACTCTCCTATGGGAAAGGCTGAGAGAATGGGGGTTGTCCAGCTTGGAGAAGAGAAGGCTCCAGGTAGACCTTTGACCAGCCTTCCAGTACCTGAAGGGAGCCTACAAGAAGGCTGGAGAGGGACTTTTCACAAGGGCCTGTAGTGACAGGAAAAGTGGGAAGGGTTTTAAGCTTAAAGTGGGCAGGTTTAGATTAGCTATTAGGAAGAAATTCTCTACTGTGAGAGTGGTGAGACACTGGAACAGGTTTCCCAGAGAAGCTGTAAATGCCCCATCCCTGGAGGTGTTCAAGGCAAGGTTGGATGGGCCCTTTGAACAACCTGGGCCAGAGGAAGGTGTCCCTGGCCATGGCAAGGGGGTTAAAATTAGATGGTCTTTAAGGTCCCTTCCAACCCAAACCATTCTTTGGTTCAAGATAATAACAGAGCTCAAAGATCAGAATATTTATATGCATTTGGAAACATGATTTCTCAATGAAAAAAGAAGTAATAATGCTTGACTGACTGTATAAAAAACAAGGAGCTCTTGCATATTTTGGGTTGTTTTTTTCCCCTCTATGATTAGGGCTACTCAATTACTGTTTACAAAGAATGTTGCATGTAACTTTAAGTGCACAATCTTGTAATGTCTTACAAAATACTTAAGAGGCCTAAGGTGTGAGACCAAGTGAAAAGCCTAGTGTCCCAGATGCACTAATACTGGAATTGAAAAGTCTTAAACCAGAGACAGTTAATGGGACATTACAGTTCTTACAACATTATTAAAAGAAAATATTTATATTGTGGGAGTTGTAGGACAAAACTGCCAAGATAGCTAGCAATTATACAGTTATCTTCTAAGCCACCCACCACAGTTACATTGCAATTCACTGGAGCAAAAAGATCATACTGAGTTTTGGCAGATTTTCAAAGAGAGATTTGATTACAGAACAGTGAAATTCAACATATTACTTCAACAAATCATCACCTTTACCATCAATGGAAATATCACAATGGGCCCAGAAGAGAAATTTCATATAAACGCCTCTATTCTTTTCAACAGCCAGTGAAAGCAGACCTATGTTCTACTGAGAGTAGATATGAAGCAATCATCACAAGCTCCTGCAAAATGGTTTGGGGTTTGTTTTTTTTTTTTTCTTCTGGTTAACTTTCAATTTTACCACATGATGATTTTGTAACGTAACATTATTGAAGGGTAATATTGTTCTGTGCATTTTGTGCCTTACCTTTGGTTCTACCAAGACCATCCGCATTTTCTGATGTTGGATGTTGGAATCATCTAATGTAATGTTCACTTTAACTTTATCAAATACACGTAATGTTGTGTCTTCCACAGTAAGTGATGGTACCTGAAAGTTAATATTTTGTATAAATACTTGCAATGTCTAATGTTTTTATAGAAATAAATATTTTTGTAGGAAAATTCAGTGTTACACATAAATAAGAATGGTCACAAATTACTGCCATAATATCTGGTATACATAATTAGACACTGATAGTATCACAGAAACCATTATTTAGACTTACAAATACTATAGTAGCACTACTACTATGGATTAATAAACTTTGCATTTAGAAAAACCTCTTGTACCCTTCTAAATCCAATTACAGTAGACTTTAGTCATTTTGATCAATTACCAAATAAAAAGATAAAGGTATTTAAGAACAAACCTTAAGAATAATAAGAACACACCTCATTGTTGTAATCCAATTTTGGTGTTGGTTTGTCTTTTTCTTCAAAGAAGACTGTTCCTTCTAACCCATACTTAGGAATCAGAACCACAATTGCGTTTTTTCTTACAAATAATATATATGCATCTTCATTTACTACTCCCTTGGTTTTGAAGAATAACTGTAACAAAAGTAAAATACAGAAATAAGAAAAAAAATAGAACATTCTTTTCTGAATTATAAATATATACTGCCTTAGAAATATATAACAATCAATACAAATCTATACTTCGTGAGAATTACACAGCATATACTGAAGGCAGATTAAAAAAAAACCTGTAAACCATTTAGAACATTACTGTAGTATTAAGCATTCACCATGTTTATAAAAGCACAGAACTAAAAGACTTCTCAAGATGCCATTATTCTGAATTTTTCAGAACAAGCAATGAAGCCTTTAAGCTTTTCCTCAAAGAAGCATCCCTCAGGCTTGATCATTTCAGCCTTGCTTGGTTTTGCACTATAAAGTACAGTGTTCTCCCGCTTGCTTTAAAATCAATGTGAATGTCCATGGTTAACCCTGTAACACCTCAGGACTGCTTGCTTACCTGTGTGTGGAATGCAACAGATGCTCTTTGTGCGTATTGCGCCATTTTATGTCGGTAATTGAGATTTTTACACAGATCTGCTAGTTTATGTTTATCTGTCAGTTCTGGGTAGGTACTGTCTGCTCCTATGGCCACTGCCAAAAGCCGATGCACTATAATATCAGCATACCTGCAAAGATGAGGTTAAATGATCCATGACATAGCAAAACATACTTTTTGAAAATTAAAAAATCAAAGTTCCTAAATATATGCTTGGTTTCGTGAATCTTACAGATCTAAAAGTTTTCGTAATAATGACGACTCCTGTATCAATTCAAGATCACTCTCTCTTTGCTGACCAAAGATGCACTGCAGAGCCAGAATGAACTATACTGTTTTCTAAGATATATTTTTTACTATATTGTATCAATAGAGCCTGAATTGTTGAATTCTTACAAAGAAGAAACAAAATTTTATTTTTGGACTAAAGAATGTTTCACCATGGCATCTTAAGCCAATCCCTCTTGCCTTTCCCCATTGATCTGCAAAACATAATTCCATTTGAACTTCTTGATACATAACTTTTATTAGAACCTCAGCAAAGAACTTTTTAACACATCTAGTAGGAATTAAAATTACTATTTGGACCCTAGAAGTTCCCCAAATTATCCGTGTAGGAATTTCAATTTGCATATACAGAGATTTCACTTGAACTGTATCTAAGGAGCAAAAGATGGTAACAGTTATTTTCCCCAAAACTCAAATAATTCTTGGTTAGAATTAAAAAGCAACCTACTTTTCCATAAAGTATGATTTCATTACAAGGCAACAGCTACAATAGCAAGTTTCCAATTAGCAGTGTCTTCATATGTAAAGTAGAGTCTCCTCAAAATTTAAACACAGCTTCCATCTAAAAAATGACTAGGCAAAGTTTGCTTCAGTCTCTGACCCCAGCGTGCATTTCTGTGACAGAGATCTGCATTAGGGATATTTCTACTATTTTTATGAGTATTTTAAAAAAACATACTATATCTTAGGACTTGTGGACAGTAAACTTGGGAGCTCACATGAAGATGGATCACGATCTAAGCCACTGCTGTTTCAACTGAAAATAGCATTTCTTCACAAATAAATCACTTTTTTGTTTTCTGAAACTCCTGTAAAATAAAAGTACCTTCTAATAGGTGAGGTAAAGTGGGTATAAATAGGTGAGGCTAAACCATAGTGATGAAAATCATTATCCATTCCAGAGCAGAAATAAACAGCTTGCATCATGCAGCGAGTGGTCAAAATTCGCAACAGTGTATTGAGGTAGGGGAACGTAGGAGATTCAGCTTTGTCTAGTGATTCAGCTAAAGCCTTTGCTGAATCCGTCTTGATTTCCAAATTCTGAAACAAGAGAAGAAAAAATACAATAAAGGTCAGGTATTACTAGCAAATATTAAGAGTATAAACAGAAATGCAACAGATACATCCATGGTAATTTTAGCAACTAGCACAGGTATCACACTTAATAACATAATGCCATTGTTAAAAAAAATAAAAATCTACCCACACACAGGTCCCTCCCTCATTATTACTAGTGCTCTATGCAAAAAAGACATGTCATTAGCCTAGGAATTCAGAAAATACATCCACTCTCAACAAAGAAACACTTTATGCCAATAAGTTGCTTTTTTCCTGAATAAATCCCTCCCATATTTATACAACACATAGATTCTCTCCAAGCACAAGGTAATTGACTTTGTTATATTTCCTCCGCAAAATTACTATAAAAGTGATTTGTAAAACTAGTACTGTATGACAATTCGCTGGCCGTTTGCCAGTGTTCTCCAATAAGAATTCATAGTGTGAAAATACAGTGCACTTAAGATTTTCAGAAACACAAAGCAAGTTTCATCACAAGGTAAGTTGAATGCTCTTTTCTTCATGTACACCACTGACAACAAAGTATGATCCAGCAATCAAATTATGCCTGTATTATGGTCAAATAATAGCATATTTATTTTAAAAGTATAAATACAGTATATTAATACCTAATTGTGATGTTCGTGTCAAAAGTAGTGAAAAAGCCACTTCAGTTTACTTAAAAGAATGTTTATCGTCACACAGAAATTTACCTTTCCAAATAAAACAGTACTTCAAAAACAATTTTCAGAGCAGAAATGAAATCATTATCATTATTCCAATTTTATGCCAGTGGAAAATTAAATGGGCTAGGTTTGGGCTTGTCTATTAATCTCACACTGAGAGAATTTGGGAGTTTCTCTCTTGCCCTTAGGAAACCATAAAAAAGGGGTGAGGAAAGACTTGAAGGGAAAGTAAATACCAATGCACATCACGGTATCTACGAAGTTAAAAGTTTAGCTCAAATAAAAGATCCTGACACTGTAAAAGTAATTTTTTTGTTCAGACTTGTTTCAGGCTAAATAAACCTTTAGCTGTTCTAAGGAGAGGATGGAAACTATAAACACATTTTCTTACTTCCTGACTTTGAGAGAAACATATTTGACTTGACTAACCAATTTTTAAGTACATCAATAATGTATGTGATCCAAAGCCAAAATTGGCTCAAAAATCATATGTAACTTGGAGAGGAGAAGCATTCACAACATACAAGTGTTACAAGACTTATAGAGTGATTTATTTTCTTTACCTAAGAAAGGGTTTAAAAAGCACAAGATTCTTCATCTAGAGGTACAATTATCTTGCTACAAGTAACGGCAATTTCAAAGTGTAACTGATACATTTCCAAAGTACTGCTTTCCGACCCTTACTCTTGGGTAAGTGGCCAACCAGAGAGAAAACATGGCTTTTCATAGGGCTTTTCAAAATGAATTCACTTAATTAACATGGGGTAAAAACTTGCCTTGGACTTTGCGGCCTTCACAAGGATGTCATAATTTGATGGGGGAGGAGCAGGATGTTTCCGGAGCAAGGCAAACTCTGGGAACTCATCATAAATTTTTTGTGCTACAGAAATATTGGCAAGCAACATGAACTCTTCAACCATGGAATTTGTTTCTCTGTCAAGATAAAATATTTTATATTGTTAGAAAAGCATTAAATTATACATTTATTTTGAGTGCCTAATGAAGAAACATTTTACAATCCTAACAATATTTTATATTAACTAGCGGTTTTGATCATTTATACCCTTAGGCAAGCAACTCCAGGACTAAAAACATAACGCTTATTAAGTTTCAAATATCAAGTAAAATCACAAGTTCATATATGAAGAATCCAGTTCAAAACTTGCTAAATAAGTAGTGGAGTAATATACAGGAACTCTCTTCCAAGGATCAGCTTGCTCAGTGAAGCTGTGGATGTCCCATCCCTGGCAGTATTCAAGGCCAGGTTGGGTGGGGGTTTGAGCAACCTGGTCTAGTGGAAGGTGTCCCTGCCCATGATCATCCAGATGATCTTTAAAGGCCTCTTCCAACCCAAATCATCCTCTCATTCTATGAGTGTCCTGCACTATTACAGGAACTTTGAAGACTATTAACTAAATGTTTTGACTTAAACATGTCTTTAAATCAATCCCTACTCTGAATTGACTAATAAATAAAGTGCATACTTGAGCTCCTTAGTCTGTAGATCAATAGGATCGTGAGTTTCACTGTCGATGTGGAAACGAACTTCAGGTGACGAAAGTGTTAAGGCTCTGGAAGACAGTAAGTGGTATTAATGAATTACAGTAAAGCAGACAGAGCAGCTGAGCTGCAAGCCTGTACACATCTGAGTTTATCATGAAACTGTAATTTAAAATTAGCAGAAACTGTGTAATTAATGTTCAAATTTCCAGAAATTGTCATGCTGATACACACCATAGTGGCTCCTAAAATTTCAAATGCTACTTATCTGGTTGTGTTTTTATAATGACTCTAAGAGATCCATATTCACTGATCTTGTGAAGAAAAAGTTAACATCCCAAGTTTATATTTTTGGCGAAACGAAGATAAGCATTTTTATGCAAATCAAAATGAGACAAATACTTCTCTTTTGTAAGATTTTTCACCAGAAAAACAGACACAGGACCATCATACATTTCAACTACAAAAAAAGTCAGAAAAAACAAAGCAGGGAAAAAGGTAACAGGTACACTGCATGGTTTACCCATTCTCGATTCTTTTCTTCTTCAGAATTTTTGCTAATTTGTTTAGTCCACGAAGGCTGGTAGTAATCTCATCATTCATAGTTGCTGAATCAATTCTCATCTGTGCTTCAGCATATGTAAGAGAAGCCTTGAAGAGGTTAAAAAAAGAGACACATCAAGACACATAACTGAATACATAGTTCTGTCTTGCAGAAAGTGCAGCTTCCTGTCAAAGTTGGTTCACAATATTATACACCTTTACATCAACACCTAAATGCCTGTCATCCTCAAAGAACCGTGTACAAATGAGGACAGATCTATAAAAGATATTAAGAAATACCAGGCATTTTATTGTCTCTTATGCTGATCACAGATGTATTTTATATATTAGAGATCTGAATTTCAGAAATTTATTTAACATCTACAGAATCCACAGTATTTAACTGAAAAATATAACTAGCTGGTGTGTATCAACAATGTCCTATATATATCATATACAAAGTAACCAAACACAAAAACATTGCAGCATTAGAGGCTTGAAAAAGGGCAGAATCCAATATTTTCTTTATTTTTAGGATTCCAGCATAATTTTGTAAGTAAGAAAATATAAATCATTAAGCAGAAAAAAACCCTTATCAAGTCTCTTGATCATTGCTTTTATAATACAGCTTTCAGCTTTTTTTTCAGACGTATAATAATATTTATGTGACTAACCTTGGAATTAATGATACTCTTTGTAAATCTGGTTTTTAGAATTTCGGCCTTATGGTTCATCTCCCAAATACACGAAAATGCAAGTCTATAAAAGGGAGAAGGAAAGGAAAATAAGTAAAAATCCATGCATAAACGGGCAGTTTCTTGTCAGGATCAAAGTATGCATTATGTACATATACCTGTCCACATTAGATCTCAGGGAGCATAAGTTGGAACTAAGTAGCTCTGGAACCATATCAATCCTCTGCAAAGTAAAGAATAAAAATCATGACTTGTTATAAGTATGTATTTTAACGTAGGGATTTTTAGTATACTAACAGCTTAGAGGTAGTAACTATTTTTTTTGCTAAGAAATCTCAGACTACTGAAAGAAAGTATGCTACATTAAGGACATTAGTTCTAAGATCCATTTAAATAATCTTTCTTTTTTTAGTAACAGTTATTTCCAAAAAAAATATTGTGGTCTGTAAGAAATAAAATAAACAGGACCAAGTCTACAGTGTTAACGAATGCAAATCGTAGGATACATGAGAGATTTAGCTATCATGAAAAAAAACCCACCAAACAATGGAAAAGGCAAAGCCAGGCTACCTCTGCAATTTCAGATTGGTATTAAAACAGTACTCCAGTTTCAGAGCTGCATGTCAATAATGCTTCCAACAGTAGTTGAAAGGGATATTCTCCAGATAATGGATTTTAAAAGACAAAAAGGGAAAATAATGTCTTAGATAAATTAAGTGCAGCCTGAAGGAGTTGGCTTTTTTTTTTTTATCTTACTTCAGAGAGAATGTGTCTACTCCCAAGAAGTAAAAGGGGAAAGCAATGAAAATCCAACCACTTAATAGTACCAAAAGCTGTAGAAAACAATTACTTTTTCACACAGATATACTGTTGTTCCTCTTTTTACTGACTCCTCATCCAAAGCATTTCCTGGGCGAATGAAATGACTGACATCAGCAATATGTACACCGACCTGGAAAACAAGCATCACGTTATGCATCTCATGAAACAGAAAGAGTTCTCAGCCCCTTTACAACAAGAAAGAAACTTTCTCAAGTTTTATTTGCAACCCAACTTATCCATTGCCAGTTCCCTTCAGCAGCTCCTCCATTTAGTAATAGGAATAGTTCAAACCTATCATATGGATATTACAAAGGGAATAGCTGCAGCTATTATTCATAATAAGCATGTGTATATTTAGGGGGAAGTTATATTCATTACCAATGCAACTCTTCTTTGCCTGGGGGCTCAAATAACCTCTTTCATTTTCTTCAAGGCTCACTACAAAGTTCTTACCTTCCATTTTGGCACACCTGCTATTACGATTCTGAATTCCAAAAGGAAGACAATCTGACTAAATCAGATATAAGGGGGTAGAGAGTAGAGAGCTGGTGTTAAGCCTGTAGCTTTTTAATGCCTTTTTTTTTTAATAAAATAATCATTCCATAGGCATTACAGCACTATCTTATTTTTTTTTCTGACAGTTCCTTATTCTAATAAGGATAAATATTCTTGTTTACAATACTTACCTAAAGCAGTAAATACATTTTATGTTAATTTCCCATGACATACAAGGATAAACCAGGGTGAATTTAGAAGACATTAAATTCCCACACTGATGTAATGAAAATCAACTCCCTTTCTTTATTGCAATCTTGCAGCTGTGTAAACATCATTAATTTATTTATAACAGATCTGGAGCTTTGTTCATGACATATACTATTCTATTCTATTACCACTACTTCACTGCTTGTAAAATAAAGGAAGAAGTAAATACATAAATGATTGGCTTGATACAATACCTCTAGATTTCCATTTTCTATTTCTCTGCAATGTAATGCATCATCAATATCTGTACAGCCAGGAGGATCAACACTACAAACATTCAGATGCCTTAAGTCCTCCCTGTGTTTCATGTCCTGAAATTTAAAACAAACAAAAAATTGTTTTCAAGAACACCTTCCATATCAAAGTAAAAACAATCATTTGAGAAAGGCACATTACATAAGATTTTCAAAATGCTTTTGTGTTGTTTTGTTTTAGGACAAGATTAAAACAGATATGCAGAAACCACAATGATAGAAAAAATAAGACAAGATTAGCAAATAATTTGTTTGTTTTACACCAATCATGAAGAATAATAGAACCATAATCTTCTTATGATCTTAGAATTAGCAGGACCAGGAATCAAGATTTTTTAAAGTGACATTTTGAGTCATGTCCAAATGGATGACTTGTTTAGGATATGACTGCTCTCAACTCTAGCTTTCTAAGGCTTAGATGTCTAGAAGTTGAAAGGAACTGCATACTTTGGAAGTATCTATCTCTGTAAAATGACTACAAAAAGATCTCAGGTATCTTAAACAAGGCAAGTGACTTTTAGGGAGCTAATTTACATGAAGATCCCTCCTTCTGTTTCCATTTAAAAAAGTAGGAGTAGGTAATAAGTTAAAAGTAGACCACCTCCAAGAAATTAACACACAAAAACACGCAGCCCAAATCAAAAAATATGCTCTAATTGTCCCCCAGTGACATTTTCCCATAAATTCTAAAGCAACCATTTCCCATATTTAAGCTACTGGGGAGAATCTGAAATTCACTAACTGCATTTAAACAGAAATTCGTCCTTGCAGAATTGCTTCTTTCTCTAATTACTGTATTATAACAGAAAGACATTTAAGTCTCCACACCTCAGATTATTTTGTCCATGAAATAGGCTGACACATTTGGTTACAAAGCTATTTTGCAAGATGAAAAACTCTTAGGGATGCTTGAATAATTATTTGAATTACAGTCTCTCCCCTTTGCAAAAACATTCTTTTATCTTTTTATTCTTTAATAAAACCTGTAATATGTTTTTTATCTTAAAATATTTATCTCCAGCAAACATAGTTTTAGCCAAAACCCAAAAACTTGCAGAAGTCTTGTTTCCATAGGAAATCCAGCTGAAAGATCACCCTAAGACAAAACAGTCCTGGACAACATTTTTCCTATTTGTGGTGCATTGAAATATCCAAGAATGTCAGTTTGCTTTGAAGCAGAAGGCACAGTAATTATTACAATAATTTACAAATAAATACCTCTTCGGTAATGCTCCATGGCATTTTTGGTAGGAAACTAAGAACAGCCTGGGAAAAAGCCTGATGAGGGACATCATGTTCAAGTAGAAGAACTTCTGTCTCTGTCTCTTTATCTCCAGCACTTCCCAAATTCTTTACAAAATGACCCTGAGAAACAATATACATACACACACATGCATACATCAGGTAATACCATTTGCCCAAAAACAAGTATTTGAGAGCATTATCCCTTAGGTTACTCATACATTAAACTACCCAGTAGGAGTAATATTTTTTCTTTGGTTAACTTTCTCATCTTTAAGAGAGAAATTTAAACACTTATTCGATTCAGTAAGTCTGAACTGTGCAAATCCCCCTCTTTTCCTCGAATGGCACTAAATTCTACATAGTTAAGACAGGAAAAATTCCTGCCAATTCTTTTTTGCAGGAAAGAAAAGCTGTTGCTGAATAAGCAGCAAAACTAATAAGCTCTAATTTCTCTGTGGGTTTACGTTGTGTCACGCTTTATTCCTCACTTCTGTCATCCCCTGCAGTAATGCTGTCTGTCTTAATGCTTCTTCCATATATTCCATGTGCCTTTAATTTCTCTGAACTGGCATGAGTCACCTGTGCACTCGTTCTTACGAGCTACGCATTCCTACACAAGCCACTGGAAGCCTCTTCAAAACCTAGCTAGTGTTCAACACAAATTGGCACTGGTGTCCTCAGTTTCTCATATAGCTTCCTGTTTATTTACACTGAACTTCTAAGAAGTTAATTACCTTCAACTCAGCCCTACCAGCACTTTGACTGAATTTGGCCAATGTGTTAAATATCTGCCAGAACAGTGACCTGTATGTGTGAATGAGCAAAATCAGAGCGAAAATTTCGTATTTCTAGGAACCCAAGACTAAAACAATAACAGACTCATAGAATATGCTGAGTTGGGAGTGACCCAGAAGGATCATTGAGTCAACTCTCAGCCCTGCATAGGACAACCCCAAGAGTCACACCACACACAAGGTGGCCCATGGTTAGTCTATAGTAAGCAGCTTAAGTAGCACATAATACATGTTCACTGCAGAACTGGATGAGTAAGTTTTTAAAACATGATAACCCATACCTGTTTTTTGGGGGGAAGAGCAAACTACGTCAATTAAGGACTTCCTTTATTTGCACCACTGAATGGCACTCAAATAACTTAAATTTCATGTCAACACTGTTCGCCATTGCTCAGTGTTGCAGCTAATGAACATTTTATATAATAAACACATAAAAAACAGATAGCTAGAAGTTCAGAAGAAAATGCTTAAACTTACATTAGGATACCTGGAATTCCTGGGCCAACCATCAATAGCAACAATTATTCTTTGTCCTTCCAACGTTTCCGCTTGCCTGGTTTCTATTCGAATGCGAGGAATTCTGCGATCAGCTGGTGTAAACAAATGGTGCCTTGCCTATTAACAGCCAGAAAAAACAACAATTAATTCCCAGTTAAAGACAAAACCCAAAAACCTGCACCTCCAGTAACTGGATTATTTCCTTACCTCTTTGATCTGTGATTTGGAAAGCATGCCGCAATACGGTCGCCAGTTTCGTTTTATAATGCCCACCACTTTCCCTGTAGGTCTCAGCATGTCCTTGTTAACTGTAGTCTTCAGCTGGTAGAACACAAAGGTTAAAAATACAAAACTGTTTAAACTCATGTAAACATGTTCAACTACAGCACATACCTCAAACCTTGGTAGTAACACTTTATGTCTCATCATAACGCCATAAATTCTATTATAACCTCATAAATAGAACTATGCCTCCCTGTGCTTTGCATAACTTTTAGCATTTTCAGTAAATGACACAACTTCTTAGTTGTGGAATGAGTAGATAGTGAGACAAGACAACACTTCTTTCCATTTTTTTTCTGCTGTTCTTCATTTTTCTGAAATGATGTTCATTAAAAAAATACAGACAAATAACAATCTCAATCTTAATTTAAAACCTATTTTAATTTTCAGGAGTCCTTTTATGCTGCTTGAAAATTCTCCAGTAATTCTCAACACAATCATTAAAAAAATATTCCCATGTTATTCAACTGAAGGATCATTTTTAAAGGAATGATCTTCTTGGTCAGGGCATACGTGTGTGGACTGCATGCACATTAACTGGAATTACTGCAGGAAGCTGAAGAATATTTTACAACTGATTCCAAATGTACGCACTGCCTAGAAAAGGTAACTGTCAGTGTAATACAACTCCTGCTCCTATTCTAGCAAATCCTAATCTGCACACTGGTATACAGATTTACATTATTTCCTGACTACCACTCAATAACTTTTGGATTTATTAAGCTTAATAAAGTAATGTGGGAATTTCTGAGATTAATTAAAAAGTATCCATTCTATACAGTAACGTATGATCACCTATTTAACACAACTGTACAACTATAATTAAAGTTTTATAACTTCTGTATTCAGAGCCTATAAAAAGTATGGATAAATCTAAAGCCTAACACTGTCAAGGGACTGCAGATTTAATTTCTCTCTTAACATAACAGTTAAGTAAAATTATTTATTTCATACAATATTTTCCTTCTCCTCTTCATTTTCGATGTCATCTTCATTCTGGCCATCATCTTGTAAGACCACTGAGGATGGTGCTACCCATTCATTTTTCGGCAACAGCTCCACGGCTACAATATCTTCATGAATTGCTCGGTTTAAATGTTTCAGTCCCTGTACAATTATCTGAATTTTTAAAAAAAACAAAATGAAAATGCAAATATTCATGATGATAAACACAGAACATGCAAATCAAAGCAGCGTAACAGAAGAGTAAACGTGTATAGCAGGCTCTGCATTCTAAAGAACATTTTAAAGCATGTTTGTGGCTCATTTTTTTTCCTCTGCCTAGGTTTCTTGGAGTACTGATGATCTTATTTCAGGATTCAAATTCTTTCTATTAAAAAAATATTTTTTGTAGGCTTGGGGACTCCACATACTACTAGGAAAGAGGAATAAAACAGAGACAGAGAAGTACCTCCAGCTGCCACCACAAATAGGGAGGGAGGAAACAACTGCCACTGCTTGGAAAGTGCACAACTGTATCAACTGAGAATTCAGCAGGGAGACAGATGGGTTGACTGCTGGGCGGGAAAAATCAATCCCCTCCTCACTGGACATGAAAATAGGAGGGGAAATAAAGCATGAGAAAATCCTACTACACACTTGTTCCTCTGTCTTTCACCATATATTTCAAACTGATTTTAAAAACTGTTGAGTCAATTGAAAAACTATTAACAACCAAGATTCAGCTTTATTTTATCAATTATTTTACCTGACTCTAATTTTAAACACATTACTCTTTTTCACAAAGAGCACAGTCAGCATTTCAGTAGTCTATATCCATACAAAGAACAAATGAAAATGTCCGCAAAAACATAGAAAGAACCAAGAAGATAAAAAATTACTAAAATGCTCCATTTTAATACATGTCACCATGAAAGAATTACATTTTAAGTCATTACTGAGGCTAGTTAAAGTTCACAGCACAAAAGTAAAATAAAAAACTCACCTCTCTGTTTTCTTCAGCATCTCCATGAACCCAAACAGTAGCTTCAAGATAATTTTCTCTGCTTGCCCTATAAGTTCCTTGGAGGTAAATACCAGATTTTATTCCTTGCTGCAATTTGCTAAGGGGAATATGTTCTGGGAATATTACTTTTCCACTTTCTATTTCTTTCTTTAGGAAAAAAGGAGAAGAAATTTTCAGTATTTTATATTCATGATTACTTCCAAATTGAGCTCAGGAACATGACACTCAAGCTGACAAACTCCCAAACTGTAACTATGTGCAGGTAGGAATAAGCACAGTAATAAAAAATTACTACTACGCAGTATTTTTTCTAATAAAGCATCAGAACCATAAAAACCATAAAAGCATGGCAATTCCAGGAGCTCTTGTTTCCCTGTTTGCCTGAAGTTACTTAAAATAATAGTGCACAAGTGGCATACACTTTTATGTTGATTTGGATATACTGACTAAACACAGACTTAACAAAAAAATATTAGTATAGTACTACACAGTAAAGAGTATGGCACGCAGTGTATATACACTAAGCTATATGAAACATTACAAAAATACATTGCTGTGACTAAACTTTGGAGCACCTGAATGATCTACAGTTAGCTGCTGAGAAGGTCACCTGAGCCCTCCACTTTCTTCCTACTCTTACATGTTAAAGCTCAATTCTGTTAGAACTATGATGAAATGAACTTTCCCATTTTTTGTAGTTAGTGTTCAGCTCTATCAGTTTGTATGTGAAAATATAAGTCTTGATTCTGACAAACAAAAAGTACAAGGAAACAGAAGAGGATGTAGCTCATCTTTGAACTGCAGACTGCATTTATGTCAACTTAACTGATCACCACATGAAAATACTTTTGATCAGTAAGTTAACAAACCTTCAAGTACACACAAACCAAAATCTAAGTAGTCAGCAATATACCTTGTTTTCATTTTGTTTCAATTATTTTTCATATTTATACACTTTATTTAACCAACTGTTATTATTACCATCTTCTCAACAGTTACCTAAAGCAACTGTTTTTTTACAAATAACAAGACACCTACTAACAGGCATATAAGCAGCACTAAAAACGGCTGCAATGTTTCCTTTTTACTTTTCAGTTGACAGAAAGTTAAATTGCCAAAATGGGAATAAAGTCCAGAGCCCTCATATTCTAAACTGATGCTAGTAGTCTGACAAACAGTATCTAATATTATATTGCAAACCATTTCTGATTAATTTATTTTATAAAAAGAAAATAAAAACATACCCCTTCATCAGATACACAAGCAAGCCGATCTACAAGCTCAGGATTAGCTGTCAAGCTTTTTATGTACTCCTCACCTACAAAAGCACACACATAAATATTTATGCGAGAGATGCACAGGATTTAGGTATGAAGAGACTGCACAGTTTATCTGAACAATAAATTAAACATACATACTATTTCACTTACATGTATAAGCAGTTATCCCTTCCTCTAAAGCTTTCTCTTTATTAGTTCTGTCATTTGTTAAAAAGATAACTTGAATCTTCTCCTCATCCTCTATTTTCTTCAAGTGTTCATTGTACCAGTTTACTGCTACCCGAATGGCTCTGTCGTTGCGGTCATTAGAAGTTTCTCCTCGCTTTTGCTCTATGTACGTTTCTCTAAATAAATTTTAAAAACAAAGGCAGGGTGTGACAAAACAAAAAAAATCCCAACATATATCTACACTTAAGAAAATTTTCCAGACAAATAAGATCAAGGTTGTGAGGCCAAAAGAATCACTACTGTACCCACTTTAAAATATGTGTTACACTTCTTTGGCCACTGAAGGGTCAGGAGACAGACAAAGGAAAATAGGAAGGAAGCATTAATTTCTAATACAATCAGAACAATTGAAGAGGATTGAGTTCAAGATTTTAGAACTACAGATTCAAGATCCCTAAAACTATGATACTGTAGTATTGGAAACTAACCGTGAGCACAAATAAAGGCAAATTAATTGCATCTTCATTTCTCAGAGCTTTCTGTCACTAACTTGCTAACAGATTTTTGAATTCTGCTATAGACTGAGCTGACAATAAAGCACTGGAATATGTTTAAAAGGGAAACTAAAATGGAAAATCAGTATTCTATTGTTCAAGATAACAGTGCTGTCTATAAAGTTTATTCAATATTCCAATCCCCCTTTCATAACATATATATACTTACACTAATTATAAACAGAAAAGCTCCTGGAACATGCAACTATTTCCCAACAGGATTCCTTAGAAATATACAGTTCTATCCACATGAGTCTAATTTTATTTCCTGGTTTCCATGTTCCAATTTTGTTTCCCAATTTCTTTTACCAGACATCAGCACAACTTCGTTATACCCTATTCACATCTTACCTGTGATGCTCATTGGTGAAAGAATAGAAATGTTTTTCAGGGTTTTGAATCATGTCCCTAATTCGCTTGTACACTGGTGCACTCCGATTCCTGACTTCCTGTAAGACCGTCTGCAGCACAATGACATTCTTAATAACAGGATCTTCAAGGACGTCAATCTGAGGGACAAAATGGAAATTAATCAAAACTGCTGTTTAATTCTATCCAATAACAGGATTTAAAACATTTGTTTGGTTAATACATAAAAAGCTAACATGAATAATGAGTGGCACTACTTCTGCCTTTTTCTCTCACTACTGGGAAACTGAACAGTGTATTAAGTTGCTCTCTCCTGCTGGTGGGAAAAAAAATCAATTAAGATTTTTCATACTCTCCATGACCTGAATTTTCCTGGAATAAAGCTGAAGTACCAGGCCAAGCCTTACTATGGCAAACCTGTTTCAGTTGCTAGGCAAACCTTTCCCTATTGTTACCAAGACTTCCTAATCCCCACTTCTCCAGCTTGTGGCAGCATACCCTGGCACATTCTCAGAGTGCTCCACAGTATGCACATACAAACTTTATTAACAGACAACAAGAAGTCCAGGTGTAACAGGCTGAAAACACCCTCTGATGTGCTGTTTTGGGAAGAAAATCTTTACTTACAACTTTTGGGATGTATAACTGCTAAAGCACACACGTGCTGTGCCCTTCTTCTGAGTGCTCCATGTCAGGATTCATGAATTACTTCCAGTCTTCAATGTCTGCTCAAGGCTATTCTACCTTCTACACAGGTATTCAAAGGCAATTAAAAAAAAAAAAGTCAATTCCAATGCCTCACAGCCTCAAAGTCTAGTGTCTGCACTGCTCAAATTCAAACCTTCGCACAACTACCGATGGGCTACAGAGTAAAGTTTCTCCCATTGCTTCCAGAATTGCACATGGGATGATTTTGCAGCTTCTATTCACTACACGAAATCAAAATCACAGTATAAAGAACACAAGCCTATATTCTGAAAAACAGAAGAGGCATCTAGGGAAAATTCTGGTTGACAGGAAAATTCAGTGATCACAGAAAGATCCCAATCGTTGTTTCAGAGCGTACCGACTCTCTCTGCCTGACTTTCCATACCCTCATCAGACCACAACGAGCAAAATAAATAAACGTGGTTGTTTATTCCAACCGTTCACAAAACCAGGCAGAAAAAAAAAACCCAAATCAGTAAAAAACACCAGCCCCCCAAAACTCCACAACTCCACTCCTCTGCTAAGGAGCTGGCAAGGAAAGGACGGACTGGCCTGCCAGGGGTCAAGAAGCCACAGGGAACAACGGGAGCCAGGCCCACAGCGCGCTGCCAGACGCCGGAAGCCCACGCGTAAGAGGCGCGAGGCAATTCACCCACACACGGATTTAACCAAGGCCGGAGGAGGGAGGGCTTGAAGCTCCACGTGGAGCACGACCAGGCCCAGGGGGAGGCGACGGCGGCGGGGGCGGGCCCTCCACGGCGCCCGGGCCTGTCGCTCGGCTGAGGCGGTTGCCCATCCCATCCCATCCCCTCCCCTAATTCCCTGCCGGAGCCGCCGACCTGGTGCAGGAGCAGGTTGGTGTCGGGCAGCAGGAAGTGCGGCCCGGGGCAGAGGCTGCTGCTCGCGCCGCTGGGACGCGCCTCCAGCGCGGGCGCGCTCGCGGGGCCGGCGGCGGGGGGGCAGAGGCGGCACGCGGCGGCGCCGCACGCGATGTCCTCGCGCAGGTAGTGCTCGCGCACCACCTTCACCACCGCGCCCGCCCGCGTGCGCTTCACGAACGTCCGCGAGGTCAGCATGGCGCGCGCGGGCCGCGGGAGCGGGCAGGGAAGCGCCGGGAGGCGGGAACGGCGCGGGAAGCGGCGCCGCGGTCGCCGCGGTGATGGCGTGAGGCCGCCCCGCCCCCGCCGCGCTGAGGGGAGGCGGAAGGGCGCGCGCGCGCGAGCGAGTGTTACCGCCGGCGCCGGTCGGGGTGTGCGGGGGCTGCCCCGGGGACCCACCGGGCTAGGTCAGTGCCCGCCGCAGTTACCGCTCTGCAGCTCGGGGCATCCAGTGCGCAGAACAGCACCCCAGTTCCTGAGCCGCCCCCGCCTGCCGTGGGGAAGGGAGGGGGTTGTGACCCCGGAGAGCTCCCGCGGGGGGGCAGCCCCGAAGTCGCTGGCCCGGGCTCCGAGCGCGGCGTCTCCTCTCCCGGCAGGGCGCTGAGCAGCGCCGTCTGTGAGAAACAACCGTGGTCTGTGCCTGGGGGTTGTAAAAGTCCTGCTGGGTCAACCAACCTGGTAAGAACAGTGCAGCTACCGCTGCTGGGAGGGCAGTCAGTGTTTGAAAGGAGTGTGTATCTGGGTAGGGGGTCGGCCTCTTCTTCCAGGCAAGTAAAGACAGGATGAGAGGTCTTACGCTGCGCCAGAAGAGGCTTAAATTAAGGAGAAATTTCTTCACAGAAAGGATCATTAGGCATCAGAATGGACTGCCCAGGGAGGTGGTGGACTCGCCGTCCCTGGAGGTCTTTAAGGAAAGACCAAATGTGATACTGAGTGCCACGTCGAGTTGTAAGGTGCTGTTCGGTCATAGGTTGGACTCGATAGTCTGTGAGATCTTTTCCATCCAAAGTGATTCTGTGATCAAAGTATTCCTGTACCCTCTCATCCAGAAAGTCGTGTTATGCCTCATGGGTCTCCCGAGTTTTCAGTGCATGCACTTCTGACAGTTTGCACATCTTTATTTATGATACTAGTAAGCTAGATTCACACTGGTATTTAGCTTATTGTGGTCAAAACCCTTGTTAACAGTTGTTTAGCAAGAGAGTCCTTAGGCAACTGCCCTCTTCAGAGCTTGTCAAAATGTTTTTATGGGGTGGAAAAAAAAAAAAATTTGTGATACTGAGAAGCATTACTTGCTTACTGGTCTAGTTTAACTGGTTAATTTTTCATACCAACATAATGCCTTTCATTTGTTTTGATTCTTGCTGTTAACTCTTCAAGGGGCTCGTCTCAACGTATAGCTTAAAAAAAGCTTTACAAATAGTGGAAGAAAATGTCGCAAGAAAGCTCTAAGGAAATCAAGAGAGGAAACATTTCTAGCTCCTTGGAATCTGAAGATATTAGCTTAGAAACCACAATGCCAACTGATGATGTTTCTTCCTCTGAAGAGAAAGAAGGTACTGTAAAAATCACTAAGCAGCTGATTGAACGAAAGGAGTTGCTCCATAACCTTCAGCTACTTAAAATAGAATTATCTCAAAGAAACTTGATGATTGACAACTTGAAAGTGGAATATTTGACCAAGGTAAGGAGTGTTTTTCCTTTCATTATATGCACTTTTGTTGGTTTTGGTGCTTTTAGAGTATGGTAGAAACTTCTGTTCTGAAAAAATTTCTTTGAATTGCATGATGGAAACCTGCTTAGTTGGTTTGGCGGTTTTCTTTGGTGTGTTTTGTTTGTGTTCTTTAATGAGAAGAAAAGGAAACAAAAATATGGGAGACTTAGCTGACTTATCCAAGTCATTATACTTATAAATAAATGAGGCGGGATTTAATTAGTTCTGCCTTTTCTAAATACAAAGGAAAAACACCTGTTTCCTTTCAGAAATGAAGAATAATTTTGTCACTGATGTTAGCAGCTTAATAGGGCTTTGAACCTGAACTTATGGAATACTAGAAAAAGTGATCTGAATACAACTTAATGATCTGTTAATAAAGATGTGGCTAGAATATACCAACATGCTAATAGTAGCTTGTGTTGTGCACAGCTTCCTCTAAGATGCATGAAATTAAGAAAGGCATTAAAAGCTTTGCCACATTTCCGTGCAGTTCATTTTTACGACCTACTGTATACTAACTGTGCTTTCATTGGCTTGCTGCTCTACGTTTAAGCCTACTTTGAAATTCACTGAACAAGTAACTGTTTGGTTGAAAAAGACCCAATTAAGAACTAAGTCTTTATTTTTAGTTCGTTGAGACAAAATCCATATCATATTCAATGAAGCCTTAGCATATTTAGAGGTTCTATTAGACAGTCACTGTTGTACTTCCCACAGCATTGGGCTCTTCGCTTTTTTTCTTTTTCTCAAGTTGTTCTTTCTTGTAAAATATTTTTTAAAAATTACTGAGGTAACTTTTCTTCATTTTATACTTACATTCTTTATATTTAGATCGAGGAGCTAGAGGAGAAGCTTAATGATGCAATCCATCAAAAGCAGCTGTTGTCTTTACGACTGGATAGTCAGTTGGCATTGCAGCAAGAAGATGCTAGGTATGGTGGAAGTAAAATTAAGAACTTCATCTTTTACTGTCCATGAATTAATTTGAATTTGTATAAATAAGTTATTAACAGAAGCAGATAATTATTAATTACAAGAGTAGAATTTCTTTTGCAGATTATATTGGTATTTTCATTCTAAACATGTAATTTGCATATTTAATTTACATATAAGTAAATTTGAATTCAACTCTCACTGGCTGAAGTTTGTGGTTTTCGTTTTATTGTTAGTTTGATTCAACATTTAATAGGGAAGAGGAAAAAAAATGTTTTTAAAACCAATGAAGGGCAAAAGGAGCAGACAGAGGGGGCAGAATTTCTGTCAGTTTAAACTGAATTTTTAATAACTGCAGTGTAGATGACTTGGGAAAGGTAAGAGAATAATGTTTAGCATTTACAGTCAAGATTGCAGATTTGTCAGAAATGCTTTCAGTTGGTGATGTAGAAATTCACTTTTCATCTTAGTTATCTGAAATATTTTTACTTAACATGTAGCTGAAAAATAGACTGGCTAGAAGGCTTCTCCAAACTACTTTGTCAATTAAATGTTTTAACACCTGTGAAGGAAGAGCATTATTTACGTAGTCTCATGTTACAGTAAAGGATGCACCAGCTCACAGAATGTGGCTAATTCAAAGTCACGTTCTGTAGTAAGGCTAGAACAGATTTAGGGATGTGAAGCCAGACCTGACATTAGTTACAGCAGTTTTTCAACTAAGAGCAGCTGATTGTGTCAGAAAAACGTCTGTCGCTCTGTGTGCTTAGTTCCACCACAGTGGAGTATTTTATGTTGGCCATACTTGAGTTATCTCAGGAGTACTCAGTTAAAAAATACTAATGTGCAAATTGTTATTAATAGGCATAAAAAAGTTGAACTACTTTCCTTTCCGCAGTCTTTCCATTAGTTTTCTTGTCAGTCTTTTGCTTCACTTTTCATCCCCATTTAGTAGACCTGTACACACTAAAGAATGTGTCCTTTTGTGACTGCTTTGCCCAGACTTTCTGTTGTCTTTTTAAACCAGTGGAGCAGACATCACCTTGTAGTATTAGCTAGTATTTTTGATATTACTTTTTAAATAATGCATGAATTACTATGTTGTAAAGAATTATATAATTTGGATATGTTTTCAAGAGTTATAGCTACAGCCTCCAAAAAAACGGTCTGTCGTCTTTGACTGGAAGTTTGTGTGGAGACCTCATAGCAATCTTTCAGTATCTGAAGGGGGCCTACGGAAAAGCCAGAGGGGAACTCCTTGTCAAAAATTGTGGTAATAGGACAAGGAGTAAGGGGTAGAAATTGAAAGAGGGGAAATTTAGGTTAGATATTAGGAAGAAATGCTTTACTGTGAGGGTGGTGAGACGCTGGAATGGGTTTCCCGGGGAGTTTGTGAATGCCCCAACTCTGGCAGTGTTCAAAGCCAAGTTGGATGGGACTCTGAGCAACATGGTCTAGTGGGAGATGTCCCTACCCATGGCAGGGGTGATAGAGACTTGGATGATCTTTAAAAGTCCATTCCAACCCCTTAACATTCTACAATCCTATGATTTGAATAAAATAAACAAAACACTTTGAAGCATCATTAAGTGGTGTGCAGTTTCTCTTGCTGTATAATACCTTGTCACTAGTGATAGTGGTGGTGATGTTTTAAGGCTGGAAGTAAGGTTACTTGTTTTAATGTAATGGTGTTTCGTTTGTTCTTTGTTTTTTTGGTTTTTTTTAAAGGACCCCAACTTTGTATGTTACACTTGTTAGAAAATTAATGGTTGTGTGTGAAATAGAGCCTGAACATCCATGTGCTGAAGCTTGATTAGACACAAGTTAAAGTTACTATTGCTTTACTTGGTGATATAGTAGTTCCTTGGGGTTTTTGTGGAAATATTTTCTGCTTTTTTGTGTTTTAACCTTTTGATTGGTAAATTAAGATTTATGTTTAAATTCAAATTAGCATATGTGGAGAATGTTACTTCTCAGATTCAGCTTTGTATTGTCAGTGACTATAAAGTTCCTGATTTTTTTATATATACTGTGTCTGATATGATGGTGGTAATCATGGTGGTATACACTCTTGTGCTAATTAACTAATCTGTGTAAATTTTCCCCTTTGCAAAATGAATACAGTTCACTCCTTTGCCAGGGTATTTGAAGCTTTGTCACTTGTGTTACTCACTACTTAATGTCTTCTTTTTTCAAATGTTTTGAAATCAATCATGAAGAAAACATCAGGCTCTAATGAAACAAGAAATGGAAACTGTTTTATTGAGACAGAAGCAGCTGGAGGAAACAAATCATCAGTTGAGGGAGAGAGCTGGAAATATCCGTCATAGCTTGAGAGATTTGGAATTAACAGATGATTGCTATGAGAAGCTAAAGTCTCTTCCTGAAGATCAGCTTTCTATCTCTGAATATGTTTCTGTGAGTATTTTGTTTTGTATTAGTTTAAAATATAGGCTGTATCCTGGGTCTGCCTGGGATAGAGTTAACTTTCTTCCTAGCAGCCTGAATCTTGCCGTGCTTTGGGTTGGTGGCTAAAACAGTTGGTAGTTTTGGCTATTGCCAAACGGTGCTTGCACAGCATCAAGGCTTTCTCTTCTCCCCATTATGCCTCCCCCTGACCCAGCAAGATAGGGATGGTCATGAGATTGAGAGGGGACACAGCTGGGCAGCTGACCTAAACTGGCCAAGGGAATATTCCATACCATCTAACATCATATTCAGCAATAAAATTGAAGGTAGAGGAAGAAAAGAGTAGGTGGAGTGGTGGTGGCTTCCAAGGTGATTATTCCTCAGGGAGTGATTGGGTATCAGTCTGCTTGTGGGAGGTGGTGGTGAGTGGTTGTCTTTGCTTTTTCTTTATTATTTTTAAGCTCACCTCTCTTTTCTTCAGTAATTAAACTGTTTAGAAAACTTGACTCCTGAGTTTTCTTGTTTTTGTTCTTCCCATTCTCTCTGTCCTGCTCCCACTGGAGGCAGCAAGTAAGTGAGCAGCCATGTAGGTGCTTGGCTGCTGGGCAGGGTCAACCCACCACAAGCCGTAAATTGATTTTATCTTTTTTTTTTTTTTTTTAAGAATTAAAGGGATGTTCATAGAGTAGAAGCCAGTCTATAATCCTAGAATTCTTATTCATCTCCAGTTAGAAATGAAGGACCTTCAGAGGAAGATGTACTTCTGGATTGGTCCGTTATGACTGCATTCCAGTAAAGAGGGGATGTCTGGGGAATCCCAGATTGATGTTTTAGAAAGAACCTTACCTTTCCCTCACAAATTTCCATCTGGTCTTTTCCTATTTGACCAAACACAGGAAATAGTATACCTTAAATTGCCATTCTCATCTAAAGGAAAATCTTGTAAAAGTGTATTTTATGGAGTTCCAAAACATGGACTTTTGAAAGCACTAGGAAGATCCTAAGGCTTGGGCCCTACTATGTTATTACCCCCTATCTGTCTACTATATCTACCGCCCTCTACAGAAGTATTTGAGGGATTTTCATTGATTCCTGTACCACGATTTTTCCTCTTGTGTTCAACCAGTAAATGCTACTTTTTTCTGTGCCAAAAACTCTACTACTTATGTGTTCAGTGAAGCCCCTTTCTTCTTTACATGTCACTTTTTTTTGAAGAAGTGACTTTTTTTGGCTGATTTTTTTTTTTCCAGAGAAGGCATTCTAAAGATGTAGTAAAATGCTGTTTGCTGCGTGTTCTCTCAACTTCTTTTAGCAAGAGAATTAGTGTGAACCTGAAAGTATCAGTTAAGCTTGGGGATTGTTTATCATTACTTTGAATTATTCAGCTGATGCAGATGCTGGGAGGCTACAGAACTGTTTTGCTTATCCTGTCTATACATCCATTTGGCTTCTGAAGGCTAGGTAAAGGATGTTGGAAGGAATGTTATTTTCTGCTTTGCTTGCCTAAGGAAGAATTTTGTTTTTCTCAGGCATTTAAAATTTTTGGCTCCAGACTAACAGTATAGTCTACTGATATTACGGGAAAATTTTCCTTGGCAAGAAAGGGTCCTGCTTAGACAACGTGAGAAAGAAATTTTCAGACTTTTTTTTTTTTTTATCAGTTATAAAATACTGCCTTACAATCTTCAGGATAGAAGTAAACATGTATACAATGCTTAGACTTTGTTTGAAACCTGGTATAATGGACAAACAGCAGGAAGAGCTTAAATGGAGATTTTGTATATAGAGATATTTCAAGTTTGAAATACTGAAATTAAAGCAAATGTGAGATGTTTTTTACTGTTCTTCCACAAAGTGGTGCAGTAATGATATGTTAGAACAAAGATTAGGTAATACTTAATGATAACAACTGAAAAATGTTTT
>JAWWES010000001.1:65185948-65197629 GCA_035583135.1 Lophotriccus pileatus
TCCACAAAGTGGTGCAGTAATGATATGTTAGAACAAAGATTAGGTAATACTTAATGATAACAACTGAAAAATGTTTTAAGCATCTTTCTCTGAAAATCATGCTTTTATGGTTTTTGAACTTAAAAGTAAAAACTCAGATTTTTAAAATGTTTTTATTGCCACTTTAAAAGAATGATTTTTTTAGAAACAGTGTATGCAAAATTTTAAACTACTTCAGGCCATTAAGTGTTTTGGCTGACAAGCACCAGTTCAGTTTCTTCAGTAAAGTGAACCTCTTGTGTACTCTGTCATAAAAAAAAAAAAAAAAAAGGAAAAAAAATTCAGCAAGTTGTTTAAAAACAGTATCTGCAAATTCTGTTTGATCTGATTTTAATTGTCATGTCTTTCAGTTGTATCATTTTGCTAACTACAGCTCAGTTGCTGTTTGTCTGAGAAGGCAGTTAAGTGATCCAACTGCTTTCACATAACTTCATTAACAGAAGCCAACTTTTTCATCCTCCATACCCACCCATTTTTACCTTAATTCTAGTTTTCCATAAAATGTGGTGGGCACATGCAAAGAGGTTTTTAAAAATTGCCTAGAAAATAGTAACTCTTTGCTTATGGAACGTTGTAATTTCTAAGGTATGTTTTGGAAATCCCATTTACAGTAATTTTTGTTTCTACTCCATTGAGTTGGCAAGAAGCAATGTGTGCTTTGACTGTTGAGTTATACAAATGTTTATTGGACATCAAACTAGCTAAATAACAGTAACACTTGAATTTCTGCTACAAGCTCACCCTCATCTGTTGCATTCATTTGTACTTTCTTGTTACCATGTAATTATCTTTTCTTGAGAGGGCTGTGCAAATACATTCATTCTTGATACCTGTATCTCATGATATCTTGGTTTCTACTGGGAAATCTGTTTTAAGGTGGTTGTGTTTTGAGAAGTAAATGTGGCATGAAAGCATAAGTTACGTTTCCTAGGGAAATTGCAGTAAGAGTTTACTGGAAAACCAGGTGTGAAAAAACCTCACAATGGTTTAAATGGTTACCAATTAGTGATAATCAGGGTTATTTTTTTTAATTAAGAATGACCAATTGATTCACCAGATGCTGATGTTAAAACTATAAATACTAATTTTCCATTCATGTTGCACACTTGCCTTATTGTATAAAGCAAACTACATCTGTGTTTTTACATGGCAAATTTCCATGGCTTCTGTGTTTTTTAGAATTGTATGCTGTAAGTTATATGAAATACACCTGGAACTTTCCTTTGTCTTCTGCTACTTACAGGTAGCAAAACACAGAGTCCTGTCTTCCTTCTGCATGGAAGTGTAGTACAGCTTGCTACTGAATGGTCACTTAGTTATGTTTTCTTGTATTCTTTAATCATGTATCAAACAAAGCATTAGTGATGGAGGGTATGCAGTAGCTTTTGTATGAAAACAGTGCTTAATTATCTGTTCTTTTCACCATCCCCCAAAACCAACATTGTAAGGTATTAAGTTAATCTGAGAGTAATAACCTCTGTGTATGTGTGTGGGGGTGTATACCAAGAAAGCTTTCTTCTTTGTTTTGTCTCTTTTTACTACTGTATTTTCTAATATTTTTTTTTTGGTCAGTAGAAATGTTCTGAAAAAGTTTTATGGATGTAAGACTTAATATGCCTATTACTAAAGTGGAGGAAAAGAGAGGAGTGTGTGTTACAGATTTTAATTTATTTTTAATTCTTTTACAAGGATTTTTTGGTGTTAATTTAGCAGAGTCGAGTCTTTCAGAGGCTTAGTTGCCTGATGCAGCTGAATCCATATAACAAGATATTACTGCTGAAGGTGTGTGTGGGATATGTGTATCAGATCTTCCTAGTTATGTCCTGTTCCTGCTTTCCTGCACTTGCTCTTGCATTTTTCAAGTGTGCAAATTCAGCACAGTGAACCAGCAGAAGACAAAAGTTAATCTCTCTCCATTTCTACACACCTCATAAAAATTTATATTGGCTTGGGGCAAGTTAGCAAGTTAAGTTGGTTATTGCTAAATAGGTTTTTTGGTTGTTTGGGTTTATTTTTTTCTCTTTTTACACTGTTAATCAAATAGGCTCTAGGTTTGGCACAAGTAAGTACATGGGGCCATGTGGTCCATTAGCAACTGTAATTTTTTTTTTTTATTGGGCAGCCTGACATGGAGCTGCCTTAGTTGAACAGCAATGTAATCTTTACCTTTATTCCACTCTTTTGTTCAGTGCCAAACACATTTTGATTATTTCTTAGCTGATGCTGTCAAAGGTTGAAGAAAGATGCTGGTTTTGCTGTAACATTTCCATCACCGCACCCCAACTCCCCAACCAGGTTTCTGTCATGCACTAGAAATAACTTGGTGAATTATTGCCGTAAAATGTTGAGCTGATTTGTTTTTAGGATTATAGTTTTGCAATGGCAATTTTGTTAGTCTCAATTTTGAATATATATCTTGTTCTTCTAGGTTCGATTCTATGAAGTAGTCCATTCCTTAAGAAAAGAGCTAAGTGATCTACAGATGAAAAAGGGGAGTCTAACAGAAGAATTAAGTGGGTACAAATCCCAACTGAAGTCTCTGACAGAGGTCTGTACTTCTTAGTTATCTCAGTTAAGAAACTGCAAATATATATATTGTGAAAACCTCATTCTCCAAATCATTATTCATGTGTAAGATACAGAAGCTTTTTTTCTATATGAAAAATTACTGGGGGGAGAAGAGGGCAGAGAGGGAGGCAGGGAGGGAAAGGAGAAACATGGTATGTACATTTATGTGTAATAGCTAATTTTATGCCATGGCTACCCTGCAAGATATACTCATGAGACTGTAGGGGTACTCTCTTAGCAGCTGTGTGGTGCTTTCTGAGGGCAGGGTTCAAGGTGGGGTAGCTGAGACAGGAGATCCACGCAGCAGCAGTTGAAGGCACCATGATGGTTCAGTGTATGGTTTTTGAGATGGTGATGTCTTGGTAGTAATTTGCTTCACCTTTTGTGTTAATGATATAAAAATGGATTTTTAATATTTTTTTGTGGTTGCATTTTCTTTGCTATGCTTTTCAACTTTTTGTATTTTAATTTTCCTATTTATTTCCATACTAAAGAGAAAGATAATTTGATTTCAAGTACGGGATAAACACCAGAAGTGGAGAAACAAATTATATAAATATGTTTAACTTTTATTTTCAAAGAGCAAATGAGTTGAAACAGTATAAGAAGCATATTATTTTTAAGGTATTTATGAATATTTGTAGTATTCTTAGCATGTTTATAGCTAGGGTAATTTGTGTTTTAGCTTAGTTCCACATAAATCTGGAGTTGGGATAACATAGTTTCAGGTACCCAGAGTATATTTATCAAAGTTATGGCTATCAGAGACTTTAAATGCCACTGTCATTTTACTACTTCTGAGAATATTTTTTTATTATCTCTTTTTTTCCCCTCTGAAATTTACTTATGGAATAATCAAGTGTAAGGAGAAATTATTTAGACAAGATTATCTTGTGAAATTATTTTCATTTCTCTTTTTTATTGAATTAGAAAAAGTAGTCAATAAAATTTGTGAATTTATGTGGTTCAGCATTATTTTGTGTTATCTCTGGTCATAACTGAGGTTAAATTAATCCTGTTCATTTTGTCTTACATAAGCATTTTCCTTCATTGTACATTTCATATGCTCTGATTTAATAAAACTATTCAGAAGGATTTAGCCTTCTGAGATTTGACTGACATCTATATTAATTTTTGCTGAAGCAAATTAACAAGATAGTAGATAATAATAATTAAAGTTGTGCTAGAAACATTTTTCTAGGTACATTGACCTTTTCTAAATACAGAAACTTCCCGTTTTCGTTCTTTTTACACCACATGGTGGCAGTATCCACCTTTCCCATTGATCTGTTTTTCCAAGTTTGAAGTGTGCTGTGCTTTGTGTTTATCACTGCAAAAGAAGCACTAAAATGTTTCCTGTGTTGAACTGAGGTGGTTATTTAAATGCCTATACCCTATTTGCATGCTTAAACTGAGAGGCAATTAGTAAAAATTAGTAACTCTCTATAAAAAAAAAAATTCAGGGAAGAGATCCAGATGTTGAAATGTCACAAAATTCTCAGGTTTCAGATAAGATCACTAGCTCCAGTTCTTCAAGATGCACAAAAAAACACCCAAACCCAAGTCTTCACCCTGTATGTTGCACATAGCAATGGTGTGGTTTGGGTATTTAGTGAAAAGTGACCTGATACGAGGTCTCTGTAGTTTGATTCTGGCATGTTCAGATTTGACCCTTGGTAAGCGTCAGTGTAACAAGGTACCTCAGGCTGTTTCAGATATTAAGTGAAGAGGAGCATCATTGGTATGTGAGGTTACTTTAGAATCTGTAGTGTACTTGGTACACTGAAACTGGCATGCCTGCCATCTCTTGCAATTTATGAAATGATTTCAAGGGGTACTGCTGGGGTAACTTATTTATTTGAGCTCCTTCAACAAGGACAAAACGTGATTGCAAGGAAATTTATCAGTAGGAAATAAAGCTTTGCTCAGAGCCTTACCTAAGCTCTTACACTGTTCTTTACTGGAGGTTTGGTGGGGTTTTTTGGTATTTCAGTCATTCTTTTTTTCCAGGTACATGAAACATAGTTGCTGAAGTTTCTTGCCTGTCATTTAATAATTTATACTCTTTAAAACCTTATTCTGGGTTTCCATCCAATATTCCTTAAATTTTAAGTGTTCTCCAACCACTGCAATATTTCTGTTCTCTGCCTGGCTTATCAACAAAGTGTCTGTCCTGAGTTTAAAGCTTCTTTAGGAAACTAGTAATACAGACATTTGAAAGACAAAATCTTTGAAGTTAAGACAATTGTGGGTTTTTTTTGGTTTTTTGTTTTTTCTTTGTGAGAATAAACCACTTCCTTCAATAAGCATTCCTTTTTTTTTTTTCCTACTGTTCCAGATAATTAAGGCTCTTCCTAATGAGTTTCAATACCAGTTTTTTCCCCTCTTTGTGGAACGCGGAAAGAACAAAAAATATGTTTAGCCCAAATCTTTCCATTAACTAATGGCTTAGGGAAGGGGGATTTTGCTGGCTTTTCTGGTTCTTCATGGCTGACTGTCTAAGTAAATACATGTAAATATTCACTCAGAAATGAGGTCATGAGGTATATGAGAGAATGAATTAGTTCTGGGCTCATAGGAAAGTCTGTCTAACCAACAAAGAATTGAAAAAGTTTAAGGAAATTTCAAACTTACCTTAATATTTTAAGTCAACTCTAGGAAAGTTTTTAAATGTGAATTGAATTCATCAAATAAGACAACTGTTGCCTGACATAGTTCTGTTATTTTGTGACAGGATGGCTGTAGTCCTTCAATTTGGTCGAGGGAGATGAGCTCTAATTTTACTCTTTTTGTTTCGTAGTGTGAGTGTAAGAGACTTAAATTATTTTTTTTCTCTATCATGAGCTTTTATATACTGTCTTGTAAGAAAATAAAGCAGAGCAGTTCTATTCTCTGAATGTTGTTATGATGAGCCAATATATTGGCTCAGTATTGGTTATATGAAATCAGATATTCAAACCCATTAAATCTTTTTTTGCTTCATGGTGCTTTTTTTTTTTTTTTCTTTTTCCTGGAGGGTAGAAGGGAACCATACCAAACAGAAACCAATCATACTTGGTTTTGGCATAACAGACCTGACCTGACCTAGTGAGTGCAGTGGCCTGATCTTGTGGCCTCTCAGCCAACTGAGCTTATAAGCAGCTGTACCAGAAAGGAAGCTTGGTTCTGTAAAAATTGAATTGTCATTGTAGCCTTCTAGAAACTAATCTTCTAAGACTTGACAAATCCACTTGTTCTTTATCTCTAGGCAATTCATTTATTCACTTGTATTAGAAAAACTTTTATTTCTGACTCCAGGGCATCTTTTGAATGTTTGTCACCTTTATTTGTACTCAAGGTACGTGAAAATATATCTTGTTTGTTCAGAAGGGTCAGGAGGCCCTAAGTATGTGTTAGCCTCTGTTAGCATTCATTTAATTCTTAGTGTGCTGAAAAGTGAGACCACTAAAACTCTCGACTTTGTAAACTTTTCCTGTTGAGTGTTTGTAGCTGCTCTTAGCACTTAATCAAAGGCTGCTCAGTCTGTAACACAGACCCAGTAGGGCGGGGAGCTGCTTCTGACAACTGGTAGCAGAAAATTGTGTGTGAAGACTGGTTTCTAGCACTGGAACATAGCTTGATAAACACAGCTAATGTCAAAAGATATTTGTTGCCACTTTCTAGTTTTAAGGTGGTCAGTATAAGTGGTTCTGCTGTACAGCTGCTAAGTTAATGGCTCTCTGTGCATAATTGTTGCATCTGATTCTAGGTACAGCAGCCACAGACCAGGAGGAGACAGTGGAACTGGTAAAATGATGTTCTTGTATTGCAGTGCTGACTGACTTGTTACTAAATGTACAGTACAGCTTGTTGTAGTTCTCCTTTTACAGTGCATAGTAGTTCATTACTACTACATAATGTTGGCACCACCACCTTTGGAGGTACAGATAGAAAAGGAAGTCTAGCTATAGTGGTGTATTACCAGGAGCTTTCCAGAAACAAAACCTTTGCTTCTGATGTGTGTGTTCCCGTGCTGAACATCGGCTTACTATTTTCAGAGTTGTTTGCTTCCAAAGTGGCTAGAACCTTCCCTCAAACAGATGTAATGTACTACTCATGAGTTTCTCTCAAGACTGACAGTCTGGGAAGGAAACTTGCTTTTCTTTATAGCTCTAGAAGATTAAGAATTGCTTTCTTCTTCTGGCTGGGAGTTTCTTGGCAATGTTTTCCTGGAATTCGGTCTTGATACAGGTTTATCAGGGGTTGCTTTCCTCAGTTATTTTTTCTGTAAGGTTGCCTTCAGGACTTGCAATAAAATTTATAGTATGACGGTATCTAAAACATATGGTTAGCCTAAAGAGAAAGCTGGTTACGTGTAGGACAAAGATCTCTTCTAAGGCATTGTCTCTGAATCAGGATTAGTAGCTGTCAAGTTTTGCTAGACATAACTAACAATCTCTGATAATGTTTTCCAGCTGGAGGAAAAGCCCATCTATAGTCTTCAGAGAATAAACTAAGCTTTTGCACTCAAAGGATCAGTTGGCATTAGATGTATCCGAATGTTAGAAAACTGTGGCTGTTCTTGGTACTCCAGAAGGACTGTGATCCCTCAGATTTCTCCTAAAGTTTGCATATCTGTAAAGACTGCAGTCTAGAACACTTCCCCAGCCCCCAGCACCACTTCTTTCGAGCAGTGCCTTGATTACTTGGTCTTCACAACTCTCTCTAGAAAGGACAGATGAGACCTTAGTCTTAGATGAAATACATGCGCTGCGCTTTTTTCTCTCAGGCATTATTTTTAGTATTGTTCAAGGAAAAAAGCTGCAAAGAAGATCCTCTACCAGTAACTATGAGCTTGAGGGAGCAGTTTAACATAGACCGTTTCCTTGAGCCTTGGGCATCTATGAAAGTTCCCTTTTCTGTCCAGTATCTTTCTAACTCTTTCTCGATACATAGCTGTGGCTGCTATTGACTGCTAGCTATTCAGAAGTACCAAATGGTATAATTATACTACTCTGTAATGCAACGATCTCAAGTATCCTTTTTACCTGAGAATATTTCACTGAAGATTCTAGTAAGCTCAGATCCAGAGAAAGAGCTTTTTATTCCTCCAATTTCTTTTGCTATAGTGGCACTTAGGCCAAAGCTTTTCTTTCTTTTCTTGCAGAGTTTCTCTATTCTGGAATAGCTCAACAGTTTTGTTTCTAAATTTTTGTGGGCAGATAGTGACCCATCTACAATCCTCGGCAGATTACCAGTTTCATATCAATATACTAGAGATGTCTTTTCATCCAGTTATGTACAGCTTCTTCCTGACATTTGAGTAGTTCTATTCAAATAAATAATGTATTTACCAATAGTTTTTGAATGCAGACTGTGTAAACAATTAAAGCAAAATATCATCTTTACCAAGGAGCAGCACCTCATCCAAATAACTTCAGGGAATTGGTTTTCACATCACAATAATGCAGTAGCTTTGTATTTGTCTAGGGTCTTTAGGTACCTTAGTATATGAACAAAATGCTGGCCTGTATAAGTGATCCTTCAAAGATAAAGATCTTTTTAAAAAAGCTTTTTAAAAGCAGGATCAATTTCTTCCTCAGGCTTATCTGTAGACAGTGTGAAGAAGTCATGATACTTCTGCTTGATTGGCTGATTAATCTTTTCTTTGCATTTCTGTTTATCTTCTTATCCCCAAAGGCTTTTTGAAAGATCAGCTAATCCCTACCATGTATTAGATGTCACTAATGTTCACTAATGTCACTTCGCTCAAAAAATATGTCACCTAGTTTTTGTACTTGAAGTTGAGATAGATGTTCATTTTTGTGGCTGCTGTAAACTGCTATTTGTTCCAGATTGTGGATAATGGTGAAGCTCAATATCATTAAATTGAGGTCTGCCATTAGGTCTTTAGTTTCTCTACCAGTTTGGGTTTTAAGTGGTGCAGATCGTTAGTTTAGAATCTTCTTGCTTGAAACATCCATGTGTTAACAGTGTCTGTAAACCAAATGGAGTCACTTCTTGGTAGGGACTGGTTCACAAGCTCTGTAGAAAATACCTGTACTGGTTAATACTGGCTCTCTTAGACAGCTCTGCCAAAAATTTCTTTGGGCAATGTTTGCCTAACTGTCTCACATAAAACAGGTTTGGTTTTTTGTTTGTTTTAACCATCTCATCAGTCTGAATTGCTGCTCTCTGCAAAAAATTAGTAAGAAGCTGAAGAAAAGCCATGTAGTGTTGGGATTATTATCACAAACACATTCAGTGTGAGGAAGTACTGTTTGTCCTTTAATTATTTTGAGGTTTGTGGGCTTACTTAGGTTATTTTTATTTATTGGTATTTGCAGGACCTCATTCCTGTCCTAGAAAGGGCTCTGTATCTTGATATTTTTATAAGCCTCTTTTTTACTTCAGCAGGACAAAACTGTTCATCAAGACTTTCAAGCTAGCTCTTGAAGATAAATTGAAAGATAAAGCTGTTCCACTGCAGAGATCTTAAGATCAGTTTAGGATATATGGACATTGTTATAAACTAAATTAACTTCATTACATGCAAAGGAAGCCTTATTCTTCCTAAGCGCAGACAACTTGATTGTATGTCTTTAAGATGTATTGCTATGGAAGTCCAGAAGCTTCTGTGTGCTATGCATAAATCCAGGTGGCAGATATACTTTTGTGTGTGTGTGTGTGTGTTAACCTATTTAGAGCCTAGAACATCTATTAGTTTTGTCATGTTTCTTCATGTGATTAAAATACTACTTTGACACCTTAAAAATAGTGACCTGTGGAGTGTAATTAGTGTTTCTTCAGGAATTATATTAAATCTTTAAAAAACAAACGTAACAAACCCACATACTGAAGGTATGTTTTAGTATCACTTTTCAAAAGCAGAATTTAACTTCCCTTCCCTGAAGTTACCATATTGTTACATGACATTAATAACTGATTTGTTAAATAAAATTCAAAACTAAGTTTGTGGCTGAGGTATTAGAAGGAACTAGTTTTGTAGATATTTAACTATTCTGTTAATTGGTGCTTTAAAGCTGTTCATGAAAAATTTGTCCAGAGGTTACCCAATTTAATTTTATAATTTAGATAGTTGTCTTCTAGCTGCCAGATGTATAATACTGTAGGAGCTTCAGTAGTCCACTCAGTGAAGAGTGCATGAATTCCAGCTTGATATTAGCAGCAGTATGGCACAGGATATCCACAGAAGAATTTTATTCTAAACTTAATCTTTCAATTTGCACTTAAACGTTAAGTACCCTTACAAACATTTCCTATTGCAGGGTGAGTCATGTTTGCACTGCACAGCAGGGTAGTAACACCATTATGTTACGGATTTGAAACTCTAGGTAACTTGTGGACAACAGCTTTTAAAAACATCTGACAGAGACTTTACCATTATTATCATGCCATTTTTATAAATAATGGCATGTTAATTTATTTAAGAAGAGAGTGTTCTATAGTGGTAATTTGCTGAATGTATATCTGTTAATTGGGGTAAACATAAAAATAAGCCGTGTGTACCAGTATGTGTTAGGATGAGCAACAATGATGTCTTTAAATGATGTGTTTTTAATGATAGACGACTCAGAACTCTCATGAAAACTTTCTTGGTGTTGTGTTTTTTAAGATTGTGACCTAATGTGATTTTAGTTAAAGGGAAAATTACTAGTGAAATATTAAAAAAAAAAAAATCCTATTTTATTAACAGAATAGTTACAGTAAGTTTAGTAGCTTAAGGAGCTTTTCTGTAGTGTCATACAAGTATTTAGGTGTGTTTCTTCAAGAAGGCATTCTGTCAGGCTTCGACTGATGGTGCCTGTGAAGTTGATCTGGGTGTCTTTGGGTCACACACTCCATATATGCTATTGCCCCAAACAGCTGTATATATGAGAGTTATGTGTCTTGGAAGTTGTGCTAATAGACAAATGCATTGTAAAAAATAGGCACATTAATCAAGTATTTATATATGGAGGATAATTTCCTGCTTCAGCTGGTAAATTAGCCTATCGGGTGGGGCCCTGCTAGACCTGCTGCTCACAGACAGAGAGGGGCTGGTAGGTGATGTGGTGGTCAGAGGCCATCTGGGGCACAGTGACCATGAAATGATAGAGTTTTCAATACTCAGGAACACAAAGACAGCCGTCAATAAAACTTCTGGACTTCCACACAGCAGATTTTGGCCTACTCAGAAGACTGATTCAGAGTGTACCTTGGGAAACAGCCCTTGAAAACAAAGGGGTCCAGGAGGCATGGACATGCTTCAAGAAGCAAGTCTTGAAGGTACCTGAGCAGGCTGTCCCAGTATGCCGAAAGGCAAGCCAGCGGGGAAGACAGCCAGCCTAGATGAACAGGGAGATTCTGAAGGAAATTAGGGATAAAAAAAAGCCTACGGACTATGGAAAAAAGGGCTTTTAGGAATAAGAGTTTAGGAATATACTTAGATCATGTAGAAAGAAAAATAGACAATTTGAACTCAATCTAGCCACTTCTGTTAGGGATAACAAGAAATGCTTCTACAAATACACCAATAGCAAAAGGAGGGACAAGGAAATCTCCATTCTTTGTTGGACGGGTGGTGGGGGGGGAACATAGTCACCAAAGATGAGGAAAAGGCTGAGGTACTTAACACCTTCTTTGCCTCAGTTTTCAATAGTGAGACAAGTTGTCCTCAGGACAACTCGCCTCTGGAGCTGGTAGACAGAGACAGGAAGCCAAATAGCCCCCTGTAATCTAGGAGGAAACAGCGACCTGCTGAGCCACTTGGATCCTCACAAGTCTATGGGACCAGATGGGATCCACCCAAGGGTGATGAGGGAGCTGGCGGAAGAGCTTGCCAAGCCGCTCTCCATCATTTAGCAAGAATCCTAGATCACTGAGGAGGTCCCAGGTGATTGGAAGTTGACAAATGTCATGCCAATCCACAAAAAGGGCTGCAAGGAAGACCCGAGAAACTACAGGCCTGTCAGCCTGACCTCAGTGCCTGGCAAGGTCATGGAGCAGATTGTCCTAAGTGCAATCACACAGCACCTACAGGATGGACAAGGGATCAGACCCAGCCAGCACGGGTTTAGGAAGGGCAGGTCCTG
>JAWWES010000001.1:65197729-65228731 GCA_035583135.1 Lophotriccus pileatus
CGTCACTCTCTTCTCCCAGGCAATCAACAGTAGGACAAGAGGGCACAGTCTTAAGCTGTGCCAGGAAAGGGTTAGGTTGGATATTAGGAAGAAATTTTTTACAGAGAGGGTAATCAGACACTGGAATGGGCTGCCCAGGGAGGTGGTGGATTTACTGTCCCCGGAGGTTTTTAAGATGAGAGTGGATGTGGCACTTAGTGCCATGGTCTAGTAACCACAGCAGTGTTGGATTTCATGATTTCGGAGGTCTTTTCCAACCCGGTTGATTCTATGATTCTATTTATAATAAGGTAAAACTAAGTTGAGTATCACTATCACTGATTACTTTGTGACGTGTACTAAATTTCCAAATACTAAGACAAATGAAAATATTACTACATAAATAGTCATAAGTGATAAGTCATAAGATCTTCACAAAACTTACTTGGTAATTGCTTTAATTAAATACCAGTGTAGCTGTGATCATGTCAAAATGTCTTACTTTCTAGAGCTATGAAGAGGAGAGGAAGAGTCGGTCAGAACTTGAGGTTAGATGCCAGCGTTTAACACTGGAACTGGCTGATACCAAGCAGATGATTCAGCAAGGTGATTACAGACAAGAGAACTATGATAAAGTAAAATCGTAAGTATCTCTATAATTCAAGTGTTAAACTAACATATGAATATTAATAGATAAACATCAAGCTTGATTGACTAGAGATTTTATTTTTGACTTTTGCACACATATTTTTCTTTTCCTCAGTCCACTAATGGTTTAATTATCTCCTGTAGTATATTGCAGACATAGAATGAACAACATTTTCAAAACTGATGTATCAAATTATTTTCCTAAAAGTTTATATTTTGAGATTTACTGTGTTTTCAGAAGAGCCTAGCAGTCTCTTTGCAACTAAGGAAGTGGGAGCTGTTGGTGCCAAGCATCTTGGAACCAAGTACTCTTTTTTTTCCTAGTTTAAAAGCAAAGTTCTAACAAAAGGCCCTATGCTCTACTCTTGGTGCCTACAGAGTGAATTAAGAGGATAGGACCTTGGGAACTAATATTTACGACTTAAGATATTCTTGTAATCATACATTTGAAAGGGCTGTTATGAGAAGTCCTTGTCAGACAATCTTAGTGAATTCACCTTAGTGAATGGGTTTAACTGCAGGAAGTTCCAGTGTGTCTCTTTTTAAAAATACAGATTTTACAGTTCTAGCCAAGGTTTTGAATGTCCAGCTTGCAAAAACAGTTTCAAAATAGTGAAAATGGACTTCTTATAAATGCGCTCATAGATATATACTTCACAGTCCAACTCCCAAATGGCTTTTTTAGTGTGTTTGCAAGTACAAGAAATCTGGCCTTTGGCACATTTGTTGGGAAATGGATTAAAAAATGGGGATTATTAATAGAAAACACCCTGTCAGCTCCTTAGTTGTTCATACAGAATGAACTCAGGCAGTTACTGACAAAAATTACTTTGCCACTAAGTCATTTAAAGGAGAATCTGTCTTCTGGATTCACAGCTCTTCTGGTTCACAGCTGTATGTACTAAAACAACCTTAGAATCTACCTGGCAGCTTGTTACAAATAGGATGGACTGATGCTATGGCTTGCTTCCTATGTGCAACTGCATCTTAATAAGTGGATTGTAATAACGTTCATATGAATGGCCCCAGTATTTAGCAGTGTGCATTTAAAATAGTCTTGAGTTGAGAAAAGCATGAAGGAACTTGCCAAAACTATGTATGAGAGAGTAGGTTATACTCATCTGTGTAGGCACAGATGAAGGGGAGGAGAGAGCACTGTTGGCATGACTGTATGAGGATATTTGGGAACACTTCAGGAGTTAATCGCTTCCAGGTTTGTTTCTGCTTTTAAAAAATGCTATGTCAAATCTTCTAATTCTGCACTACAAGTTATCTCAGTTTTAAAGCTGTGCTATACTTAATATAAATTTGGTTAGCTTTTTTCCAAACTGCAAGCTCATACTGGCTCATTCATTTCTCTGTTCTGACAGGGTTAGAGTGGAGACACAGAGATGCTTCTTTGTGCATATGGAAAGCACTCTTATTCTGGGCACTAACATATTTTTTGCAGCTGTGTCGTGTATATTTTAAACATGAGTAGTACAACCCACTCTGGTATCAAGGGACTGTATACAAGGCAGAACAGCAACTGAGTACAAGTATACATTTCTTTCTGTTTGATTAGGAAGATGGGAATGAAGTTTCTTCACTTTTTCATCAGGCTTCAATATCTGCAAAAGGTTCAAGGGAATGTCATGGAAAATAGCATCAAAAACTTGGTAAAGCTAAAGCTATGGATAGGGGTATTTGCAGCTCATTGCTAAGAGGGGAGCCCAAAATTACACTAAAGAAGAATAATCAGAGGAGGATGAAATAATTTAGGATGAGAATTCAAGATTATTTTAGTAGAACTTTGTTTCCAAGTATTTAAATAATCCTAATTTGTTTCATATAATAAGATACTGTTCTAGGTGTTAATAACTGAAAAAGTAAGATTAATCAGTAACCGCCCTATGGAAGAAGTCAATGTCATGAACTAAGGTTGAGAAATTACAAATGCACAGGAATCTTTTTCGTTACACTTTATGCATCTAATAGTTTCACTTTGTTTTAACAGTGAACGTGATGTATTTGAGCATGAGTTATCAGAACTCAGAAGAAAATATGAAATATTGGAAGTGTCATACAAAGCACAAGCTAAAGAAAGAAATGACTTAGCAAAAGAGGTAAATATAAAGTTATTACTTTAGTAATTGTGTATTTCTTTACCTCAGGAATTTGATTCTTTGTCTAATCAAGTCTGTCAGGATCATGGAATAATTTCATTAGAATGGTCCTCAGGAGACCAGCTGCTCCAACCTTCCCATGTAATGCAGGAAAAGATTAGGTCAGTTTGCTTAAGGCTTTGTCAGGTTTTTAATATCTCCAAGGATGGAGATTGCACAGCCTTTTGGACAATCTGTTCCAGTATTTGTTTGCCTTCTTTGTGAAAATGTTTTTGTAAAAGCTAATCAGAGTTGTTGCAGCACTTTCTGTTGCATCTCATCTTGTCACTATGTACTGCCAAGAGTCTGGATCTTTCTATGCATTCCACTTGGATAACTGAAGATAACAATAGGATTTTCCTCGACCACATTTCTCTTCTAAAGGTTGAAAAAAGCTCCAAACATTTTTCTCAAGTGTTGCAGTCCATGACTATCTTGGTAGAGCTCTTCTGGTCTCTGCCAGAGAATAAATGCCTCTTCAGGTGCAGAGGGGTTCTTATCTTTGTTAGAATTCCAGTGAGTTCTGATCCAGATAGGTCAGTCATTTTACTCAAATCTCAGCCATTACCATTCTGGTAACACTAGTTTTGTACAGGAGAATACATTTCTGCTTCTCCAAGGACATTCCAAGAGCCAGAAGTCTGTCAGATCAAAAGAAATGCCCCTTGCTGCTTCTCCATTCAGTAATTCATTCATCCAAGAGTGAGGAATTGTGTGATATGATAACTTTTGGGTCAAGGGACTCAAAATGTATGATAACTTTTGGGTCAAGGGACTCAAAAAGAAACGTATGTAGAGAATGTTTCCAAGTTTACTGCCTTGATCTGCAGGACTTGTGATGGTTTATACCAGTACAAGCTTCCATTACTCTGTATCCACTTCCACTATTTCTGCATCAAATTGTTCATAGGGAGGATTGCCTCACTGAACCGCCAGGATGAATTTTTCACCTTAAGTAAGCTAATTAGGATAGAATCACCCAAAACTGTTGGCATTGCTAAGGGATTTTCCCCTCCCTCTCTTGTAGATGTAACTTTGCAACAGCTTTTCAGGAGGGAGAGCAGACTTTTACTGAATCCCAAGAAGGAAAGAAAACTTTTCAGTTTATATCGTCATTGAGTAATTATCAGATGGTTTGTAGCTCAGTGCAACTTGAACGCAAAAGTAAGACTGTTTCTAAGCTGTGCTTTTGTACAGAAATTATTCCAGGAAACACCAAAAGAAATAGAAGAAATAATGGATTAGCTGATCTGAAGTAATTTCTGAATTTATTTTTTAATATCATTTGAAAGGCACTGCATGAGAAAGTTGTTCTTGTCTTCTGCGCTGGTTCAGAGAAGAATAATATGGAGGATCTTTATGTGTTAACACTTTAGCAGCTGAATACATGAGACGGATTACTCCTGAAAGTATCCAGGGGAGATTGTGTTTCTTAGTGTCTCTGTATAGCAATATTACAGATAAAATAGTGGCTATAAGTTCCACTTCAAAGATAATACTGCTCTGCCTAACTTTACAGGGAGGCATAGAGATTGTCAGAAACATTAGCAATAAAAATGAGTTTCTATTAGAAAATATTCTGCTCTTTGATATCAACCTGAAGACTTTGTTAGGCTGTTTATTCCTCAGTGTTCGATCACTGTTAGAGGACATCAAAAGGCGAGTTTGTTCTCAGCATATAACATTGGCCAAAAAAGTATTGTTGTGTACATCAAGTTTGTATGTACACATCAAATAACGTAGTATAGCAAAAACAACGGCTTTTTTGATTAACTTAAATGAATGTGAGAGTGAATAAAGTAGCATTAATCTCCTTGAAAGTCCTGCTGGTTTTCATGTATACTGATGTAACATCACAAGTCCTGGATTGGAGGAGCATCCAATTGTGAGTGTTTGACAGATTATTTGTTCCAGGGAGAACTAGTTATAGGAGCAGGAACTGCTTTCTTTCTTCGTGTAGTAACCCAGGATGTCTGTTCACTGTGTATATACCTATAACCTGTTACTTGGAGAGAGAGCACAGTTATGTTTTTCTCACAGAAGAGAGTTAAAATGAAATTGCAAATATGTGTACATAGGTTAAATACTTACCTTGAAATTCATGTTAAAAATGTTCTTTTTAATACCTTTTATAGCTGGCAACCATACAACAATCCCTCAACTTGTTGCAAAAAGATAAAGATTATCTTAATCGCCAGAACATGGAGCTTAGTGTTCGCTGTGCACATGAAGAAGATCGTCTTGAAAGACTTCAGATTCAGCTGGAGGATGCCAAAAAAGCTAGGGAAGAAATGTATGAAAAATATGTTACGTCCAGGCAAGTTATTGTGTGTTCACTTTTATCAGTAGACAAGTTATTTAATTGTTTTCCCTTGTTTCTTGCACAAATCCTGTTTCATTAATTTTATTTTTCAGAAAGCAAGTCCATATTTATTTAACTAGAAGCAGAAATGATTTTCTTGGGTCTTAATGTGTTTCAGGAAAATTTTTTTAAAGCTTTGATATAAGACCATAGTAGTGAAGATGTCAGCATTGAAAGGTCGTTGCAATTAATCTCTTAGGTTTACACAGAAGTTTAAAAAGGTAATTGTAGTTAATTACAAAAGAGAGAAAAAGTCTTTAAAGTGCATATGTTACATATTTGACCTCCACCACCACAAATTTATTAAAAGTAGGAGTATTTGACAATCTGAATTATTATTGCAGAATAAAATATATACAAATGTTTAAATATGGTATGTTTTGTATCAGCTACTAGAGCTATCAGTCTTGAGCTTGAATACAGATTCTCTAAGTGTAGCCTTGAGAAGCAGATCTATCATTGTATGCTAGCCACTGCTGAACAGCAGCAAACCTTTATGCTCTTTGAATAGAGATGGGATGTGGTGTTGAACAGAAAACACTACTCAGCTACATGTCTTGCTACATATGTAATGCTGTACTACAAAATTCCGTAGAGTCATCGTTGGAAGTGACCCATAAGGAATACTGAATCTAACTCTCTGCTCCTTGCAGGACTATCCAAATCTAAATCATATGACTAAGAGTGTCATCCAATTCAAGGTTGTCTAGTTCAGTATTGCAAGTCAGTAAGTTTAATCAGTCCTTACCTAGTAACAAAGAGGAAAGTGAGGGTTTGGGTTTTTTTTAGTGGTGAAGTAATATAAGCACTTAGAGGCTGACAAGCAGTTTCTGGAAGAATGTTAAGCTTGATGTTATGTGATTAATCAATATCAAATTACTTTAAAAATTTAAAGGAGTATGCAGAAAGCTTTTATTTATTCCCAGTTAAATATTATTTATTTCTGATTGATTTTCATTTAATTTGTGTAACAGTATAGGCTGATATATATTTCAAGTCATTTGAGAGGTAAATGAATAAGGATTGAAATAAAATGTAAAATCAAGAAGCCCTCTGCCCTAGTTGTAGAGCTGTACCTGAAGTTTTGATATTTTGACCAGTGCAATGTATTGGTTTATTTACAGAGATCACTATAAAACAGAATATGAAAAGAAACTGCATGAAGAGTTGGAGCAAATAAGGTTGAAAACCAATCAAGAAATCGAGCAACTAAGAAGCACTTCAAAAGAGATGTATGAACGTGAAAACAGGTAAATAAGATGTAGGCAATAACCTAATCCGAGCAGAAATGACCAAGCACTTTGTGCTTAGTTATAATCCTAACTGACTGACTCTTTGAGAGGTGTTCAAAATCGAACAACTTCAGGTCAGTTGTAAAACTGATGAGAATCTTTTAAAAACTAAAATTAATTTATACTTATAAAGTAAATACATGGTTTTATATTTGTTATCAAGTGATGGTCATCCAAAATTATCAATTGAAAAGGATTATTAAAATTCATATTCTAGATAGAGATTGGTGATTTGACGTTTGTTCAGATACATAATGTTAATTAATTAATACAGAATGTGTTAGTTTACCTGTCATGCTTATATGGGCAGTCTTGAAACTGTGCCAGGAAAATCCAGAAGAGGTGGTGTTGATGCAGGAAATAAGGCAGAAAAAAATGAGAGAAACCAGTAAGACTTATGCCTATATAAAATAAATCTAATCGAGATTGTTTACAACAAGGTGATTAAAAAAAAAATCATGGATTTCATGTCAATTACTATAAAATTCTCTTTTGAAGAAGATTCTAGACCTGCAAAGACCTGCATATTGGATTTTGTGTGTGTGTCGATTGGTTGAATACCACAGGGTTACATGTAAATACTTTAGGGGTTTAGGGATTTGGACCTTTGGCACTGGATTTCTTTTTTAGCTTGTCTTTTGCCCATTTTATTTCTTTTTAAATGGGAGGAGTGTTTAATAATTAATTATAACTTCATTGTAGATGTCCTGAAAGTGTTGTGTGGAGAAGGAATTGATGGTAGTAAAAAGATATTTATGGCATCAGCATCTGTTCCTCTAATAGGTAGTTTTGTTACTGCTGGGAAGAGTGGAAAAAAAGAACATGACTTCTGCTGTCTGTCTTCAGTCAAGTGAAATGTTCTAATTAAAAAAAAATTACATCATAGTGTAGTTTCGCAAGTGTGAGTAAAATATATACTCATACATATACATCTACACCACTTCCTGTATCTCTTTTGAATTACAAAGTAGGAATTTAAGCATGCACTGTTTGTGGAGATTTGACAAGGGTCTGTATATCATTGAGAAAGCTACTGAAAGATGTTTCATTTCTCTCTGGAACTGATTTACAGTTTTGTTCCTCATTTTGAAACAATTACTTCTGAAATGTAAATCCTTTAGATTTGCCTTAATGTTTTACAGAAAAAAAAAGAAGGCTTTTTATCATATGCTCTTTTTATAAAATACAAAAGAAATCATAAGACACTCTGCCTCAATGGCAAGACCCCAAAGGGGACCCCAAATTGTGAGCAAAGCAATTTGCAGTGAATTTGTATGATGTGCCGAGATGCTGATTGTGACTGAAAATAAAGATGCTGGTTTCATCCTCAGGCGCAAGGAATGGAATGGTATTACAGCTAAGCTAATCTAATGTTCAGTTGCTTTTATTTTTTACCACTCTGCCAAGCCTGATATTTCCCTTGAATTTATTGGTGCTTATTTTACACTTGGATGAGTCAGTTCAAGAAACTAAAATGGAAGGGGGGGCACCAATAAAAAGGTGATGCTTTCATTCCTGATTTATTTGGCATCAGTTTCACTTGTTTGGTTGTTTTAAGCACTGGCTATGTTTGCATTAGCAAGCATGAGTGAATTCACAAGGCATGTGAATGTCTGCATGGGGTTTGGCATTGGATTAAACACAATTTAGCCGTTTTGAGCATGTGAGATGCTCTCCCTGAGCACGTTTTCTGACTTGGTTCAATTTGACTGGAATCCAGTTTGTGCATTCTAGAATAGGTTAGGGGTATGAACCTAAGTGTAATAAATGACAGTTGCCAAGGAGTTTGTTTAAAAAGCTAACGTGGAAGCCCTTGAGCTTCTGTCTCCCCTGTCCTCATCCCACTTGTTTTTCCCCCATACCCATTCTTGAATCTCTAGTTAGTATTTCTTACCATTTTAAAAGGGTACTTTCACTTGTGTTGTAGGCTGGGTAGATACCTGATGGTCCATACACCAAAGTAACTAGACAATTAGTTGTAAGTGGAAGTAGGATTTCTATGCCTAGCTAATCTTTTCTTGCTCTATCATAAAAGTTGTGAGTTTTTTCAGCTAGGTGGACAGCGTTCCTGTAGTTACTATTGAAGTACCAAGCAAAATTATTGTGATTTATTTAATTTCTGGAAAAAAAATAAAATTGATAGTTCTAGTATTCTAGAATAATTTGAATTGTTTCTATGTATAAGTAGGTAATTTGATCATTGATTTTTAGAATTTCAGAGCTTGAAGCTTTGCTGGTATATATGGAAATAACCTTGAGTAAAACCTCTGTAATAAATAGGCATGTAGATAGACAGACCCTTCTATATAATTCTGTGAGAGTAGAAGAAGGTAGTATTGAAGTTCAGATCAAGCAGTAATAATTAATTAAGCAAAACAGTCTTTTCCTAATAGGTTCTTAACAGAATAACTTTTGTTTCCTTCAGAAATTTGAGAGAGGCAAGAGATAATGCTGTTGCTGAAAAAGAAAGAGCAGTTACTGCTGAAAAGGATGCTTTAAGAAAGTACAGTCAACTCTTAGAACAGTAAGTGTCTTTAAAATGCATATAATAAATCTAAAGGTGTAACTATGTTTATATTTAGGAGTCTTATATGGGAGGAAATACTGGCTTTCTACTCATAAAGAACAAATAGTTACAAACATTTTGTTTAATTTAAGTTACAGACTTGTAGCAAAATTTTCCCGTTACCAATGTAGCAACAATATAAAAATTTGATTTTTCTCCTACACTCCTGTAAAGACGATCAAACATAATTACTCATCTCATGGCAAGAATGTGGATTTCATACTGTACAGTAGCAGTGGTCAGAGTGTGAACCTGTTCTGTTGCGGTCTCTTTTGCTTTAGTTGAAAGTAGAAAATCGTTTTATATGATGACTTCAAGTAATAGTTTTTATAAACTGTGCATAGAGAGCAGTAGCTATAAGCAATTAAGCTTGCTAGGTGCTTCTTTTCTTATTGCTGTCCCTTATCAGTCTTTCATGTTCCATGTATAAAGTGTGTTGTCTTTAAAAGCGTACAATTCTATTCATATGGAAAAAGAAACTGTGGTTGATTTTCTGACTGTTTACAAGCAGTCTTACTTTCCTGTTCTTCAACACTTTTTCCTTACTTTTTGTAAATTTGGTGTATTAGCTGTGGTAAATTATGAGGAAATGGAAAACTATGGACAGTAATCAAAGTTGTTCAGGCTAAGTTTGTCATGTGTCCTTATTATGGGATTTAATTCATTGTTTAACCTAAATATTTTTTTTCTAAAATGAAGAGATTGGTTTATTAACCAACTGTGCTATCTAGTCATCTACTCAAAGAAAGTACTAAATTAACCCTTTTTCTTTCTAAATACTTTTTAATTACAAGCAGTGATGAGTTAAAATGTCATTAACTTAAGCATAGGTATAAATTTATTAAAGTTTTTAATTTTTATGTATAACTTCTCAATTGCAGTGGTGATACTACTGAAGAAATAGCATTGCCTAAGGACTGAAAAAAATGTCATTGCTAACTAGTGATGTGAAACAACAGGGGTAGTTCTAGAGTAAGCAGAACGGGTCATAGGACTTTATATCCACACTGTTTTTCAGGGATTTGACTTCAGATTAATTCTAGTTCAGGGTGAATGGGCCCAAGGGTGCAGAATACCTGTTAGTGGTTAGAGTGCATTGTGGGTATTCTTGGATTCTCAAAAAGGAATTCAGTTTGCAAACTCTGAGATGATGGCTCCACAATATAACTGTGGAAGTCAAAGCCAATTAAGTGGGGACAACCAGGAAACTTGGTTCCTAACTGCCTGAGCAAAAAATAAAATGCTAATGTGAGTCAACTGTGTTTCTTTCTGATGAGATTCCTACCTTTCACTGTGGTAAGATTTACTAAGACATGGGGAGTTCATATATAACTGGAAACTCTTCTGGAAAATAGGTCTGGTGTCTGATAATTTGAGTATGCACTTGTACGTAAAGAAAATACCAGCTTTCAATTCTACATTTATTTGTAAACTTAAGAACCACAGAGAAAATATTTTTCTGCTTTATTCTCACTCGTGTAATGTGTTGTATTTTTTCATATTGTTGCTTGATTTTGAGGAGGGAAGTTTCCCTGCAATCAGAAACCTAAGGATCTTGTTTGATACACTTATGCTTCTGTGCTCCTGTAGCTTTTTCCAGTGATGAGCCCTCCAATTAAGTAAAAATCTCCTTTCCTCATCTTAAATAAATTCAGAAGTTACTTAATACTGGGCTTTGGAGCTCTAAGAAGTAGATTGTTGCTCAGAAGAGCATGTTTTTCTGCTTGGGAAAATGGAAAACCTACTACCCTTCTTTAAAATGTATGTGTCTCTTGAAAGCTACCTCACTTCTAACCACACTACAGATGTTAAGGCTGAGACTTTTTCCACATTCCAAATCACCTACCTAAATGATCTACAAAGAAACTAACTGGCATGTTGAAATGGTATAAATACCTTAATTTAAGATCCCAGATTCTGAATTTAGTGTGAACTGACATGTGACAGTTCTGTGGAACAAAGAAATTCTGTGGTATCAGCAGAAACCCCCAAGATGAAAAAGGAATACCTGTGTTGTCCAGTTCTATATTTAAGTGATTATAACAGCTTGTTCTACTTTAGTGAAAACAAGGTGACTCATCGTAGTTACCACTGGTATCATAATCTATATAAACAAACATGTTTGAAAGCTTCAGAAGTATGTGGAATGTTGACTGGCCTGAATGGTTGTTAAATAAGGCCCCTGGCAAATCTTGTGATCAGAAGTGTAACTAATACCCAATTTTCTAGTCAAGTGCAGTTATTTTCATTTTTCTTACTGATGTTTGTGATAGTTCTCTGTGAACAGCTGTTTACAAATGCCAAGGAAATACCAAAGTGATAATATTCATGAAAGTTTTACACTGAGAAAGGATCTGCTGTTTCAATCTCAAAGTAGATCACAGTGATATCAGGATTTACGTTTTGTTGCTCACTTTGCTATTAGACAGCTGTAAAATCTGTGTGAGAATCCCTGTTTCATTTACCTGTGACAATGAAAAAAAAATTATTTGATATTTTGGATTAAACGCATGTTCTAAAAAATTAGGACCAATTGAAAACATTTTGACTTTGTTTTAAACTGTTGGTGGACTCTTTTCTGATTTTAAAGCTGTATTACTGTAATTTAAAGTATGTGGGGGTTGAATGAGGAGAGCAATTCTGTAATAGCATCATCATCTATGACATAGTTAAGTGTAGATGCTAAATAGTTCCAGTTTTTCCTTCTCTTGAATATTCCTGGAGTATTATTTTGAAACTATTGGCTGTTAATCTGCTAGTTCTCCTTGCCAAAAATAAAAACACCCAAGCCACCAAAACACCACCAACAGAAAAAAACAAATAGTAGAATGAATGCATTGTGGCTTTCTATCAGGTTTTTTTCCTGATGTTTAAATTTTCTAGTTTTGCGAAAGGTGCAACATCAAACTGAAATGGTTCCTTTGGTCAAAGTGGAGTCTACAGTCAAAAATGGGGTGAACTCATAGTAGAGCACTTCACCTCAGAGGACGTCTACAAGAACCATCTCTTGTCCTTGGTTGTTGACTTCCTTTAAACTTCCCTGAAAGGAGTAAATGTCTTTTTCCAGGACTCAGCTCTATCAATGGAAACTGGTTTGAAAATTATAGAATTACTGGGAACACAAGAGAAATTTATAGTTAGTGTGATTTTACAAAATCTTACTTTTCTTAGTGACAAAAAAAATTCGTTGTCTGTTATAGCTGTTTAGCACTTGTATGATGTACTCAAGGTGATTTTTCTTTTCCTGTCTTTATAATGATAAAGTGAGAAGTGTAGAGTAATGAAGACAAACAAAATAGGTATGAAATAAACAGAAAAAAAGTATTCAAGAAAACTGTGTTGTGGCAATGCTGTTCCTTCAACATTGCAGTGGACACTATTCATAAAAAACCCTTATACACCCTTGGTTTTGGTAAAAGCTAATGGGAAGTTTAAATTCCTGTCTCTGTCCATGAGGTAATAGGATATTTTTAAGTACGTACTTTTTTTCTTATTTGAATATACACAGATGATGAAAGGGCGTTTTTATACAATATTTTTGGAGTTCTGTTAAATTAGGATGATGACTACAAAATAGTTTAGACCCTTAGGTTTGTTCTATAAAGATTTCTTAGTATTTTGGATTATTATCATTTAAACATTTCTGGATGGGTGTACATAGCTATTTAAAATTATTAGATTTGTAGTAGATGATCTGCTGCAGGTAAAAATATCTTTAGGAGTATTTCAAGTATTTAGAAATGCCTTTCTCAAATAAAAAGCAAAGTAGAATAAAGATTATTGACATTTCTTTATAGCCTTTGTCTATGCTTCATAGGTTAAGAGAAGTGTGCCAAAAGTTCTCTGAGTATTTGTATTTCCATTGATTTAATGATTTTCCTTCCAATCAGCTGCAAGATGTATATACATTTTGGAAACTCATTTTAGTCTCTCCATAATCTTTATAATTTGAATCTCTTTTTATCCCTGTTTTGTTTGTTCTTCATAATTGTGGTACATTTTTTTGAATTCATTTGGAGGTGAATGTTATCTGCTTTTAGTCATCTGTCTTAAACTTTGTAGGCGATGGAGAGAAGGGATTAATCTTGTTTATCAAATGAGTTTTTGAACTAGATGAAATCAAGATCCCTATATCTTCTTATTAGTTGCGCACAAGCCCAGAGAACTATCTTAGGTAAGAAAATAATGGGATAAATTTACCAAATAAATAAATGGTCTGCTTTGCATTTAGAATCTCTGTGGAGCACACAGGAATCTCATTGTTAGTTTTTCATCTATTACATGAAACATTAATTGGTAATATAAACATTAAAATTAATTATTTTCCCCTTCTCTTAACATATTTTTGTAATCTGGATGTTGCTGACTGCAATGACAGGATTCTAATATTACAATAATTAAGTCAATGTATTTAAGTGCTGGAGTTATTGGTAATATTTAAATAAGGGCCTATTATCTCTTTGAGAATATTTATATACAATGAAGATTTCAATAACGAATTAAAAGATCAATACTGAAAACTGCTGGCCAAAATATTTCTTTGGCAAAGCTGCCATCACTCTATATTAAAAACTACTGTCATAGTCTTTTACTCCCTAGACATGGCTGCTACATTTTTATATGAATTGCTTTGTAATCCCTGGAATTCAAGAGCTGTGTAGGTCTTGAAAATCACTACCACTTTAAATCTTCAGTTTCAGTTAACTTTGTTAATGTATTCTAAAATGCTTTTTTTTTGTAATAATAATTTGCTGCTGCTGTATTCATTTATGTGTATGTGTAATTTTATAACACTTAGAATTTCTATTAGAATAAAAGCCAAGCCCTTCACTCTTAGTCTTAGACTTTGTCTAGATTTCAGCCCTAGCCAAAATAACTATTGCACATTTCCTGTAAAACTACCTTCGTCTTATTCTCCTGATAAAAAAATAAAGTATGAGGTACAGCTAAAAGGGTAACATTCCATGAGTGTCATGGAAATAACTGAAAGACATCCTCTTGAAAATTCTGAATCAATGCAAAGAAGACAGTGAAAGGACCAGGAGTGATAATATGATGGAGAAGCAAAGAAAAAGTCCATTTCCTAGGTGACTGGATCTAGTTTCTTTCTGAACTTTAGAAGCAGCACTGAAATCTGTAACAAAAAAGCTCTATGCATTTTACACTTCTACTGAAATGATCAGGGAGGCTTCTGCTCTTTTCCTTTTCCTCTGAGGATATGTTTATTTGAACTTTGCATCTTACTGGGTAATCCTAAACTGCATTTTAATAAATAGAAGGAGAAAACCTAATTAACTGAATTGATAAAATAGATGAATAAAGGTGTTAGGAAGACTGCACACTTTCTAGGGCATACCTAGTTGTCTTTGGTTGTTAGATTCCTAATCAGGATCTCAATATTTTACGTTCTTAGCTAAGATAGTGTTCTTCCAGAATGAATGCTTTGAGCCCTGTAACTAGTAACCTCATAACTGGAACTGTCTTGATGCTGTAGAATTATCAACATGAAGACTCATAGGAATGCTGAGTTAGTCTGATGTCTGACCTTTCTGAGCTTCAGTACATCTGGAACACAGGCTTTGAAGTTTATTCTCTTACTGTGCAAGGAATTTTCAATGATTATATTTATAGCTCTAAAAATCTTTTTATTTCAGTAGCTCTTGTCCCAGCTCCTAAGCAATAATTCTCATGAAATATTATTAGCCTCTGAGGTATGCTTTGGAAAGTTGTAATATGAACATATCCTCATATCATAAAGATTTTCCTTAAGCCTTGACATTCTCATTTTACCTGCTGATTTCCCACTAGCAAAAAGGTCTTAATCTTAAAATATTATGATTAGTAGAGACAAAATATTAAAATTCTGTGATAGCTACTATGCTGAGTACCTTAGAAACTATTTACACTTTTATGTCCTTAAGTTTTTTTGCTAGCCTGGAAAAATTGAAAATATATCAATGTCCTTTGAGAACCAATTTGAAAGCAGTTATAAATACCTTCAAAGAAGCATATAAGGGTGCTGCTGTTTAGACTTCATATAATTCTTGAATTATAAGGTTGAAACTTCCACCGCAGTCTATGATTTTGCCAGGATTGCCAGTATTCCTCATGTACACACCTTTTTTTGTGACTCACTGCACACAGCTTCTCATTAACAGTCAGCATTGCCAAGGTGAATGAGTAGGGGTCCTTTGGAACTCATTACCAAATTAATTTCAGATGCTAAAAGTTTACATGGGTTCAAAAGGAGACAGGAAGAGCTCAGAGATAAATCTGGGAATTGCTTTACAAGTAGAAAATACATCCAGTTCAAGAAATGTGTGAGCGAGAAATAGTTTAACATAGTGGTAGACTATTAGGGAGAAATACAATCTATGCAGAAGTTTTTCTTGCTTTTCTCAAAACATACACTTTTAGCTACAGTTAGGAGACAGGTTTATCAGACTACATGGGCCTTTCATCTTATACACTACAGCTATTCTATGTAGAACAGAACAGAAGCTGTGGAACACAGGGGAACTTCTCAGCCTTTTTACTGCATGTGTCTTATGTCCCTTTGAAAAGGTGACATTATATCGATGTAATGACAAGATATAAATGAAAGCACTTACCTGAAGAAGTTGTAAATGCGATTTTATTTGGGGTTATATCAGGTTATCTATGCAAATAGTATTTGTTTCCATAGTGTTTCCAGTCATTTGAGCTTGAAGGATTAAATTTGTGCATTAAGGAGCCCAAAGCACTAACATTTCAATGGCAAGTGAGAAAAGAACCAGTTTTAGGAAAATCCCAAATATATGTTTTTTAGAATACAAAAGAAAAATAGATCACAAATAACATGACTGTAAATATATACAGGGATTTTTAGTTGCGTGAATTTACAAAAATTGTGTATTATAATTCTTACTCTGAAGCTAAATTCTGCAAAACCAGAGATACTGTATTTTCTGTACCTCTGTACAAAAATTTGATATTCAAATTATGGCTATTTATGTAATACTATATTTCAGCCTAATAAAACCATAAAAGTTTTAACAATAATTATCTTCTGTAATTTTCAGAGAGTGTGGTTATATTCTTACTATCCTCTGGGAAAGGATGTGATTTTATACTCATATCTGGATATCGAACTGTGAGGAACAGTGTCCAAATAGGTTCTTGTGTGGTTTGAGAAGGCAGTTAAGAGTTTTGTCATCTTATGTTATGAACCTCATTGTAAACTCATGGGAAACTCTGCAATGTTTGTCATGAAGACTTAATATTTATGAGTAAGAGCTTTGGACTGAGTTTTGGCCAGAGCTTGTCTTCTGCACACTCACATTGGAAGTGGTGAGAAAACGTTAGGTATAACTGAATGTTGGGTGTAACAGAAAGCTATTAGGCTGGTCCTTATCTCTATGGTGGGGATACCTGTTCCTGTGAGTAACTCTTACAAATAAGGAAATTGGTGGTATATAGTTCTGGAATGGAGGATAGCTAGTCCATTTGTAAGTGAATGAAGGACTATGAGTAAATGAAAGACCATCCTGGCATTCATGCACATGCTCCCAAAAGTGTACATCAGCAAGCTGAGGAGGCCATAAGCCACAAGGAGCTGTTTGCCTTGTACGTGAGTCCCGCCAGCACTGAATATGCCTAATTAATCACATCCAGGACTTTCTGAAAGAGAGGGATGTGTGATATTGACATGTACCGCTCGCAACTGGTGAAATCACTGTTCACAACTAATGGAACAACCATGCAAGTTCTTGGCAGCCTGTTTGTTTCTTCCTCTCTCCGTGAGATTGGTTTGTCGGTTGGCTAGTGCCATTCCTAGAGAACAGAAAGACCAGGGTTGGAGGGCTGACTTCCCTTTTGTATGGTCTTGTTTCTAGATAAGATTGCTTCGATAATGTATCTCAGACTTTGTCAAGGTTGACTCAGAGAGTTGTTTACATACAGGGAGACCAGTAAATTTATTTTGAAACTGACTGTCTTCAGCACTGAAGTATTGCATCACATATTGGATAGTGGGAAGGCCATGTCCTTCAGTTTACTCAGAGCAAAGCTATTTAGATAATTTTTATAGCTGTTTGTGTTCCTGGCTAAATGATCTAAAGGCACAATTGTGTCTACTTATATGACTATGTGGGTAACTCTGTAAGCATATTCTGTGAAACCAGCAAAATGAACGTGCAATTAATGTTCAGTGCTTGGTTAACCAGAGTGTTCAAGAGCTTGGTAAGGAATAGCTTGATCCTTGGTAGCTGTAGGGTGGCAGTGTGACATGTCAGCAACATTTTTGCCAAACATTGTTTAGCCATAGTGACACTTAGATGACATTTGAATCATGGGGATGCCAAGAGGGTGGTACTACTTTGAGCTATTTATTCCAGTGAGGGGGAACTGGTTTTAGATTAAAAAAAAAAAAAAAGGCAACTTAGAACTTTAGCAAGACCAAAGTGAAATGAGAACATTTGTTCTGGATGGGCCTCTGAGGTGAGCACAGTGAAAGCAGATATGCTGGCCTGCTTCCGATGGTGGCTGGTGGTCATTACTGAGAGGATTTCTAATTCTATGGCAGGAGTATGGTGAGAAGCAGTAAGGACACAGAACTTGAGGACTGAATAAACCCAACCAAGATGGAATGGAAGGATGCATATGAAAGAATAAATCAAGGGGCTTTACTACAAGCAATAAAGGGCTTCTGCAGTTCTTACCAATACGTAGAATTCATAAAGATACTGCTCATATGCACCTATGCTGCCAACCCTGTCTTATGAGCCCTGTTTAATAGCAGGTTTTTGTACTTGAAACAAATGTTGACGAACTGAAGATAATGTTGCACAGTCCACCCTGCAGACTCATGAAGCATGGACAGTGTAGAGATGGTGTGTGTGTGAGCCCCTTTGAGGTATTCCAGAAGCAGAAAAATTGCCTTAGTTTATGCCAGCTTCTCACTCATGGAATAAACAAGCTTGAGAAACTTTCTCTTAAAGGGAAGTAAACTTCTTCTGTCAAGTGGCAGTGTAGTTACAGAAATAAATGTACTAGAAATAGGTTCCTTTGAGATGAAGCTCAGGTAGTACCTAAAATGCATATACCTGTCAGGTATTTAGTCTTTTCATAAAATGTTAGATTTCATAATATACATATAAAGTGTAAATATACATACTTGTACTTACAACCCTATATGTGTATCTTTTCTAAAATTTAAGTATTGCATATATTGTCAAAATGCTGCAGCTCTTGGCTAATATTTCGATATAAATACTACTGCATGTGTATGCATATAATGTAGTTTAAGCTTTGATGTGGAACTTGTCATCTGGAATTGTTTTCATAGATATTCTAATTGTTTCATGGAAAGTGTTTGTTGCCATGGATAAACAGATATAGACATGTACTGATTCATCCCTTCTGAAATTTTGCGTAATGTTTGCTCTGATTTTTCTGAGATCTTAACCTCTTCCATTCCAGAAACAGAATCTAGATTATAAGTTTCAAGATGCTTCAAAAAATTATGTCTTCCCATTTTACCTTGGATACATTACTTGGGTCAGTAGAATTAGTTGTGGATTATAAAGAGTGGAAGAATTTGTCCCATTCAAAACCTGAGGGGGGAGAAGGTTTTATTTGTGCAAAATGGTACTGCAAGTAAATGAGGGTAATTAGAAACCCTAGTCCTTCTCTTATCTTCATATGGCACTCACTTCAGGTAATTAACTGACTCCTGAATCTCTGAGTATACTCAGTATAGTGTTTCTCTGAATGGTAAAAGATGAGCAAAGTATGACTGATGTAAATCCCATGCCCAGCATGTGAAATGCCCAGCATTAGCTGGAATGGAGCCTTTATTGATACCTTAGTTCTAAGATTTCTAAACCTAAAACCATGAAAAGAAGTATTGTATCTTTTTTGTCTGTTTCACATTCCTCTAGGATGTTTTTGTTTTTACAGACAGTATACTTTATAGAAGCTAGTGAGGCTGGGGTTTTTGGTTTTAGATTTGCCCTTTATGATTCTGTTCCTAGTCACAAATTGTGAAATCTGTGTCTAATTTTCTGTGTCGGAGTTCTGGGTTTTTTCCAAAGCATTCCATATGTATTGATAAATGGGGTACATTTCAGGTTTATTTTCTTGGTGCCAGATGAATTCTTCTTTTCAAAGAAAAAAAAGCTTTTTAAAGTAGTGCATTCGCTGCAAAGTATTTGTATTATTAAAGTGTGCTGACGAATAGAAAGTAGTTGACATGCTCAAGTTAGAAAAGAGCTACCTTGTGGTAATTTGTTTGCCTGCCAGGGCTTTCCCCCGACTCTGCATATTCTTACTTTGTAAAATAATCAAATCTTCCATTTTGTCCTTTGTCACAAATGGTTATCTGTTTGTACAGAACAACTGTATTAAACAGCTTTAGTTTAGCCATTAGAGTAAGTAAAAAAAATTTGGAATTTTTTTTATTGCTAAATTGATATCTTTTGGCAGAATTATTAATTATTTTAAAAGACAGTTTTTGCATTTATCTTTGTAAGTCTCTTTTGTTATGCCAGCTGTCTGAATCTTTTCATAAACTTCAGTTAAAAGAACATATTTTCCATTATTATTTTAAAATATAATGTTTACTGGAAGGGAAGTCTAGTGAATTCCCTCAGATGAAGTGTGAGTGTATTTCTCCCACTTGTAAATGAGTTCTTATTTCCTACAGTACATATTCTGGTACCACAGTGAGTCATTTTCAACATGTTTTAGTTTAGCTTCTAAAGCATTTAAAAACTTGCCAGATATGTGTAAATGAATGTTACATCCAGTTTTAGAAACTGCTTTGAAATAGTATTTTACTAAAATGAAGACTGTGAATAGACCTTTCAGAATCCAGAAGTGTCTTTTGTGATAAGTCTAAAAGCATTTGCAGGGGTCTTTTTTGGGGTGGTTGTTTGTTATTGGGTTTTTTTCCCCACCTTTGACATATTTTGGTTTAACCATCCTGTAAAACAGGGAGAACACTTTTGTGAAAAAGCCTGAAGGTTTACAAGCAGTTTGTTGTAATTGAATATTTTAGCCAGGCAAGTAATACTTTTCTTCAGGTATATTAACTGAATTTTGCAAATTTTCATGCTTTTTTATTTTATAATTTTTCAATTTTATAACTTTTTCAGAATAAATATAATCCCACCTCTGCTTTAATATGGTATTGTTTAAGTTTATATATCCATTTCCCAATTTAATCTCTTTCTGATATATTACCTTGATAGTTCAACTTTTAGAAAAGGACTCAAGACTAAATAGTTTGTGCGCCTAAAAGGGACCTAGGAGTAATGGGGGTGAAGTGGGAGGAAAAGGGGGCGAGGCAGACCAGGCATACTTATATTTAAAAGTAAAAAGCAACCGCCAAAATCTCCAGAAAAAAATCACCAGTGATTCATTTCTGATAAAGTTTATTTTCATTTATTAATATTAAGGCATATTTCTTACTTTTACTTCATTCCCCTGACTTCCTAACATCTGGAACATTTATTATAATGGGACCTTACATACTGTGCTCACATGTGATACCAATGCTTAGATACACTCACATTTCTGCAGTCTGGCTTTGAATACCACCCTAATTCTTTTCCAGTTGTTGGCAGCATTTGTCTTATCTGTTTAATATGCATGGTAGGGATAACTTTGCAAATCTCTGATTATTCTCTGTTCCAACTTTAACCATCTGTATGTTGCCCATGATGCAACATGATGTTATCAGTAAGGTTTTATTGTAATTATCACCCTTAAAAATGTCTTTAACTTTTTATTAGACTCAGAAGAAGATGGGGAAAACATATAAACTTGGATTACTAAGTCTTTTATTCAAAGATTTCCTGGAATCCCTTTTCCCTTAATTGTGTGGTATAAAATATAAAGGAAACCTATCTTAAAACCCTTCTCCCTGTCCCTCCCCCCAAAATTGGTCTTAAATATAGTAAATTTTTATCAAGCAGAAATCAGTAAAAAGAGAGGAAGAAGTTAGTTTAGGGGATTGAGAGACTTAATTATTTTGTCAGACAAATACATTTTTCTTCTTACATTATGTCTTAAGTTGTTGTGAAACTTGTAGAAGATTGATGATAAGCAAAAGAGTAAAGGTAATAAAGATGAGGGGTGGGGAAAGAAATAGTATAAATAAAAAAAAGAGAAAAAAAAAACAGTCATGAAAACTTGACAGAGTATGATTCATCTGAGTGTAGAATATATAGTGGAGTTTGCCAGTCTTTCTCTTTAAAAGAGTAGTCTAAGCCAGGCAAAGACAAAACAGGTGAGTAGAAGGCATGTGTTGCAGTTGATGGCAGAGTCCGTTTCTTTGTCTCTGTACAGCTAATTGCAGAGGGGGAGACCATGAATCTTCTTGATGTTAACTTATTTGAAATGTGTTTTGTTCAGTACTAGATGAACATCTTCCAGTTCTAACACTGAAAACCTTTGAACATCCATTTTCAGAGAACTCAGTTTTGTTCATACCACTGTTTCAGAATTTTGTGATCTTTTTGAACAATTTTTTAAATGTAATATACTTCAGTTTTTGGATGAGTTCAAGCATTAGTTCCTGAGAAAAGTAAGTAAATGCAACATGAATTTCAGTACACTGTTTACTGTGGCTGTCATCAGTCTTCTCTAACTTTAAATGCCAGTGCCAGGATGGGAGCATGTCCATAAGGTACTTGTTTCTTTGCATTGACTTCTAGAGGGAATTGACATGACAGGCTCAGATGTACCCACTCTGTAAACAGTGGAAGCTAGGTGAGTCGAGAGCCACCTGGCTTTTCTGAGTTAAAGTAGTTCAGTATAGACTCTTTTCATTAATTTGTGGGTTTTGGACCTTTTATGCTTTACCACCATTCTTAGAGTCCTCTTCCAGGTCAGAATCTTTAAACCTTTAAGCATTTCTCAAAGGCTGGTCATAAAACTGAATGTTTTTATTATGAAGTATTATGTGGTTTGTATGCTGCTTTGCCATTTTGTTTGTTGTTTTTTTTTTTTTTGTAAAGAACTCTGCTGCCTTCCATGGTTGGAAGTATTTTGATTGACAGAAATTCAGTCAGTGTAGGTGTCTAGAGTTGTTATTATACAAAGGATTAGATCTACTTAATAAAACTACAGAAGGTTGGAAGATACCATGCTCCTTCAAAATTTTCAGTCTCAGCTATCTCACAGTAACTCTTAGAAGAGTTGCCACACCCAAATGAAGAGGAAGGTTGCATTTGTCTTTTTAGAGAAAAGGGGAGAAAGGACAGAGAAAAATTGGATAATACACCATTCTGGTTTTGTAATATAAAATGCATAGGTCTCTTAGGGTCTAAACATGGCAGCACTATTAAAAAAGTGTGCAGTAACTCTGTGTATTGGGTTTGCATGGCAAGGTGTTGGTAGTGGGGGGGCTACCAGGGTGGCTTCTGTCAGAAGCTTCTAGAAGCTTCTCGGTTGTCCAGCAGAGCCAATGCCAGCTGCCTCTAAGATGGACCCACCACTGGCCAATCAGCAAAGGTGGTAGTGCCTCTGGGGCAATGTATTTGAGAAGGTGCAAAGTTACCACTTTCTCAGCTAGACAGAGGAGTGAGAATATGTGAGAGAAACAACTGTGCAGACACCAAGGTGAGAGAAGGAGGAGGGGGAGGAGGTGGAGGTGCTCCAGGCACTGGAGCTAAGATTCTCCTGCAGCCCATGGTGGAGACCATGGTAAGGTAGGCTGTTCCCCTGCAGCCCTTGGAGTGGGAGTTGGTTGCTCAAAGGAGGTTGTGACCCCATGGGAAGCCCACACTGGAGCAGGTTTGCTGTCGTGACTTGTGACCTCTAAGGGGCCCCACACTGGAGCACTCTGTTCCTGAAGAACTGCACCTGTGGAAAGGACCCACATTAGAAGAGTTTGTGGAGGGCTGTCTCCCGTGGATGGGAACCCACACTGGAGCAAAAGGGAAGAGTGTGAGGAGTCCTCCATCTGAGGAGGAAGGAGTAGCAGGAACAACATGCGCTGAACTGACCACAACCCCAATTCCCCATTCCACTGCACCGCTGGGTGGGTGGAGAGGTAGAGAAGATTGGGAGTAAAGTCCAAGAAGAAGGGAGGGATGGGGGGAATGTGGTTTACTTGAAGATTTGGGTTTGTTTCTCATTATCCTTTTCTGATTTGATATGGTAATAAATTAATTTTTCCCCAAGTTGAGTGTGTTTTGCACATGATGGTAACTGGGGACTGATCTCTCCCTGTCCTTATGAACCTTTCATTATATTTCTTCTATCCTGTCCAGATGCAAAAGGAGGACACCTGGCATCCAGCCAGGGGCAACCCACCCCACTTAAAATGTATATGGTTGCTAAGTACAGGATTTGCACGTGCTAATGGCTTTTCAGGAGGTTGTCATAGTGTTATTTGGGGGCAGATTTTCCTTGACTAGATTCCAGTGAAGTCTTACCAATACCTCCTGTTCTCAAGCACCACCTAACCTCAGAGGCATTTAAAATCAGTCTGCATTCCAAGTTGGAGCACATCTAGGTAGAGGTCCTTGTGCATGCTCGGAAGTCTCCTGGTTTGGAAAGTTAAATGCTTATTTTGATATGGGTAGGGAGATGCTTTAACTCTGTTCAAGTCCCTGAAGGGCCTGTTTTTATTAGGTCATGGCTAACTCATTCAAAATCATTGAGTTCACTCCAGAACACTGTTAGAAGAGGAGGTAATGGCTAAGCTTTGCCTCTTTTGTAATGTGCTTCTAACATTTCCCAGGAAGTTTAAGACCCTTGTCCTTTCCCTCTCGGTCTCCCTAGTTATTTAAAGAGGTTTTGGTGTTACCTGGAAGTTATGTCAATTTGCCTGGAATTATTGTCAACAAGTCTTGATACACATAATGCATGAGTTTAGCAAAATGCCACAAAAGAGGAAAAATAAAGAAATTCTGAGGATTGTTTGGTGAAAGTTAGTCAAATGGATTCTCAAAAAAATATAAAAATACAATTAAAATATGACTTTCAGGATCATTTAGCTAGGTAGTTGTCTTTTTGGTACTTCTTTTTCCATTATTAAAAGAACAAAATCCCCCCAAACCTTACAAATGTATTATCAGGTTTAGAAATCTTGTTTTTAGAGTAAGCCTTTTGGATCACTGATTATTCTGTCATTGCATGGAACCATCTTTTCATAAGTTAAACTCTGAACTGTACTATGCCTAGTGGAACCTATTCTAGTTGTTATATTTATATGGGATTTTAATTTCTGTTTTAAGATTATTTGGGGTTTATGGTTCATAACATGGAATTCTGATGATATCATTAGTCCTTAAATATCCGTTGTTTTGCCCTCTTAAAATCTTAGTCAGACTTTGTTTTTCTAGATTGTAGCTTATTTGACTTCTCATGGGATAGATTCCTTGTTCTCTTGGACATCTGAGTACCATTTCTTTTAATCTTGACCTCCCTTTAACACTGATAACTGGAATTCTGAATAATGTTTCAGATAATTTCCTGCTCTGTCTTGTATGATACCATCATTTCCATTAGGTGTACCTTAGTGATTCCTGGAACTGTGTTTCTTTGGCATAGATGGGTCATGTTAGCAGTTTAGTTGTCCTAGTATCATGAAACAAATCCAGATCCTTTTTCTCAGTCTGCTCTGTCTTCTAAGAGTCTGGATGAAGGGAACCACCACTTTAAGTTTCCTAGCCCTGCTCTAAGTCTTCCATTTGTATATACATTCTTATTTGTTTTGTTATTAGGTTACATTATTATTATTATTATTCTGTAAGAACCACACTCTCCAGCATATCAGAGAAGCAAGAAGCACATCACTGGAAGATGTGCAGTCATTTTGCTCCAAATACTCAACATGAGGTACAATTCAGCTAAATGTAGTACCTGTGCTGAGCACACTTACAAAGGAGCTGCAAACGTCTGAGTTATTATCGTTCCTGAAACACATTTTTAATCGACATTTCAGATCTTCAGCTATTCAGTGATGTGTCAGTCGCATACAAAATTTGAATTGCTAAAAAAAAGAAAGGAAATAGGTTTCAAAAATTGTCATTTTAGCACTGGTGTATGATGCTAATCAGAGTGAGCTTGCATTACTGAGATGTGGGGTGAAAATAATATTTGTGAAAAATGCAAATACTTTCAAGTTGTTTCTTGTTCTTATCATTTAACAGGTCATACAAGGCTGTCAGGGCATTTGTTTTCTGTGTTAGTTATGAAAAGTCATAAAACAAATTACACTGGTTTGTCAGTAATTTTTGTGCTTGTCTAAGTTTTAACTCTTCTGTGCATTTTATTTAGCAGCTACCAGATTAATTGCTTTGGAACTGTTGAGTAACATTCCTTTTTTTTTTTTGTCTTTTAGAAATACATAGGTTTTAGTCACATTTGTTTTGCTAATTTCTAGTCATATGGGCTGTCTTTCAGTGTCCTATTAAACAGAAAATATTTGTAAGAATGCCTTTTTACTGCACTGTAAGTTTAAGGAAGAGAATAGTATAAATGTTAGAGTTCAAACAGTATACTTAGCTTTCACTTGCATGCTACACTTGGAGATTTTACCTATGTGTTATAGCTCATATAGGAAGTGAGTAGACATGTTTAAGCATCACTTCTTAAATTGTCTCATCATAGTAGTACTTGATATTTTCCCATAATGTTTGCAGTTCTGACAGCTTTTATACTTACTTGCCTTGGCCTTCATACTTGTTACCACCCTACAAAATAAACCTTTGTATATTCAAATTGATACCAAGTTGCCAGCAGTACAAATTATAATGGTGATTCATGATACAAGCTCTTAGAGCATTTGGTGGCCTGCTAGTACATTCCTATGAAATGACAGTCTGATAACTTTCTATATGTATATGGATGATCACTGAGAAAAGATTCTTTGTTGAGCTTGCATGTGTGCATGTTCCGTATCAATTCAGTGATCTTTAATATGGTTAGAAAATAGTCATTTTCTGTTACTGCCACATTAATTCTGAAATAGAAAATGAACTATTTTAAAACAATCTTCTAAGCTGAATTTGCTTGAAAAATAGAACCAGGATATATTTTCCAAAATTACAAATAAGTTTGTGTATCTGTGGAGGGAATATAATGAGGGAGAATCTCCTCAAATAAGGAAAAAAAAGGTAGCTGAAATGTGATTGTTCCACATGAAAGGATAGTTTTCCCGATGCAACACTGATGCATATAAATGATTTTCTAGATCTTCATGGAATAGTGAGTTCTATCCCTGCCAACTGAATTGTGCTCGACCTCTTCCATTTGCTATTTTTGTAATTTTTTTCAAATTACAATTTCAGAAATGGCTACTTTATTACATACTAATAATGATAATACTTTGAGAACTAATAATATGTATAGAAGTAATAATACTTTGAGAAGGCCTTGAGAAAAAGATATTATTAAATACGATCCATTTGGCACACATAGAAAATTTTACTATTGAAACTCAGTAGCAAAACTCTGGAACACAAAGAAACTGTACTGTAGTAGTGAGTCACTTCAATGTCAAATGGTATCTCTCTTTCCTTTTTTTAATTATTTTTTCTTTCTTTTTTCTTAAACTCTATTTTGCTCTGTGCTGCTTTTTTTTTTTTTTGAAAATACATAAACAGTCAGTTAAAAATGTAGAATGAGAACTGTACATGCTGTTAGAGCAGTGGAAACTGAAATTCACAGGAGAATAGTACCAAAGCACTAAGTATTGCTGCATTTGGTGTTGCAATGTAAAGTATAAAATCTGACCAAAATATTTGCAGTAGCAATAGACTTTTCTTTATTAAATCCATAAAAATAAGTGAATGTGCAAGTTATAATTCTCCTGCTAGTGTATATTTTAATTACTTTCCTATTTGCAGAGTTCATGTTTCTATTTTATATCTGTGTAAGAGTACCAAATACTTAGGTATGCTGTTTATTTTATTAATCTTATTGCATGCTGTATTTGATCATGATCTGAGAGAAGCATTGAATTACTTTAAACACATGCTTTAGATTCCTATAGATCCATAGTACAGTTGTTGAACATACCCTGCATTTCTGAAGAAGCAAGGAAAGATTGCTCACATGCATACAAGAGCTTGCTTCCAAGCCAAGAATGACAGATGCTGTTACAGCTGAGAAATGCAGAGTTTTAGGAAAACACTCAAACAGTAGTTAACTTAGGTCAAAGTACAAAAAAATAAATAATTTAAGATGCTTTAATCTAAACTGGAGTTAAAGGTACTTGAAATGTAGATGTTGGCTGTAGAAACTGTCAAGGATTATGTTCCAATTCAGTAAATCGGCAATATCTGAATGAAGAAAATAGTTTTGATCTCTGTCTTTAATGATTTCAAATGTCTAATTCCTTGTATTTCACATATTAAGTAAATATATTTGCAAGATTTTTGTCTTTATTGTTTGTATTTTCGTGTTGTAGAGTATGTGTAAATGATAGCATACCAAGGAATGGTGAAGAGGGGAGTTGTCTGAACATAATCCAAACTTTTGTGGCCTGGACTTGACTTCCCTGTGCCAAAGCAACATATTTGTCCTATTTTAATGTTGACACAATCAGCTAGAGTCTTTAAATTCATTCCATGTGCTACAGAGAATAATTCAAATGAGAGATTGGTTTTTAGCAAGAATATAAGGTAATAGAGTAAATGGAAATTTGGAAAGTAAAGGAAAAGTATTAATAAGACAGAAGTACTGAATTATATAGCACTGTGTATAATAATGCCATCAATACACATCAAACACAAGAGTGGTCATGGCATACACTCAACAGTGCAGCACTTAATGGAGTAAAAGTCCTGGCACACGCTATTGCACTCACATGATGACAGTTTTGGTTCCTACAGTGCTAAAAATGTGTATGACTGTACTTTAAGAAAAGTACTTGTTCTGAATTTTATTGAAGTCCCTAATTATGGCATAGAAGTAATAACTTCTGAATTCTGTCAAAGTCATTAACTTCACAAACCTACAAGTAATTCTTTACAGTCCAGCAAGGAAACTTGGGAAAGGTATTTCTTCTCACTCACACACATACGCACACACACAAATCTGCAGTTGTAAAAAGTTTTATTCTTTAATTAATTTATAATGTTATAATGTGTGCAGTGATAAGTGGCAAATAACCAATAACTCATTTGGCTTCAAAAAGAGATTATATTTTATATAAACAAGCAAGTTCTGTTGACTTGTGTTACGTTCTATGGCTGGAGAAGGGAGATTCATAAAGAACATTTCCTTCTGTTTTGAGGAAGCTATTTTAAGATGGAATAAAATGCTGAACATTCTGTATCTTCCTAGTTTCAGTGTTACAGGCAGAGTTGAATTAGCTTGATATTTTTTATTTTTCTGAAGGGGAGAATTTCCCTTGAAAGTTCAAAGAAAATTGTTCAAACACCTTAAGCCACAAGCCACATCAAAAATATGTCTGCTCAGAATTTGACACGTATCTAAAATACTGTTTCTCTCAAAGCATATACTCTTTGCTCTTACCAAAATATTTTAATTCAAACAAGAATTCAGGAAAGTCATTCACTTAATGTGGGTCAAACAAGCTAATCTCTGTGGTTACTTTTGGCTGTATGTAAGACTATGTATACAGAGTTCCTTGTGTTTTTGAATGAATCTGTTCTAACTTTATACTAGTCTGCACATATACTGTTATTAGCTTCATCACAAAGTTAAGTGAAGACTAATTTACTGGTCTGCTTAGCTTGTGTATTGGCTGGAGTCTTGGAAAATGCTCTTCATTGTTGAAAGCTCAGACACCTATTTGAAAACCTGCTGTGGCAAATTGAACTTCAAATCTTAGCACTGCATCTCTAGAAATCACATCTTTTTAATGAAATACTGATTACCTTAGGTATTCATCTCCACATATGTGCGTTCATACACTCAAATCTAAGGACAGTTTTCATTGTTTATCAGTATTCATGCATGTTACCTATGACCCACAGTTCTATATTCTCATAGCCAAGGATAGAGCACGAGGTCCAGAACTATACTGTCATTTCTGCTTTATCTTCACTTCTCCAGGGGTGTCACCTCCACTGGTAGCTTTCTCACTGACAGTTACTTTCTCAAATGTGAAACTAATGTTTTTTGCTTACTCTGCTTCAAAGGGACATTTCATGCAAGGTTCAAAACATTGACAAAGAAAAGCTATTATTAAAAATTCCAGAAAGAGTCTTTTCTGAAAGAGTCTGTGACAAAAACAGGAAACTTGGATGGAGGTCCTATTTTGAGTAAAAGTGATTTTGAACTTCACTTTCTAAGACCTTCACTCCCATGGCAGAGACCTTTTAACTTCATCTAAGAACTTAATTCCAGTAATCTGCTGATGTAAAGCTTAAGCTTCACTGTGGAGGACAGTTTATGCTTCCATATCCCTGGAATTTAGGAATGAGAAATAAGTATTCACAAAGTCCTTTGCTTGCAAGTTCAGAATCACTATATGAATAATGATCGTTTACTAAAAAATGGCAAAATGAGATCTCCTCACTTAGGAACTTAACTGACCAAATTGAATTGGTTCATCATCTGATAGGAGTGTTGAGTGAGTTAGTAAATAGGCTTGCTTGTTCCCAACTGAAAGATAATTAAAGTGAGCAGTGATGATTTAAGACCTATTTTCAAAGAACTTGGAGATAACGTAAGATTAGACACCAACAGGAAGTAAGTGTAAGTTTTTAATCTTCAAATTTGAGCAAATCAGGAATGAATTTGAGAAGGGTTTTTTATTTTCTAGCTGAGAAAGCTACTGAGTGTTTTTCCTAGTTGCTTTTGCTAACCAGAATCATCTGTACAGTAAATCCCCACCATCCTGTAACAGTGAGGATTCTGCAAATGGAAAGATAATTAATTTTTAGTAGTATTCTACCTATCAGGAGTATTTCTAGATTGGCAGTTTTCCTACTCATCACAGTCATTGGATAATCTGATATGATAAAGTATTTTTCAATGAATGTGTGTCTGAGTCAATCAGACTTACTTCATGGGTAGGTCACTGGCCTTTTTTGAGATAATGTGGTTAGTGCTTTATCACTTACTGCAGTTTGAAATGTTTGTTCCTTTAACTCTGTCAGGCAGAAAGAAGAATTCCTTTCCTTTTTATGTTTCTGCAGGGAATTTCTACACCACTTGTATAACTGTTGTGCTTTCATTTGACATTAATAGATTTCAAACTTTTAAATACTTTTTACCATGTTGCAGAGTGATCCTAGGCAACCTTGATGCTCTAATACTTATAATCATAATCCAGTAATGCCTGTGTCACTGTGATGGTTCCCAGCACAAGTTCACCCCTGAGATTTGCACTGCAAATCACAAGTTTTAACTCATGAAACTGTTATTCTTTGTGTTGCTTTCAGGGTGGTAATTCTGCAGTTTTTATTGAAGATTCCCTACCCATTCACATGGTGTTTTTATGGGGAATATAGCTTGGAGTCATTAACATTGTGGATATTCTGAAGCAATTTACCTGCAACTGTTCTGTAAGGTGTAATTTCTGTATGCGTGTTTGCCATGTACGCTGTTTATTGCTTGCCTTTGAATGTCTGTTTATGGTTACCAGGAATTCCGAGATTGGGAAGAAGTGAAAATATGGGCCAAAGTCCACCCCATTTATACAACAGCAGTCAAAGTATTAGACTATGTGCCCCATTAGTATTGCTAAGACAAGCATTCTTCAGTGTCATGTAGCTATAAACACTGCATTGTCAAGAACAGATGGCAGTATGCAGATTTTCTTGTTTTCTGAAAGACTGACTCCATTTTGAATTAAGGCAAGTTGAATTATTACCCTGCTAGTGGTTTTAGATTAAGCCTAAAGTCTGGTTCTAACCTGGTTCAGACTCTTAACTGTGGAAGGATGGAATGCTGAGCATGAAGCTTAGAGTGGAACAGAGTGTAAAATACTTTGCAAAAATATTAAACACCTCCATCTGCTGAAGGAGCCCCCGGTGGTCTAGTGGTTAAGACGCAGCGCTGTTACCGTTGAGACCCAGGTTCGAGTCCTGGTCAGGGACC
>JAWWES010000001.1:65228831-65240763 GCA_035583135.1 Lophotriccus pileatus
GGCTCGAAGGCCTTATCTGCATATGCGGGTAAGGACCTTCCCCGGCTCTTCGTTCGCGAAGACTGGCCATTACTACTATTACTACCATCTGCTGAAACCTTATGGTAGTAAAGAGGGCAAAAGAATTGCACGTCACACAAAACAAGGTTGACTGAAGTACAGTGGTAACTAGACTGTTTTTCAGTCATGACCTAAATATTCACACAAAACCAGTAACTAACATGGTCAGACTGAAGTACAACAGTTCATTCTTCCAGTTTTAAAGGGACTTAACTTTTCCTACCTATATTTAAGCCCCTATTCAATGGAAGTCTTTCTTGTAAACCATAAGAATGCAAAGGGTTAAAGCCATGTTTTAACATAGTGTTCAGTGAATGGGCTCCATTATCAAAGGAGTTAATGTTAACAATATGATATGTTAGAGGGAACTTTCCATCTGCTGTTCGGTGAGTACAGGAATTGCATCTGCAGTTGCTTCCCTAGTGATCTGATAGATGCAGCCTTATTCTAGGGCTCCTAGCAGGAGGAATGGATGGTGGCAGGGATGAAATGACACAACCACTGAACACACAGAGTAGCAGGAGCTTTCTCTTTCTTCCACAATAAAAAGACACGCTACTCAGTTGGGACAGGGAATATTTGGAGCTCAGGAGTGTCTAGTCCACAAATCCCATTATGGGAAAAGACCCAAAGGAACAAACATTTGTTTTTAAGTCCACTACAAGAAGAAGAAAAATTTTATTTCTCAGGTGTGGTTATTGCAGGGATTGTGATAGTTCAGCTGAAGAAAGAATTGTTGAAATGGTGAGAGAGAACAAGGAAAATGGGAGGAAAATAGAAAAATTAAGATCTGGATTCTGTTTTCTTTTTTAACTGCTTTCCACAATACTACTCTTTAAAATTAGTAACTTGAGTAATAAAGGCAAAGTTGTGTCTGTCTATAAAAATTTTGTAAAACATGTCAGATAACTGATAAAATACAGAAAAGTATGTTGTGAAAGCAAATATGCTCAAGAGTGGAGACAGCTTGGAGTTAACTGATTATTTTTCACGATAGTTACTGCATATTTGAAGTATTTTCACATTTCACATGCCTCAGCAGGTAATATAGGATAATTTGATAACTGAAGAATTTATTGGGATAGGCTGCTTTATAGAAAGTTCAGATTCATTGCACTTTTTCTTGTTTGCAAATGAAGGGAAATGAGATTGTTTCATTAGTGTCATAAACAACTTGGTGATGTATCTGTTCAGGATTCGTTTATTGCTCCACTTCAAGATTTTAAAAGCATGTATAGCTCCTTCCCTTTGTTTTGGGCTGTAAGAGTATCTTCCATATTTTCTTGTGCTATTGATGCCGTTGTATGTGTGTTTATTGTTCTTACAATATCTTCAGAAGATTCTCTGTTTGATTTAGAAGACTGGTACAGTTCAGAAAAATAATTTTAAGAAACAATATGTGTTTCATTTCTGAATAATGACACACACAGATATCTACATTTTAAGACTTTAAGACAAACTAGCTACGTGCAGCACTTTATCACTTGATTGGTTTCTCTAAAGCTTGAATACACTTGATGAGCTTTTTTTTTAAGTCATATGAATGAAGAGCAGTCTTCACACTGTCTCCTTTGCTTTCCCATTAATGGTAATGTTAATGTCGCTCCAATTACTGTCACTGCATAGAAAGGGATATTTTACATATTTACTTGAAAGAAGACAGATCCAGTAGTGCTCCCCCTACCCATTGGTTGTCTGTCAGTCATCTTAGTATTCTTTGATTTTGTAAGAACTCTCTCTGCTGTTACCAGCGCTGTGTCTTTCCATCCTTTTCTAACAAAAACTCCCGAGCTGCCTAGCTGTACCGAGCATGCCTGATGGCCTGCAGGCAGCCAAATGAAATTTCCATTTGAAAGACAGATGGAAAGCCATGTATTTTTCCAGTATCATACTTGGTTTAAAACAACTGCTGGAAGTACATTTATAGCAATCTTTGGCACACGATTTTTCATATAATAATAGCTATTGTGTAGCATTCAGTTGCTAATAAGGAAATGCAGATTATCTTGTGATCATCCTCCTTATTTTTGAGGGGAAGAAATGTTTTTTGTAAACAGCAAGCTCCGTATTAACCAGCAGTGTACTCTGACAACATCCTGCATTGTATTAGCAGCACAATAGTCAAGACATCAAGGAACATCCATTTTTGGGACATCTCAATATAAGCAACATAATGATAAACTGGAGTGAATGTAGTAGAGAGCCACCAGAATGGTCAGGGCTGGAGCATTTGCCCCATGAGGAAGGGTTGAGGAGAGGGTTTGTTCAGTCTGGCTCTGGGGTGCCTATCAGCAGTCTCCCTAGTGCCTACAAGCATGGAGATGGAGCCCAGCCCTTCACAGCAGGGCATGGTAGGGGCATGAGAGAGCATCAGTTGAAACAGGAGATTCTGTCTCGGTGTAAAGACAATCTTTTCACTACAGCCAAGCATGAGCAGTCTCCATCCCTGAGTTTTCAAGCCCCGAGTGGCTAAAGCTTTGAGCAACCCAGTCTGACTTTATATGTGACCTTGCTCTGAGCAGGATGTTGGACTAGATACCCCCTGAAATCCCATCCAACCTGAATTATTTAATAATTGTTTTGCATTTGCATCGTTGAGATCTTATTTTTAAGGGGTAATTTTACTGAGGAATAAATGGAATATTATGCAGCAATACACTGGTCTCTCATAAGTCATTGCAAACACCAAGGCCATCCATTACATTAATTTTTAGGGGAAAAGTTGCTTTGCTGTCCCTCATTGCTAACTGTAGCACTTGTAGGAACATCTCCTTGACAGATAACAAGGTATGCCTGTACTTTGAACTCTGCTTATCAGGAAATCAAACCTGTTATGTGTGATATAAAGAACATACCAATCATTTGCTAAATTATGGCAGTTTGAACCCTAACCTTCTGACCTACTCAGCCAGGCTTTCAATAGGGAAAAGGCAGGGGGGAGTAAGCAGTCTCTCTGCTCATACAGTAGTTACATATGGCTTTTTGTATGTCAGAGGAGCTTTGTCTGATGGTCTCCCAGTTGGCCTCATCTCAAAAGATTTGCCCCCACTTTTTCACTTCTTTCCCTGTCCTTTTCTGGGAAGCTTTAGTGATAACCTTTCCTTTTCTTATTTTTCCATACAAAAAACCTCCATTTTTATAACTATATAAAGCAGCATTTTAGTTTTTATATTCTTAGTTACATCAAAGTTCCATTTATGGAGTTAAGAACTTACATATTTGTCTGTTCATTTCTGTTTTAAGGAGGTATATGACATTCCAAACATTTTTCTTCTGCTTGTAGCTGTCTGTGATGTTACTGCTCTTTAGATTTTTTTTGTTAAAAAGAGAGAGACATTCATTTATTGCTGTTGTCACTGGTATAACTGCTGTTCTGTCAGTCATATTGACTTTTTCTCTTTTTGCATTAATTGAATTAAAAATCATACAGTAATTATCTTTATTAAGTATATAGTTTCATCTAAAATATCTTAGTGAATTTTCTATTAAAGCAGAGGAATGGCAGCATATACAACCACAGACAAAAGCTATTGTGGAGGGTAGAAGATAAGGTTGCTGATATATATTTAAGTTTCTTTGCTTCTTAAATTGTGGAATTTTTTTATGTTTCTAATGTGTAAACTGTGATTTGAATTTCATTGTTTAGACTATTATCTTTGTTACTCTTTCAGTCTCTGGTTTATTGCAAAAGTTTTATCAAAGTTTTATGATATGGTTAATTGCCTTTTGCTCAGTAGTAATTTCTATATAGGTCTACAGCATATCTGTATACCCATTGCATTACCCATAATATTCTTTAAAAAAATCTTTGCATTCCAGTTTTAATTTTATGTTTTTTAACTTTAATAAACTGCTTATGCAACCTAATTTGTAGAAGGAACAGCAAAGGGAAAAGATTGGAGAGAAAAGTATATGCAGTGTACAGATCAATGTGTTCACAATATAAATCTTCTAAATAATAGAAAAAGTAACTAACTGTGTCAGCATGAACATCCAGAGAGTTTATTTCCTTAAGTCACGTTCCCTTACTCATTTATGGTTTAGACTTGACCTATGTGTGTATATCAGAAGTTGTCAGCAACTTCTTTTCAGTGTCTACAGAAGTTTAAAGTTTGTGGCAGGATATTTTTTTTTTAAATAGTTGAAACGTCTACTAGCTTTAGCAAGGAAGGTTTTATGATTTCTTTCAGATTTTGAGCTTTGTGTGCATGTATGTACATGCATATTTGGGTGCACTATTCTTTACTCACCACGACACCACTAGTGTGCATTGATTAATTAAAGAAAAAATTCTGTTAAAGAAAAAACCTATTCCCTCGAGAGGATCTACACTGTATTAGGAATATTGATTGATTGTTCACCTCAGGAATTTCATGAATTTTTGATAGTTTAATTATGTCATATTTCTTTAATTATCAATCTTACATTTGTTTTAGCTACTATCTGGAAGAGTTACTTCCCTAGAACATCGGTGAAGGGAATGCATGCAAATATAGCCAGGGTCAGTTGTTAGCTGACAGGGTCAATAACGTTACATCAAAATGTACTTGAGTCATGTAAAGTCAAACTACCTGCACATACTGGCAGTCTGAAACCTCCCAGAATACTGCATTAGCCTATACACAGAAAATGTGACTAAAGACATAATGAGAGTTTAATAAATATACTTCGGGTTATTTGGTCTAGTATTAAAATATGTACAATATAGAAAACCATATTGCAGAGCAGGGACTGTTTTCAATCTGTCACATGAAAATGATTTTTTTTTTTTTTTTAGTGAAGGTTTTATTTGTTTGAGCGAAGATGTTGATTAGACAATGAGAAATCTAATCATGCTTATTCTGCTGCTTGTCCAGCTGTACAGTCCACCTCAGTTCAGCATGGTTTTCATACTTTCAGGATTGGTGACTTTTGCCATTTTATGTGCTAGTGCACACAGATGCAAAGGATAGCTTTGTGCAGTGTGTCAAGGCTGTGCCAGGGTGGACATCGGCAGCGCCAGAAACAGTAGAACTGTTCAGCTTCTTCTGACTGCTTTTGACTTTCTGTGCTGGTATCTGTACCCTTTAATTTGGCTATGTTTCCATTTTAAATGGTTGCCCTGGACTTTGGAGTATTCTGTGAAGCTATTTCCTGTGGTTCTCTTCACTAGGTTTCAGAGAATTCATTTCATAGCCTTTCTGTTTGAAAAAGATGAATCTTTTATCTTTCTTTGGGCTTATTTTGAAGCTTCATTCAAGGGGTCTTGTGAGGTGGTAATTTCTATTTTTGGATTCACAAACTAGTTACCTCTGTGCCTGCATCTTCTGAAATAGCTGATCTGGTAGGTATTCCCTGTCCAGCCATGTATACTGATGGTTCCTATGTTTCACGTTTTCATAGTTTTTTATAAATTTAGAACTCCCCAGAAACATAACACAAGGTTATACATCTTGACTAATTTACCTAGGCAAAAAGAAAAGCAACTACCATTAGACTCCTAAAAATTACCGAAGTGACTCTGTTCTCCTGTTTACGTATCTGAAAATAGTTTTTCAGAAGGAAGCAGTGGAATTATATCACATCCCTTATTATGTTTATTGATTTCTTCAGATCCTTTCTTTTTTTAAGGATGCTGCTACTAGTGTCTTTATCCTGATAAAGTTCAGTTAGGTTATTTGAATAGATTGTGTGTTTATTTCATTGAAGCACATAAAAAAGCATTAATCAGGATGCTGATTACTCAAACCAGGTAATAACAGTCCAGGTAAGTGACTTTGAGTAAACTAAGCATGCATCAGCAGCATTGAACTATCACAGAGTTGCAACCACACTGTTTCACTGTTTTAAAAAGCATGACAAGAGTTGCTCTTCTTTTTTTAAAGTAACCCAAAATTAAGTGTGCACTTTTAGGAAGTGAAAGACTAGATTTGACATCCATCAGAGCTCCAGGACTGAGAGAAAACTCCCTACTGAAGTTTTTTTATGAAATTGTCATGACTGAAGTGTAAGTCACAAGCATAGGCTAGGCTGAAGCAGTCTCTACCAATATTGTTGAAGCTGTGTCTCAGTGCAGGAGCTAATCCTACGCATTACAGAGTAAAAGTCAAATAAAAGGAAGCAGTATTGCACAGTCCAGAGACAGGGAAACAAAGATGGATTTCAGTCCCTGTCCATCAGCATGATTCAGCAGATATATCTGAAGCAGAGACATCTTTCGTATTGTTCATTCTTCCAGTTCTTAAGAGATGGAACACTCATCATGATAATTAGCTCACTGTAGCTGTCATAGTGGAATAAACAGAGATAAGCAGTTGCCTATATAGTAATTCATCACGATGCACCTTCTAGATGTATATTCTGCTACTCCACCTTTAACTTCGCTCTTTACGAGTCATATTACAGGTTTGTGTGAAGATCAGTGCAGCAACTAACCTGTTTCTTTCTGTAGAATAAGGCATAGGAATACATGGGAAGCATGCATGTTCTCATCAGGTGATGAAGAGAAAAGTGTCCAGTCTGGTGTATTCTGGGCATTAGTCCAGTTAGGATAAAAAGAATACTTGGGTTCTACGTGCTGAAGAACTCCTGTTTACTGTAAAACTAATTTTGAGTTTTGGTGTCCTGAAGCTACAGGCAGTGTAAACCAGCTGTTTATCTTGCTGAGTCTGGATGTTTGGAACTAGCACTTCCTACACACTGCAAAATACTATGTGGAAGTGTTGCCTCCAAGGAATTTGTTTTGACAGAATGAGGATCAGAGGCCAATGCAAAATAAATGCTTAGAATGCTGCAAAACACAAAAATCTGCTTTGAAGCAAGCAGCTTTAAACAAAGCTTCTAAGCTTTCTCTCGCAGATTTTACTGAATCACATGCAAAAAGTACTGTATGTTTAATTACTTGATACGAAGCATATGTGACATCTGGTAAGAACTTGCATGTTAAATCAAGCTTCCCGTTTAGCATTTAAGCTATGTGTTTCTGGATTTTTTTTAATTACAACCTGAACCAGGAATAATGTGCTGAAAAAAATCTCAGCATGTTGTTTGGGGTAAATAAATGTTAAGTGAAAATTATATCAGAAAACAAATTTTTCGTTGTTTAAACAATTTGTAGATGGCATGCTCCATCTTCTGTTTTGTCATTATACTCAGAGCTTTTTTTGTTGTTTGTTGAAGGTATTGAAACGTGTTGTTACTAAGTGCATTGTTATTTTAGACCAGATTAGAAACAAATTAACATATTTGCAAGGCATGAATGAAGCAAAAAATAGTACAAAAACCTATAAACTTAGTGTGAAATTCTTCATAAAATATGTGTATTTAAATGAAGAATGACAGTTTTCTTACCCATTTTGTAGTAAATATTAGAGCAGACTTTCAATTTGTGAAACCAGCTAGATACATAACTCATCAGACTTATGTGCAGTGCAGCAAAAGCTGAATAATGAAAGCATTTGAAACTAAGGATCAGAGTTCCTACATTTGCAGTTACTTAATGGGTAGCATGTGAATGCAATTCCTGGGAAATTTTTGATTGCTCAGAAATGAGCCAACCAGTTTTTAGTACCAAGGATCAACAAGAGAACCAGTGGAAACCAGATCCTTTGAATGCCAGTGTTTGAACTGGAGTCTCACGCTTTGCTATATGTAAGGACAGTGTTTGTGCAGTCTGTGGCATGATTTTAATTTAATTTGGGCCTATCTAGACCACTGTTACTCCTGTGACTCCAAGTGGGACAATGAAGAGTAAGGAAAATTCAGTTCTGTGCTTTTGTACTTAGCTTGGGAATCTTTCAAAGTGAGGAAGCCTTAACAGCCAGACTCAGTTGCAGAAGGTGACAAAGTTAAACTGGGATTTGAACCTCATATTACAAGAAGTATGGGTAGGATTTGATGAAGGATGCTAAATGACAGGGTGATATAGGAGTAGAGACAAAGAAAACCAGAATAAGGAGAGTAGGGCTACAAGATAGGAATGGAAGCTGAATAGGATGTGAACACAGGTGAGAAGAAAAACAGATGCCCTGTGTATAAAGAATGAAAATAGAATTGGAATTCAGAAAACATTGGGGCTGGTGCTGGGACAGAGAGGGAGAAGGGCAGGAACATGTTGGGGCTGGAAGTAGGAGGTTTGCAATAGGACAGGTTAAGGAGGAAATGTCTGTAGCATTTAGGTTGTGTTGCAAATTTGGCACTGAACCAAAGCACAGACATTTGTACAAATAGGAGTGTATTCTAATTGCTTTAAAAATCTTAAATCTGGAACTGACTCAGCTGTGGACTCTGGATGATTTCAGAACTTACAGGGATTTTTTAACATTTTTAAACTTGCAAATAATTTCTGAAATATATCCCAAAGAATTTTAGGTTGATATAGTCAGGTTTGCAAAATTAGAAAAGGTTGGTGTTTTGTATCATTTTGGTAAGACTTCCTTTGGAAGACGTATTATTCGTATTTGCTTGGTAATCTTATTAATAAGCTTAACACTAGGATTTGCTGCTTCTGGGATGCTTAATTTTACAAATTTATTGTCTTCTAATGTACTTCATTGTTCAGTTACCTATTTGAGTACTGCTGTACATCTCGGGTTTTGTAAATGGGATAGACAATGGTAAAAAAGAGTCTATTTCAGTTAGTTAAAAACATATTAGAGTTGCTGTCTCAGGTAAGAAGGTGGAAATGCTAAGTGAATCTCACTTTATACATACATGATAGAAATTTTTGATTATCAGTATTAGGTTAGGCTGTGCTGATGTGTTTTGTAGTTCCTCCATTCAAAAAAAACAGTTGCCATACTTTCTTCTGTATACATGATTTTACCATGAAATCTTTCCATTTGCTCTCATTTTATGCAGATTTTGACAAGTTATTACTTCATTATCTACCATTTGCAAAAACAAACTCCTCTGATTTGAAAAATCTTTCAACCATCCTTACAAACCAGAGTGTAAGTCCCTCTCTGAGTACTCTCCCTTCTACTTTACTCTAGAAATAACTTTTTTATAACCATTTTGTCACTGCTTTAGCAAACTTCAGGCATCACTGACTGATCAGCCTAATGGCACAGAGACATAATGAAGTTGAGACCTCATTCTAGATGATTCTTACGTACGGGGGGGTTTCTGTTCTTTTTCATTCGCTCAATCTGTAATTTCCCTTTCATTCTCAACCCTCATTCTTTTGTGAGATTAAAATCTCTACTCTTTCATTATATCAAGTTTGCTAAAATTTCTTGATGGAGAAAAATCCTGCAGACCCACATTCCACAGGGTTTTTTTCCATAATAGTAGTATTAAAGCATAGGGTGGTTTTGTTTTCTTTTGTTTTCCCTTAGAGACCATCTAGGCAGATGAAGGAATGTGTTTCAGCACATTGTGTTACATGACTCTATACACACATGCACACACACTTGTGCTGAAATAGTAGCCAAGAAACGAGAGATGCTATCTGGCCAAGTAAAAGCAAATATGACAAAGAAACTCTGAATGGTGCTACGGTGGAGGAGTTACTAGTCCGATCAACAGTGTAGTAAGGTCAAAAGAAAACTGACCCTTCATAACCTTGTCAGTACAAAACAGATCATGCATATGTAAGCTGCTTCAAATTTCCAAAACAGAGTTAAAAAAAAAGTAAATTTCTGAAGTTACTGTTCATGATTGGTTAGAGAAGCATGCTCTGGAAGCACCCACGTGATTAAGTATAATCATCAGAGAACTACAGACTCCTCTGGAAAGTGTAGAAAGTAGATATAGAGAAGTACCTTCTTCTACTTTGCCTAAATTTATGTGTGTTTCAAGTGTGTAAGCTCAGTACAGCACAGATTGTTGAACCTCAGACTAATCCAAGGTGTGAAGCTGTGGACAGGAAAGTATTGTTTGTGTCAAGGTGGAAGGTGCAAAATTGTTGTTTAGTCGATAAATGTGACTAGTAATTAAATAAATTTGTGGATTTCATTGCACTGTTGGCTCAGTGACATGTATCTTAATGAAGACTTACTCATTTTGGAACAAAGCATTCTTCCCAGGATTGTAAACAATGCGTATACCAGAAAAGATTTAGTGTCATGTCTGCAGCCAATCATGTACAAAGCATGGAGAATTCAAAAGTGCTGAAATTTTTTGTGTGTCATAAAATGAAAATAGGAACATAGGAAGCAGTCATGAAATACCTAAATTATCAGCACTTGAAAAGCATCGCCAAACAAAAATGACAGGAGTAGTCGATATCTAGATTAGTTAACTGGCATGTAGCAGTTTGAGTGCAGTAACAGTGAGAACAAATGTCTTACTATTGAAAAAGAAAATTGATTTTAAAAGAAAAACGTTTTCATGAGCTCAGTAAGGAGAACTTGCAATCTCAACCTGTGTGGGAACAATCTCATTCATGCATTGGACTGTTTACACATACAGGGATGTCTTCAGAGTGATTGTCAGGGGCATCATAATGGCACCTGTTTGTTCTGTTCAAGTTAATTCCAGTGAAAATTGCTTCCTCTTTGTGCCTTAGAAACATTCCTACATCTGAAATCCTCAGGGAAAATATCTGAAGTAATCCCTTTGTTTTTGTTAAACACTCTCAATCCCACCTAAAGATAAGGTGCTAAATAGGATGGAATTGTGTTGCAACTGCAATTTGACAAATGGCAACTAACATAACAGCCATGCTGGGTTAGAATAAAGGTTGGTCTGGCAATCTAACCATTTGTTGTTAAGTGGCTTCGGTGTGAGAAGTACCATCTTCCATTTAGTAGTTATCAAAGGATTTCTCTGCTGCAAGTTGTTCAGTATTCTCTTGAGAAAGTGTTAATTTTTAGCATCCCCAACATTTTATGGTAAGGAATTTCACAGCTCTCTTATATGAATAGCAATTTATATTTGTTTTCATTCTGCCTCATTAGATGCTCTCTCATTCGAAAATACAGTTGACTCCTATTTTCATGATGCTCATGGTGTTACAGGCTTCTTATTTCTTCCTTTTCTCTCTCTTTTCCAAGCTGTAGAGTCCTAGCTTGCTGAAGTAATTTATTCCACACAGTGCAATTGTGTAAGTGTGCAGTGTTGCTGATTGTCAAAGGCAGTCCTTACTACCCTCCTCTGATGCTTTGCCAGCTCTATTCCTGGTGAAGTGAAGTACTAGAATGGTTGTCAGCATTCAGTAATGCAGGCAGCAACATGGAATTGCATAGTGACACAGTGATTTCCATATTTTCTCTATTGCTTTTACAGTAATTCCCAAAACCTTATTTTGGGCGTTATTTAAAACTGAACCAAAGTTTTAATGGATTTATCTATTATAATCCCAAGATCTCACTCATGAATTAAAACAGTCAACTAGGTGTTCATTGCTCTGTATATATGGTTAGGAGCATTTTTAAATCCTGTGATTGACTTTGCATATATCTGCTTTAATTTCATATCTTATTTAATACTAAGATTCATGAAGTTTTCTACTGTTCTTCACATGACCCTAATTTTCTGTAGTCCAATAATTTAGTATTCTATCAGCAAACTTTTTTATGCCTCATTTTTGAGACTGCATGTTAAGTACAATGAATGAGTAAGATAGATGAACTCCACTTCTGGGTAGCATATTATTTATCTGTCACTTAGAATTAAATTGTAGCAATTTTCTCAAAATTATACTTCATTTCTGCATTTTGTGAAGGACTTGTGGTTCTGAGTGACTGGAAATCAATACACCATTGTGGTCTGACAGTTCTTCATGTCTTTGGGTACAGGAAAAAGCAGTGTAGCTGATATTCATGATATCCCAAGGGGTGCACCATATCAGTGTTGTCTAATACCACTTCTCTCTGTTATGGATTAATATAGATTATTCGAGATACTCAAAATAATCAAAGTATAATAAAGAAATATTTATTAGTATACA
>JAWWES010000001.1:65240863-65337966 GCA_035583135.1 Lophotriccus pileatus
TTTTAAATTGTTAAAGGAATGGTTTTTATGTAACTATAACCAGTTATTTATACAAAGTTTTAATTCAACCTATTACATCTCTATCACATGTAACACATGGTGGTGAAGAGAGGAGACAACATTTCCTTAGTATCTCTCCCAGGAAAAGACTTCACTGCATGCATTTGTGTGCCAAGAAACAGATTCACATTGATCTAACATTTTTAAAAATAAGAAAAATAAGGTATACTATAAGGTCATTGTAATTTGATTGTGCATTAACTACATATTTAAAAAAGCCATTGGGTTTTCCATGCACTGTGTTGCATTGTCATTATAATACTGAATTTTCCTAACGATATTTCAAATACAGGTTATAATAGTTACATAGATAACCATACTAATACCTATGAAACTCTTCAAAATACTGTATTAGTTCTTGAAATTTATACCTGTAATGAGCAGAACTAGCATATATTCTAAGTTTGCTTATTTTTGGATCATTAAAACTTATTTTTTCATTTTCCTTTTAGGTACAGACAAATGCAGCTTGGCACAGAAAGCAAAGTAGCTGAACTTCTTCACCAAAGTAAGTTAAAGTCCTTTGAAACTGAACATGTTCAACTCCTGCAACAAGAAACAGCTAAGAATCTTTCACAGTGCCAAATGGAATGTGAGAAATATCAGAGAAAGCTGGAGGTATGTTATATAAAGAGACATTTTATGGGGCATTATATAGTTGTTTTCAATTAGAATTTGAAATTGAAAAACTTAGGGGGAAAGTAACAAAGAACATAAAATGGATGAATTAGTATCTCCACCAAATTCTGCTGAGGTGGGATCGAACGACAAAGCTTATGAAGTTAGATGACTTTAATGGAAAATAAGACTTTGGAGAGAGGAAGAAGGCAAAACAATCTCTCATGGAGAGATGTTGAAGACAGTACTTCATTCACGTGAAGTGTATATATCTGCTTGTATCACAAAGCTGCTTAGGTCAGTCTATGTGATAATTGTAGGGAAAGAAAACAGTTTCACCAGATCAGTTATGGTGAATTCAGTATCTTTATTTAAAACTAGGATCTGTAATAGCACTGTTACATAACAAAATACTTTTTATTGATATGCAATTCTGGAACAAGTTTTTACAACTAAAAGAAGTCAAGGAGAGCATGGTGTATGCAGAATTGAAAGACCTGCCCTTGCTATTCCTAGTGTGGTGGGTTGACCTTGGCTGGGTGCCAGACACTCTCATTCCTCTTCCTGAAGAGAATGGGGGTGAAGTAAATAAGTCTATAAAGTACATGGGTTGATATGAAGATAGGAAGATTACTTACCAGTTACCATCATGGACAACACAGGTTTGACCCGGGGAAAACTAATTTCACTTATTACCAATTGACACACATTTAGATGGTGGGAAACAAAGACAAAAACTGAAACATCTTTCCCCACTCGATTCTCTTTTGGGTTAACTTTCCTCCATTTCTGACTCTTGTCCCCCTCCCACAGGAGAGCAAGGAGGAATGGGAAATGAGGGTTTGAGTCAGTCCTTAACAGCTCTTCTCCATAGTTCTTTCTCCTTCCACTTTTATCCTGCTCTAGTGTGGATTCTCTATAGGCTGCTTTTTCCTTCAGGAGAAAATCTCATACTTGGACTCTCCACAGGTTGCAGTGCCTTTGGGGCATGTCCACCTGCTCTAGCATGAGGTCCTTGTGGACTGCAGTGTGGACATCTGCTTTGGTGTGGTCTTTCATGGTCTGCAGGAGGGCAACCTGCTTCACCATGGGCTGCAAGGCAGCCTCTGCTCTGGCACCTGGAGCCTCTTCTCTGCTCCTTCTCTCACCTTAGTGTTAGCACCATGGCTATTTCTCACATTTTTTCCTTCACTGCTCCCTGCCTTGCAGCATTTTTGTGCTTTATTAAATACAGTTTTCTGGAGGTGCCACTGCTTTGGCTGAGAGGCACAGTCTGGGCACCTGCACCCACAATGCACCTATTTACATAGACCTGAATGACTGCTTCTCTCTACAAGCTTAGAATTTATTCTCTTTCAAACATGTACTTCGAAAAATGTATCATGTCCTGTTCACTTATTTTAGTCTTGGAAATGTGAGCATTCCGCAGAGGAAACTTACTTTAAAACAGTATTTCTTCGCCTGTCCACAATTAGTCCCAAAATCATATCACAGAGTCCAATTTGTGAGACTTAAATGAGATTGTCAGTTTATGTTTAAATCAAATATCAGGGCACAAAGTGGAAGGGTAGAAGAAAGTAGCAACTATAGCAGCCTTTGTTTTTTGGAAAAGGATGCCAGTCTTCAGGTCCCTGCATTTTTAGTGCTGGACCTGCCTAGGTTGTTTACAAAAAGGAACTATAGAGTGGAAACAGAATTAGAGAGTTTCAGATAGACTGTAATTTCTTGTTTTGTCTGTATTGGGACATTCAGATCCTGGCTGATGAGGTTAGTTGTGGTCACAAGCACTGGGAGTGCCAGTTCTGCTAGACTTAGAGGTTGCTAAACAGAGTTTTAATTGCACAGACATGTGAAACTTGGAGAATGTAGTTGAATTTGAGTTACATTTTCGTTTTCCTTGTGGATATTTATTTGGTCTGATTATAACTTGAATATTTGGCTTTCAATTCCACTAACACTTTTGGAACTTCTTTTTCTCTGTAGAGAGACACTTCTAAACCAGTGCTCTTTCATGAAGAAACGTTCTTGCAGAATTTAAATATTTGATATCTGAAGTTTTTGCTTTTGTTCCTCATGATTGAATTCTCTTAGGGCTTTTTATTTCCTTTCTTTTATATACCATTTATGTACTAAGGTTTTTCCCTTACCTTTCTTCTAGTATACTAATCTTAATTAATAGTGTGGTCACTAGGGTCTTGTTGCTCAGCTACAGGTGGTTTGTGAACTAACTATTGCTTTTATTTGGGACATAGAGTAGCTTCTCTTGCTAAACTAGGAAACAGATTGTTTATATGCTGCCCAGCTTTAACCTATACATTTATTTCTTCTGTGACACTGGACTGATCTTTTTATATTCTAATGGCTTGTTTGTCTAAGCATTGTGCATTCTTTAGTGGTTTTGACAGTGAATCTGATATTACTGCTGTGCACACTATTCATATATTTCTGTATCTCAAGATCTGTATTCACTTGTCATTCTGAATGTTTGTGATTTTTACTTAGGAAACTAGTATTAAATTTAGCTGCAGTACCACTTTATTACTTTACCTGTTATTACTTTACCTGTTTTGGTGGGATTTTTCTGCAAAGCATATAGATTACTACTTTACTTCCCAAGGATTTTCTTATGCCAGTTTGTTGTGTATTTATATGGTCAGTGTTGTTTCCTATTATAAAGCACTATATCAAACTTTAGTTATTATACAGGCCTTCATAACTTTTGAATATGAGGTTTTTTGTTTAGAAAAATTGATAAACTGAAATCTGAATCCTGTTAAAGCCAAAAAAATAATTGCATTTACGGTATTCTGACTGCTGTGTGTGAATTTTTTTAGTTGTTACCTTGATTTTCCTAACGTTAAAATTCTTGTAGCTTTTTCAGTGATTCTTAGAGTGAAGCCTTTGGAGATAGGCATAAGTGATATGACCTGAGAGTGTAATCTGTGCAAGATCATATAATTGAAAAAATAACTGCTTTTTAAAGTATTTTAATCTTTGCTGTGCAAAAGTTACATGAAATATTTAATACCATACTGCTATGCATTTTACATGTATTCTATTTTGCTGCTTTCAGAAATAGCTGTAATGCTGGATCTCTGGTATTTCCATTACTCATTCTCACAGGTGCTTACGAAGGAATTTTATAGTCTTCAGTCTTCTAGTGAAACACGCATTATTGAGCTTCAAACACAGAATTCTGATTTTCAAGCAAGACTAGATACTTACGAAAAACTTGAAAAAGAGCTCGATGAAATAATATTGCAGACAGCAGAAAGTAAGTTCTGTCACGAGTTATACTCTGTCTGGAGGTGTTTCTGGCATTATGACAAGAGTTCTTTTTTTCTCTTGGCACTTGGAAAGTAATACAGTGCCTGTCATTCTCCTTCCTTATGCCTGACAAGTAAAAGGCAGTAATTATTTTGATGGAAAATATTAATGACAGGTTTCTAAATGTATCTGTAAATGTGTATCAAAAATCCATATGTCTAAGTTTGTGTTTATTAAAAATCATCTCAGTATTCCATCATTTCTCTTTTTCTTATTCTGATAATCCATTATAATTGGATATGGTTTTTAGGATTCTGCTATTATTTATTTTAAATATCAGGAAACCCTCTTTCTTGACAGACAAATATAGGTTTCATAATACATGATTAATGTGAATCTTTTAATTAATTGGAAGGGGGAAAAGATGTGTTGTATTAACAATAATTGGACATTAGGTACTTGTTTGTTTCAGCTCAGTCTGTATTGAGTACTAAACAATAGATTAAGTTCATACCTGATTAGTCTTGAAAATTTTTGTCTCTGGCAAAAATAAAAGTATCTGTTCTCAAACACAGCAAAATTTCTGTAAAACACCTATTGATCTGATTCTCAGCCTAAATGAGTCCACAAAGCAAGTAATTTCTAATTTGAAACTCTGACTCTAATCTTGAAGTCTTTTAGACTGTTTGTAAAGAGAGTACGATTCTAAACTAGAATAGAGTAAGATTCTAAACTCATTCAGCTAACTTCTTATCCTTTTCTCTTCCTTTGCTCCTCAAAAAATATTCACAATGTATAATGTGTTCCAGGTAGAAGATAATTTCATAAGCTTTATATGCAAGGAATACTGTATTTCAAAGTATGTATTTCCAAGATGCAGTGAAGTTAGGGTATTTTTAGTAAATAGCACATAGTTTATTAATTTTATGCACTGCAGCTTGTACTTAGAATGGCCTGACTACCCAGAGGTTCCAGTCTGACCATAAGCACGTTTGCTGTATACGTGTTTATATTTATTTGGTAACATGTTTTTGGAAGTGTATATAGAAACTTGCCTAAGGAGTATTTATGTATTAATAAAGAATTTTTGAATCTTACCTTCATTTTTTCCAAGGAGAAGGTAGAGTTCAGAACGCTGTTTTTTGTTCACACTGGTTTACATTTTCTTACACATCTTAAGATGGCATTAAAGATTTTACAGAAATAAGTCATTAACTTCTACTTAAGTATCTATTTTAATTACAGTTTACAGTCTATGCTACAATATGACTTTAAGAAATAAAGTTTCCAAATGAACTGTTCTCTTAAAATATAACTTCATTTTCTGATTTCATTGGAGGAAAAAAGGTGTTACGGTTAAATATTATTTCAATATATTTTTTATTTAATAATGAACTTTCTATTATTATAGTGTATTTGATATAGAAAGTTAAGATTAATAGTAGTACTAGTACTAAGACTAGTATCTGAGGAAAAACAGAAGAAAAAAGGTGGTTTTCTTTTAAAACCACTTTGAAAGATAAGACAGATATACTTCCTCCTGTGTCTCAATTTATGTCCTGATATTTACATGTCAAAAATAGCTAAAGGTAGAAAAATGGTTGAAAGGAAATATAAGTATTTTTCTAATTGAATAGATTATGGAAAAACTTCAGTCTCTTTTGGGGAATATAATTTGGACTGTGGCATTGTGTGGAAGACAAGTTTTAACTTTGTATGAATTCTAGCAATAATAAGGATTATTCTTCAGTCCTGTGGTCACTTCTTTATAGTTAAATAGCATATAATATTTTTTTTTTCCCTTGAGTCTTAAAGCCTCCACTGTTTTACAATATGTGGGGATAGATGCCAGTGGGGGTTGGGTTCTCTGGACTTTTTAATAAACTGTAATGGCACATGTGAGGTTGCTTTTGTCATATACTATATAAATAATATATATAATTATATATATTATAAATAATAAATATATAAACTTTTTAATTTTTTCTTTGGAAAATGTGCATGTGGAAGAGATCACTGAATTTGTATTGAGAGTAACCCATCATTATGCCTCACTTTTTTAATATGGAAATGATATGACACAGACTATTCAGGAAACTGTCAAGAATTTATATGCCCACTTCTTACAGCACCTAAGTGGTTTCCACATGAATAACAAAAGTAAACTTTCTTGGCATTTGTCTAGTCTGCCTTTTCAGGGTAAAATCTTCACTCTAGCGTTTTTTTGTTTGATTTTTCTTGTTTCCATGGTTAGTATCTTTCTAAGAAAAAGGTTGAACCTATCTATATCCTCACAATGGCACTGTTTTGCTAAGTAGTGTAAAAAAGTCATTAATAAGTGTCCGCTAGCTTGTAAAATGTACGTTTTCCATCACAAAGTCAGGTGGAGAACCTGGAATGTCAGAAGAGAAGCACACACTGATACAGAACATTGCCTTGACTTGATACCTACAACATTTCAAATTTTTGTGCTTGTTTTCATGATCTGACATTTACTGGACACTTCTGACAGATATGAATTTACAGAGCAGGATCTCACTGTTTTTCTGCAACATGCAACACTGAATTTGTAATCAAAAAGAAGGCTAAATTATTTTTTTATGTTTTCATGAACCGTAAGTGTTTAACAGCACTGGAGAGTTCCCTGTCGTATTTAAAACAGCGCTGAAGTTCTGGTGCATTTGTAGTTCCACATTAGTAAACTTTTTCTGGCATACTTACTGGAATTTCTGTATAGTTTTTCAGGTAACTAGATATGTAACTTACCATAAGTGCTCTACTAGAGGCTTTTGTCTTTCTAAAATGTGTTTTAAGAATCCTTTTTTAAAATAGCATTACAAGAGTATGAGGCAAGTGAGGACAGAAGCTATAGCGTTGTGCAAGTTGTTGAGGAGTGAAGGTATTTCTGATTTTGAGGTAGTTGAGCATTAGGAACGATGAGTCAGATAGGACTCTTATGTCATTTCCTCAATTTGCTTCTCCTATTCCCAACTACTTGATTCATCAAAGCTGTTGTGTGCTGCCTGGGCTGGTGTCCACTTGTGCTCCCTCCTTCTTTCCTGCCATTCCCATTTTCTCCTTGTTGCCCTTTACTGTCCCATCTCTCTGCCCCTGCCTTTAACTCACACACATGCTTCTTTTTTTTCTTTCTTTCTTTTTTTTTTTCTGGCCCACATCATCTTACAGGAGAGAGGAAACCTGAATTTCGCAAGCTAAAATATGAAAATCTGTACCCATTTTAATCTTGCTGCAATTGGGATTTCTTCTCAAAGCAATTGTAATGTGTTTAAATTCCTTAGAAATACATTTTCAAAAATCAATCATCGATGGAGGCAGATATTATTTTTGATATTTTTACTTTGCATAAACATAAGATTCTTCCTCTTGCCCTTCTCTGAAGATGTTTATGACATTTGTTTTCCTCAAGTGTGGTGAAATTTCTGATCACCACAGTCTTTCAAAAATAATAGTGAGCAGCCTCACAGTGACGTAAGCTTCCTCAGCAGTATCACATGTGTCCCTTCTGGTCCCATGGACTTAGTTATGTCCTGTCACCTTAAACACTTCCTAATCTTATCTTCCTCTACACCCTCATATATGCACAGAAAATTAATTCTTTAGAAAAAAACCTTAAACTGTCTAGTCCTCTACTGCTGAATTGAACTTACACTACTAGTATCTATTTTGTGACCATGCCAATAGCATGAATATTCGAAGCTTCTGAACTCTTTTCCTTTTCTTTCTTATTGCATGTCTTATGTTAATCATAAAAATAAAAAGTGTTGTAAGAAATTAAAGTATGGCACTGTATTAATGTTATTTGTGAACAAAATTGTTCTGTTTAAGTCCAGGTTATACCAACGGAATATTTAGCTTCTAGAAAAATGTTTTTGCATGTGTAGAGTTACACATAGAATTGCTTAGAAGTTTATTAGTTCTGGCACTGTTTTTCAGCAGTACCTTTTTGCAATTTTTTGCAGTGGAAGATGAAGTTGAAGCTGAAAGGGTTCTCTTCTCATATGGATATGGTGCTAATGTTCCTACAACAGCCAAAAGACGACTAAAGCAAAGGTAAAGAAAAGTACCTCCTGAATTTACTTATTCAAGGTAAACTAAATGAAGATAAGTGCATTATGTTTTCTCTTGGAATCCATCCAGTTTGATTAATATAAGGAGGTTTTCTAATTACTTAAGTATATGGGAATAGATTGAGGACTAGGACCTGTTAATGTGGTTGATGCATGTGAACAAGCATATACATGTTTTTCTAAGTCTTTTTAAGATCTCTTTTCATTGACTTTCAGAAAGATTAATTTTAATTGTATAAAACTAAGCAGCTGTAAAAACAGGTTAGTTAAATTCTTTACATTTATATAATAGGAAATATATTACTAATACCCTAAAGGTTATTGTATTTAATGGTAAGAAAAACACATACATCAGGAAATTAGGAAAGACAAGTTTTCAGAGCATCACTGTTTCATCTTTATGAATACGGGATCTGATTCCTCCTAGGTTTTTTCAGTTTCCTCTGATTTGGCCAATTTGATAATTTGATCAATGGATTAAAATGACGTGTAGGTGAATACCATACCTCTTGATCATACTCATTTTTAAATAATAAATTTATATTATGCATTGCTTTTGAGAAATAATAGTGACATTTGAATGACTCATTGTGAGCCCTTTGTGTTGTGGCTATGACTCACTTCTCCCAGGCAACTAGTAACAGGACAAGAGGAAATTACCTCAAGCTATGCCATGGGCAGTTCAGGTTGGACAATTTCTCCATAGAAAGGGTTGTTGAGCATTGGAACAGACTGCCCAGGAAGGCGGTGGAGTCACCATCCCAGGAAGGGTTCAAGGAATGACTGGATGTGGTACTTAGTGCCATGGTCTAGTTGACAATGTGGTGTTCAATCACAGGTTAGACTTGATCTTGGTTGTCTTTTCCAAGTTTAATGATTCTATGAAAGTGGATTTATTCATAATATTTTTAAACTGTGACCACAGCAAAACCTTTGCTGTTGTTCAAAATTAGGATGGTGGTTCTCCTAGGATGAGGCTTATTCCATGAGAGTCCTATAGCATCATTTCTTAAACGTTCAGTTTCTTCCTCCTTTGTCAATAGTTTGGGAACTTTTCTGACTTTCAGCCTGTATCCTTGTTTTTTGCCACCTTGTTAGATTCAGTTTAGACTATTTACATATGTTTTATTACATATTTACATATATAAGAATTATATATTACATATATAATTTATATATGTACATATTATATTTACATATATAAGAATCCTTCTAAATCACCACTGAATGCCGAATTTGATGATCAGTAGGCCAGGATTTCAGATATGCTTGGAAGATACTTTCTGAGCTTAGAAGTGGCTCTGTCATTCAGAATGTCATTGTTCCAAAAGGCATTGACTAATAAAGCTGATTTAATCCTTCGTAATGGTGTTGGAGACTTCATAGACTTTATCTTTTAAAATTAAAAAAGCCATAAAAGTCTGTGTATGGTTTACCTGCTGTTTTGATTCAAGGAAAATTACCATGCAGAAAATGTGTGTGATGCCTTTGGCTCCCAGAGTTTTTAAGCAAGGGCTCTGTGACACAAGCTTCTATGTTTAGAGCCATTAAAGAAACACAGATAAGTTTTCTGCTCTCTAGGGTTGGTCTGGAGTCCACTACCTCCTCTTTAATCCCTGATATATGGGATCCTAAATGAAGGGCTCTTTTAATTTCATATCATGCACTTCAGACTCTGAAACTTTGTACAAAACCCACATTTTCAAGCATAAGGCATTGTGGGATTTGTACTTCTTTGTCTACTTGCCAGTAACAACTGTTTCATTACTTTGGACATAGGCACTATACACCCATAGTCCTAAACTAAACATCCTTGGGAACAGTCTGAAGCATCAAGACCAAATGGCATGTAGTAGCCCATTTCCATAAAACTGAATTCTCATTGTGGGTTAAGCCACACATGAATGACGCATTGGCAATGATTTGCTTGCCCTTATTAACTTCTCAGCCATGCCTAGGAACTGCTTGGGAGAGTGTAAATGAGAAAACGCAGAATACTACCAGAATGGCTCTACTTGTTGCTAACAATAAATTATCACATTCTCGAGCACTGCATAATTTTCTAGTATGTTTGTAATAAAAGGTTTCCAGAATAAGGTGTCTTTGCCCTTTGTCCCTTTGCTTTAAATTAAAACTAGTCAAAAATACATCAGTGAGTATGCTTGAAAGACGTTTTTGTGTTATCCTTAAATACTTGCAAATTCAGGTCAAGTTCACTAAATAGTTGTAGCTGGGAAAATTATGATGGGCGGCATTCCTAAAGTTGCCGTGAGAAGGTATCCAAGCTTTCCCTTACACTCTAATAGCTACTAGTCAAAGAATTGGTTGGTTTCTTTTTTGTGCTAGATGAGATCTTCGCACATATTTCATATCTCCTAAATGGAAATCTAAGTAACTAGTTAGGAGAATTAACTTCTGTTTTTCTCAGTTACTGTTTACACAGCCTAATGGTCCTTGTAGGAGGAACTGAGAGAACCAACCTTATGGTAAAAGCTATTGAAAATTGCAGGTTAATTCCTCTCACAGTAGGAAAAGTAAAAGATTTCTGCATGAAAGGGTAGGTTTATAACACAGATGAAAACTATTAAGACTTCTTCCAAATCTAAAAGTGTATTCCATTTTACTGAGGAGGAGGTGGAGGTTATGACTGGCCAAATTTTCAGAGAAACTTTATACACTCAACTAGCTTTATACACTGTAAGCCTCAGCTTAAGGGTAAATATAATCTCCCTGTCAGGCTGCTTTAGACCACTTATCCTCTCATAGATTCAGTATTATGGTCAAAAACTGGTTGTGGAGTTATTCAAGAACCCTCTGGATGCAATCCCGTGCTCTGGGGTGACCCTGCTTGAGCGGGAAGATTGGATCAGATGACCCAGTGTGGTTCCTTCCATATCCTTCTGTGATACCGTGACTAATAATAGTTTGGAGGACTAGGTTAGATGTCTGGAAGTAGATTCTGCAATTGCATGTTTAATCTTCCCAGTACTGCCTATGGATCTGTGCTATTAAATTGATGATAAACTCTTGATTTTGGACATGAAGTGTGCAAGAGATTAAGGATCTTATTTTTAGCTAAGTTGTTAAAGTAACTCAATAATCCTTTCTTTTCAAGGTAATTTGTGTAATTTAGCATATTAAATGTCAGGCAAAACAATTTTTCCTGTTTTGAAAATGATAAAATGCTACGTTTTTCAGTGTTTCGCTACAAAATGTATATTGATGTGTGGTTTTTTAAACTATTATTTAAGGAGAAGCCTATTACAGTGATTCTGTAAAAGTTGCTAAAATGTAAATACTCATAATTAGATAAAGCATTTTGACAGTATTGCTGCAACTGTGTAGTACTGGAAAAATTCCATAGGTAATTACTTTGTATAAAATATTACAATTGGCATAACTGTGGGAATGCTATTTCAGTGCTGTTAAATTTTGTAATATTTTCATTGTTCTTCTAAACTTGACCATGCAGCCTGTTTAACTATGTAGTTGATATACATTAGTATTTAAGCATTGGTGAGAAATTAAGGCAATCAAGTTCTACAGTATAAATGTTAGAATTTCTTTTGCCTGTTTTGGAAAAAATTCAACTTGAGTTTGATTTTTATTGGTACAGTGTTCACTTGGCAAGAAGATTACTGCAACTAGAAAAGCAAAACTCATTGCTTGTAAAAGATCTGGAACATCAGAAGGAACAAGTAACACAGATTTCGCAAGAGGTAAATTACTGCCACACAAAAATTTGAATCTGTAGAAACTATAAACATTGCAGAACAGCTGTTCATAAAATGAAATATTTTCTAAGCAGTTTTTATTATCTATTTGATGTAAAAAAGTGGCCTCATAATTAACCAAAACTCTATGATAAAAGTTTTCAAAGAACTTTTTATTGTATTTTGAAACTAATATTAAAAGAGGGGTTGCTTTACAGGCTAAACAAGAATGTGAGGCAGACAGAGAGCAGTTTGATTTCTGAACAGAAGGCCAGCTAGCCAGACTAGTTTGTTCTGTTTGATACTTAATTGTTCAATTAATACATTGTTACTTTTTATACAGCTCTTCTCTTAAATCACTTCTGAAGACATTTCTGTAAATCCTTTTCCATAATTGTTTACTTTTCGGGTCTTAGTTACAATGAATTTAATTTAATGGTCTTTTAAAATTCTGTATATAATACCTGAAATTGTGTACTACTTCAATGCGGAGAACAAATGCTAAACAAAACTCAGCTTGAAATGTCCCAGAACTAAGACAAACTAATTTTATGAAGTATTTTTAAGACTGTCTTATACCTTTCTCTTAGGAACTAAAGAACAACTATGTTTTCTATTAGATATTGCCACCATATGGAATTTCTAGGCTTACAATTTCAGGAATGTGATTTAACAGTTTGATTTTTAAAGCCATGGTAGTTATAAATTAGGATTACTACACCCAAGTACTCCACTGTGCAAATACTTGAATTTTCTACATATTTTTAAATATTAATTTTATGTATTTTATATGTGTATATATATGATTATGTATAGTATTATAATAAAAGATACATGAACAGTGAAGTCTGTTTTTTTAACCAACACTATAATTTGTTATGCATTCTTCTTAAGTATAATATAGTAATTTGTATTTGACTGAAACATATTCTTCCAAATCTTTGCTTGCAGATATCACGAAATTGGTGAATCTGTTGCTATCTATTGAATCTATTCCTTATTACTGTCCTTTATCTTAAGTCTTTCTGGTTTTCACTTCAATACATTTCTTACCCATATCAGTTTTATATTTGCTTCTAGATCACTGATGAAAGATTCAGTACCAGTGACCTTAGTTCAAATTCTGGCAAAATTTCACCAAAACATCTTCACCTCATTTTTATTCTGCCATTAAATTCTTGATTTTTATCATATAATTTTATAGTTTAGATCCAAATGTAATCAAGTACAAAGTTAAAACATTTTGCAGATAGCTATTGCACAGTCTACTAACTAATCAAACTCTTATGTGTAAATAAAATCTTTTAAGACCTGCTTTCAGTTAAACTCATGTCTGGCATTCAGGTCTGAACAGTTCAGCAGATTTATTTCTTCTTTTTTTTAATTTTTCATATGGTTATAGGTAATTTGTTTGATAGGAATTACTTATGCCATACTGCTTGCCATCCTTCAGTATGTGCACAGGGAGTTAACACTTGTGAACATAGTGGAGAGGAAAATAGTCTATCATTCTCGTGTTACACAAGCTGATCATCTGACTTGTTTTCAAACAGATGGCAAAAAATTTTATTGAAAACTTCTGTGTTTTCATCAGCATTATATACAGTTTTACTGTATCTCTGCCATATTGGGTTTTATTTGCTCCCATTTTTTGTCTGCTAGTATCAACTTTCCGCTTGAAGCTGTTGCTCCTATGATAAATATCCTGCATTTCATATTTTATGCTGATTGCTATCTATTATCTTTTTTTATATAGTTAAAGTTCTTAAACTTGTGTTTCCTGTCTTTAAATCATTCCCTGAGCCAAGATAGATTTTTACTCCAAGCTGTTGTAACTTTCTTGATTTTTATTTTTTTTTTAATAACAATGGATAAAAAGTTGATGCAAAAGTGATTGTATCAGCTTTTGGGTTTGAATTTGGATTAAATACTGCTATTTCAGTGCAGTATTTAAGATACAACTGGATTTTGTTAGCTTTTTCAAGGAGGGTGCAAAAGAAAAATAATTCAATTACTGAAATGAATGCTCTTTTTAAGACTCTGCTTTTGGTCTGTCCTTGAAACAATTGCTGTTGAGCCTTATAGAAAGAAATCATATTGATCCTCTGGGAAAGCTCAGAAAGAAGAAAATACCAAGAAGAAAATACTGACTTCTCCATAATTTCATCCATTTTAAGGAAGTCTGATGTACTGTACTTACTTGAAAGTTGGAACCCTATGGAAATGCTCAGCTACTGAAAAAAAACTTGTCAGTCTTCTGTTAGTCTCATTATAGTCATATATATTAACTGCAGGATCCTGTCTATTTTGATGGTGTGAAGCAGCATTAGAAAAGAATTTTCCCTTGAAGTCCTCTTTCTGATGCTTTGTATAGCAGTGACTTGTTAAAGTAGGTGTTGAGACATTCTTTCTACTACAGAAGGTTTGTTGACCATGCCTAGGACAAACAGAATAAAGGAATTCTCGTGACCTGATCCAAGAAAGATCCTCAGCTAGTGATAATCCATTTATTGCCTCTGCAACTCACTTTGTTACTCTCAGTTTAAGTAAGTGGAAGCCTATATATCAGCCCCTGCAAAGCCGTGGTCTGTAAGTACTACATCTGGAGTCCAATCTAAATTTTGGAATTAGTTCACTTCACAGACATTTGAACAGCAGTGACTGATGGATAGATCCTGTTTGTCTAGAAGGCTAATATGGTCTTTGGGTAACTTAAAAAGCAACTAGCAAGTCAGTATACAGAAAAAATGGTACTTTAAATGAGGCAATTGACTAAGCTGAATAGTTGGCTTGCCACCGAATGCCTTTTTCGAGCCTTCACCGTGACATTGTATTTGTGCTTTTTCTTTTTTACATCTACTCCAGCTGCTGGAACTACTAAATCTTGTTGTATGTGATCTTAATTCTGTACATAATTTAGTGAATGATCTTGTTATATTGCTCAAGATGCAGGCTGTACCTTGCAAGGTGATCCTAATTTGTTCAGGGAACAAGGCTAGATAGGTTTATTTCCTACTTATGGGAATGACAGTTACGTTATATTTGTCTTTTAAGCATCTTCTTGGAATTTGCTATTCATATAGAGTAATGGACTAGAAGAAAGAGATTTTTGTTTTCCAGTTGTACTGTATTTTTATCTAGATTCAATTTCTGAGCTGAAAATTCCATTGTAATGTATAGTGTTTTTAAAAAGTCACTGGTCAGTAACACCACAGACAGAGATATTGACTGTACTTATTTCTTTTTTAATCAAAGGAAGCTCTTACATTAAAACTCTTGAAAATGCAGATTAGCAAAGTGTAGAGAGTAGCATGATTGCAGTGAAAATAACATATAATTAGAATAGAAGAGAGGATAATATACTACTTATTAATTTGAAGGTGGTTTGTTTTCTTTTTGGTTTGCAACTGGTAAAAATAATACCTAATAATAATTAAATAATAATCAAGTAATTGTGCTTTATAAATTATAAAATTTATAGTAGTAATACTTTTTCTTTTGGCAGCTTGACAGAGCAAATTCTTTGTTGAATCAAGCACAACAGCCATACAAATATCTCATTGAAACTGTGCAACAGAGAGATTCTCAAATAAGTCTACAGAAAGAACATATTACACAACTTGAAAAAGATGTCAGGTAATTAAAATCACTATCTTTTTTTACTTTCTCTTGAACTGAAAGTAAAATGTGTTAATCATTAGGAAAAAATGATGCTATTGGCCAGAAAGTGGGAGATGTTAACTTTTTATCATTGATGAACTCGAGTCCTTATGCTGCATAAAGCATCTGTGATTTCACTCATAATGTCAGAAAAAGGGGCATTAGTTTTCAAAAACCAGCTATGACAGTCAGATTTAAAGTGAATTTGGAGTTGAGAACTCTCATGAAGTAAAGGAAAATTCAGAAGAGTAAAAGGAAAGAATGACAAACCAGGTGTACAAAAGTAAAAATAAAGAACTAAAATCAGGAAAAATTATAGACTAGTCCACCAGCAAAGGGTATTTCAGGCATAAGTAGAGCTTATTCTATAGTGGAGGCTCTCTCATTTGCTGTTATATCTAGCTGTCAGACTCTTTGCCCACTGAACAACTTCCAGCATCATACAGTTTTAGATGATGGTAATAGGAAAATGTCTTTCATTATTCACATAGTAGTCCAAAAGTCTCTCAAAAGCTAGAAAAGAAAGAAAGTAAATAGATGAGGCCATTTCTGAAAGTGTATGTTTCATGCTTTAAAATATATAAGAACTTGAATGGAGTTTATATGGCTCATTGGAAATAATCTGTATGCCCAGGTATTCTTAAATTTAGCCTACAAATTAAGGTACCTAAATTAGGGATTTAGGTCAACTTTCCTTAGTAATTCGTGGTGGAAGTGACATCTCCAAAAAGCAATTCAGATTTTGGATGGAGTGAGTCATTTCCTAGAGATGCCTGTTACTCTCCATTAACTGTAAAGGGAACTTTTTTCATCTTGAAGTCCCTCAGGTTAAGGAAGAAAATGGATCTTCCCCACAGTGTGACCATTCATGGTAAACATACCAGCAGTATTCTACTGTGGGGAGCTGGGGTGTGCTCACCACTGGTCTGTATTCCTGTATTCCTGTGTGGTCTGACAAAAAAATACTGTAGCAAAAAAAAGTAACACTTACTTTGTACATCAAATATTTTGGTAGAAGTTTTTTTCCTCTAGTTTCCAATATTCCTTGTAAACTAAACCCAGCTATTATTCCCCTAGTTGGCCTAGTTTCGTAGGCCAGTGAAATTCTTGGAAACAGTCTAATGTCTTAGGGCTTTTGGTACAATTTGTAGTTCCTAATTTTGCTATTCATAACCCCATGTTTAAAACAAAGGTCCTAAATTGCTGGTATTCCCTGGCACACAAGAGAAATCATAATCTCTTAAAAATTGATAATGTTGGTCTTTTGCTTTCCCATAAGTGAGAGGAAGAAGGTTAGAGGAAGGGATTTCTAACCAGAGAACCATTACATTCAAGCAATCTTTTGTCATGAGGATAACCTTTTGGAATCTGCTGATGACAGTTTTAAATTAAAATATCCCTTAGGTGATTTCAGATTACTTTGTGGACGAGTCTAACTCCCAGAACTGAATCAGAATGGGATTTAAGTAAATTAATGATAATCCCCACCAAATATATGCCAAGGGAAGCTGTGCTGGATCAAAAGATTTAGCCCACTATTCCTATCCCTCTTAGTTTATTAAACAGCATTTTGTTGGTTTGTGTGTGGAATATGTTTGAGAGGATGAGTTCAGAGAATTAATGCTCCTCAAGGAGAGCCCTAAATTCTGCAGATAATGTTGGTGCTATTAGAAAAGCATTAGTGAAAACACAAAACATTGTTTATGAAGCCTAGTTTCTCTGTATTTCAGAGCTGAGAGAAAATTTTAATATTTGTAAAACCATTTTAAAAAATTGTTCTTCCAACCATTACCTCTAATTAATACTGCAATTCTGCACCAGCCTCTCTAAGTTGAGGTTTAATTTGTGCTACAGTTACACAAAGTACGGGGTTTTTTAATTTTTAAATACAATAAATGCACTAGTTGTATTTCTAAAAAGCAATTTCACAAGTATCAGCTAACAGAAAAATAGTGTTTGAATTCTTGTTTTCAGACATTTTTAAAAATACTAGTGATTTTTTAATATATATTTTTTTAATCTTATATTTGAGTACCAGACTCTAGATAAATCAGTGTAATATTGATATGCCTGCACCCTCATAATCAAGACCAAATACTTAGTTTTACCCTTACAGCTGCCCTATGCTTGATCGTGATTTTCCTTCCTTTTTGTGTGCAGAATCCGTGGTGGAGGAATGTTCTTTTTGTGTTGTGTTTTTATGTCATCTGCTCATCAAGAAAGACAGTTCTGCATTATGTAAATGATGGATTCCCTAAGCAGAGCAGTCATAGCTGTGTTATCAGTGACAGTGTTCTCTATCACGTCTCACTTGAGTGTGGAGGGATCGGCAAGGACTGATTTGCAAGTGAATTTACTTTTTTAGTCTTAATCCATAATTGGCTTCTGTACACAGTGATCACGGCCAATAATCTTTTTAGAACATACTCCTGGGGTGATTAGATTCCAGCAGATTTCCAAGGATGATGAGTCAGTACTTTCTTGAAACCTTATAAATGTTTTGCAGCAACCTGCAATAATTTGTATTTCCATGTCTATTGAGAAGTTTGTTGGTTGCTACTGGATGTGAGCTTGATTCTGTGATGAAATATACCGTCCTGTTGAAATCAGGTCAAGAGGAAGGTAATTATGAGGAAGGGTATCTATGACTGAAATCTCATTTTGGATGTTCTTGGGCCATATCTTTACCAATTTTTCACAAAATGGCCCAAAGTCACTTATAATGTGGTCCCTTAACAGGCAGCAGATGTGTTCAGGATTCTCCACACTCATAATTCTACTTAAGTGTCATTTCTGACAGCAGTTATTTCTACAAGAGGAATGGGACAGATTCAGGCAGGTCATTTTGATTTAGTATTTTTGAGAAGTCCTGCAGATCCATCTAAGTTTCTTTTCAACATGGTCTTCAAAGTTCACCCTAGAGCTAATGGTATCTTTCAGACCCTCCATATCAAAATGTCTTCCTCACTTGGAAACTCTGTTCAAAGAGTGCACAAGTTGCTTGTCAAACTGAATCACAGAATGGTTTGGATTGGAAGGAACCTCTAAAGATCATCTAGTTCCACCCCTCTGCCATGGGTAAGGACATCTTCCACTTTGACCAGGTTGCCCAAAGCCCCATCCAACTTCTCATTGAAAGGAAAGGAGTAGTCAAAATACTTACCAGACAGAATTAATGTCTTAAAGTAGTATATTCTACCAGAACTGGAGATATTTTAGTGGCTTGCTGAGAAGTGTGTCTGTTCTGGACATCTTTCACACAACTCTGTGGACCTTTAGCCGTAACTTCACTAGGAGCTGCAAGAGCTGTTGTGATTGGGGAAAGTGCTTAGCTGAGCAACTGTCACTGCTGTTAGTTATTTGCATGAACAACTTAGGGACCCTTTGCCAGGTGTGGTGATGTCACTGCTTAGATTCTTTGGGAAGGCACAAGGGTATTACCACTCAAAGATAAAAGGAGAGGTTGTTCAGGAGTAATGGAGGCTCTGTTAGGTGTTGCCCACACCTAATGTTCGCTACCACTCTCATTCCCATACGCCTGGAATTCTGCCAGACAGGCCATGGGCTGTGCTGGCACTTGGCCTTGAAGAGAACTCAGATGGCTCTGGAAGCAGAACACTTGAGCACTGAGCCAGTGCACCTGCATATATGTTTCAGATATAAAACTTCTGGTCTTGAGTGACAGAGCATCTGCGGGGTGAATTTATAGGTGGTCCACATATCTCAAAGTATTCTGTTAAGTAACTTTTTATTTATGTTAGACCACATAGCACTCTCGTTAATAAAAGTAAATAGCTATGGTTAATAAGAGTAGGGCTATGTGTGAGGATGACTCCTTGCTACTATAAAGAAGTCTTTCTAGCATACAGTTCTTTAGTCATTTAGCATTCCTTTTGAAAAGAAATGCTTGTAACTGTTATGCTGTGGGAAAACAAATCTCTGAGTTTCATTCTTATGTGTGTAGTGAAGTAATTGTAGTTTTAGTACATAATTTTCTGCTAAAAACATCTAGGTTTATAAATAACTGGAGACATTAAACAGGAGAGGATATTTATTTTAAATGCAGTTACTTACTCAAATTCCTCAGTACCAGTGACTGGTTTTAAAAGAGGTTCACTTTCCCAAAAGCACTCCTCAAAAGCCTTAACTGTGTGGCAAATCTAGAAGCCACATAAGGATTTTGCTCACTAAGAAGCTTTGTACTGAAGTGTTCCTTACATAAACACTTTGGGTTCTCTAATTGCCATCCAAACATAAAACTCGGCATACAGTGTTAGATAAGTTTTTCCCATCACAGAGTGGCAATGAGCTTTTTAAGAGAATATTACCATTCTGTGAAACAGGCACCATTTATTCCAATGCTACTTCAGTTTACCTGAGAAATGGTCCAAGCAAAATTCGTAGGAATAAGTCATTTTCTCTACATTTTCTGACCTGTAATACAACTTTAAAAAAATTGTTTGGATTTTTTTTTTTTTTAACAAATTGAAAAAGTAATTTCAATTTGGACACTTCATGGATTTTTTTTAAATGATTTTTTTCAGCCTTCCTGAAGCATTCCAATTAAAATCATTAAGCACTACTCTCCTAAATCCATTTAAAAATGAGCTGTGGTCATTTGCCTGCACAATGAGAGAGCACTAATTTGTCATATATTCTTTCTTCTAAAGAACTTTTATTTGCAAAACTTTTTATACCTCTCTTTCTAACTATGTGACTTAAAAACAAAATTTGACTTAGATTAATAATTAACCATCTGCTCCAAACTATTCATCTGTAATTGGCAGAGAAGGTGTAGCTTCACTATATGGCTATATTATATATTCCATTTCATGTACAAAACCTTCATGTATACTATTTGTGTTTGATTTTTTCGATGGTAATATTCGTATCTGAATATAAAATGCAAAAAAATAATTCAAGATTCGGCTCTTCAACTTCATGCTGTAAGTGGAAATTAACAGAAAGGCACAATCCTTATTTCTTACAGCATTTGGAGTACACAGTTCACTGAGAAAGAAACCTGCTCTTTTCTGACCTGAATAGAAGTAATAATAAAACCCAGTTATGTATTAAACTATGTTTATTTAGTCTGTTCAGTATTCAGAATATCTAATAATAGAAGCTTCTGAACAGGATAGTAGATGGTATATTTAAACTTAAGCATTAAGATGACTTAATTGCCCAAATTGAAAAGGGTTTATAAGTCTGAAACTGGGAAGTGTTAGTATCCATTCTCCAGAAAAATATGTAACCTAAAAATGTCTTACTTAAAATATCCAAACTACTTTGGCTTTAGATCCTGAGCGAAGCAAAACAAAACAAGCCAGTGGTTCCTATGAGCAATGTGTATGTATATGACAAGTATTTTGTGGTAAGTCCTGCATTCCTGGTACCTGGATTCATACCTGGCTAAGCTTTAAAAGCATGATGGAATGAAACTGAACATTCTCCCAGGCATTTCAGTTCCTTCTATAAAAGCACATAGAAAAAGCAGGAGCTGCACTGCTTTTCAGTTAGTGTTCCAACCTGTACTTCTGGGGCTACAGTTATAGCCCCCACATCTCACAAAAGGGCACTTCTCCACATGCAGAATGAGGCAACCAGTGACCAGGACTGTGGAGCACAGCATGGTCTACACTTGGTAAAGAAGATCCTGTCTCTTCAGATCAAAGGTATAACCCCTGAGCTCCAGTGTGAAAAGCTGGTTTGTCTAGACTCAGATTGTGGTTTCAGAATCACAGCAAGGCAGTTAAGGCCGTCCGTCACCAAATGGAGCACTCTCATCCTTGCCTTCAGCTGTGGGTCTCCACTCTACATAGTAAATCCAGTTTTTTAGGTGATCCATGTGAAAAATATCCTTTAAAAAGACTCCAGCTTCCATCCAGATCAGTGAAATAGCCTGCTTAACATGGTCACAAATTTTGCAGTACCAACACAAAGAGTAGGTTACCAGAATGTGGTAAGAGATGGATTATCTTTCAACAACAATTTTCACTTAGGTCATCTGAAACTAATTGTAAAGCTGCTCTCTGATTTGTTACACTGTCAATTAAAACTGGATCATGTTAAAGTACTCTTTGATGGAAGTGTAAGGTAGCTTAAAGTTAGAACCTCTTTGCTGATGTCCTAGATGCTGGTTCAGAATATTTTCAAAACAGGGACTGAAATGGTCAGTCTTCTTCCCAAAACAGAACTTTTGAAGGTATTTCTGCTCTACATAGTCATTACAGGTGTGATCGTATTATCATTCTGTCTGGTAACTGCTTTCCTGCTCTGTTAAATGTGTATAAGCCTCTCTAGCAGTATTCCCTTTTATCTGCAATGATGAAAAAGTATAAGTATTGCAGAACTACTAAATCTAAAGTCTGCATGTGCTTTGGTAATTCTATATTAATATGTATGACAGAAAATACATCAAGTGCTACTGAATACTATAGAGTCTATGTCCTATATTTGACCATAAACAAAGAAATTTAGAACTGCCTCACATGGATCAGTCATGTTGTATTATTTCAGAAGGTATAAGTAGAGTAGGTTCTGTTCTGTAGGTGAAATCGAACCTTGAACATGAACTTCTGATTAAATCATAAACAGTGATGTTTATGCTTATTCAGTACACTACTTAAGTCATTGAGAAACTTTTATTATTGCTTCTCTAATAAATTTGCCAGCCTCTAGAAGGATTAGTGTATGTTCTTAGGAAATACAGAAATCCATGACAAAGTGATATACCAGTAAATTACAACACATGAACACCGGAAAAAAAATAGTACAGCAATTTCATCATGATTAAATATGTGACAGAAAAAAAACCACTTGAAAATATTAAAATATCTTCATAGCTTTTCATAAATGTTACTGCTTTCCTTTTAAATAGCTGAAACAGCTTAGCAATTTGGCAAAAGCATACATTTTTTTTCTGAGAATTAATGAAAGCCTAGAAGGAATTGACACTCATAATTTACAATACAGGGCTTGCAAGGAACTGCCAAAAAATCTCTGGGGCAAAGGATGATGTTCCTTATTTGAAACAAGTGGATGATACATGGCCAATTAAAGATTGATTTATTTTGTTGATCATTCTGGATCAAATACTGGAAATATTAAATAATCTGTGTTTGCAACATATGTAATTGCTCCACTCCATTTATAAAATTTTAATACGTTTGCTTTTGAACTCCTGACCTGTATTCAGTATTACATATTTGCACTCTGTATGCAGAATTGCATTTTTCAGTTGTTGATTTATGTTACAGTTAATATTGTACAGTCTATTTATTTAAGTCATGCTAATGGCATATATAACATTTGTCTTCCAAGAAAATCTCTGTGGCTATTTTAACAAACTAGATTATATGTGGTGTTATGCATGCATTAGTCTGAAGTTTATTGTTAGAAACTCATGTTGGGGCTAAGTATGAATATACATTTAGTTATAATAGAACTGCTGCCTGAAATCACAATATGTATGCTAAACATTTCAGATGTTCATATTCTATAACTACAAAACCAAAGAAAAATTAGAGTTAAACTTGACATTGTGCTACTAAAGCATGCCTTCATGCTAAAAGAGTTTTCATACTTGGTTCATAGGACAAACTTGATCCCGTGCATTATCCTGGAATAAAAAATAAAAAATAACAAAAATATATTTACAATTTGCACAGAAACTACATAGCTAAAAGGGGGAGAGCTGGATGTTATTCTTCTTCAATTTGCTATTTTCAGAATTCCAAATACAGTAGCATAAAAAGAGGTGATAATCAAAACAGTGTGTTTTGCTACTAGTGATGAATGCAACAAAGAAATTCACATTTTGATATAGAAGCATAGATATAAGGAGCCTTACTTTGCTTATAAAATAAGCTCATTTTCTCTAGAAGAAACCAAGAGATAATAATAGAATATTCTGATAATTTAAATTACCTTCAGAGAAAAAAACAAAATAAACATATTTTATGAAGGCTTTGAATAGTTTTTCTGTTCAACTAACATAAAATTTTGTGTGTATCAGTACATTCAGGCCCATTTATAAAAATTCAGTGCTTGAATATAGAAAAGGATCATTAGATACAATTACTCAAGCAGACTTTTATTGTTGCCAGTATTTAGCTTTAGAAAATGCATGTTTCATCCAGAATACGAGATTAAAAGAGATTATCTGTTGCTATTACTGCATTTTCTATCCTCTTTTTACCAGTCTTTTAAATAAAGAAAAGACAGCTTTGCTGCGTGTCAAGAATCAAATGGCAGCAGATTTGGAGAGACTTCTAAATGACCGTGAGGTAATCTTCCTCTTTTAGCATTACTACCATAAGTGCACTTTTTCTCTCTTGGGCCTTAAACCAATGGAGAAAAAATTAGTTTACTTTGTTTTGATTTTTGGGGCTTTTTTGTCTATGTGGTTTTGAGAAACACGGGTGATTGTGTCTGTCAGGTAGTGAAGAGGGTCTCAGTTGTACTCTCAGTTGCTAAATTCTCTCTGATGATTTAGTCTCTGTCCTTTTTTTTTTCTTTTGCATCCAACAGACATGCATTGCAATGTGTTTAGAATTTTCAAGCATCTAACAGTTATCTAGATAAAGATGATGAAATTGTTACACTTGTAATCTGCAAGGCCTGTATGTGCCACAGTAATGCCCCAAGACCTCTCTCTGCTCCCCAATCGTTGCAACCAAAAACCTGGACCAAAACAATGTTCAATTCAATTCAGTACATTCATTTGAATGTCTTTTCAACTCCAAAACAGGGGTTGGGGAGAGGAAACAGGACAGTAGTTACACAGGTTTCATTCAGACAGGAGTCAGGGTGATTTTTTTATGTACTTACCTGACTTTCATCTGAGCAAGAAATCAGCATGCTACTGGACTGGAATACACTCTCAGTTCGCAAAATTGTGCCACTTACGCATAAATGATTTATACAGGGAGACCTAAAGGGCTTTTGTCAAGACTTTTGTGTGAACAGTCTTAGAGACTAACATGCCATGGAGTATGAGAGAAAATCTTTTTCCAGATTAAATGTCTGAAACAAAGGATAGAAATAAATGAAGTTTATTGAAGGAATCTGAAAAAGGGTGAACAGTACCATAGAAAGTTTTATGAAGCTACAGAGTACTGAATGTATAAAACCAAAAGGTACCTGTTCAGAAAGTGATCATCATAGAGTCGTGATATCAATAGTTCTTTGACAATATCCTCTCAGTTCTCTTACTGGTAAGAGAGGAGATAAGGAGATTCCTTTCAAGGAATCTACAACTCCCCTAAATTATCCTGTCAGATTATCACTCATTCTAATACATTATTTTCGTAGAAAACTGAATATCCATGCACCTCTTGAAGTCCTCTCACTGCAGTTCCAAAATTGTTCTCCGTCATCTACTTTTCATGCTATTCCCCACATTCCGTTCAGTAAACCAAAACTCGTGTCATCAGTTGGTCCAAAGTACTCTGTCCTGACCACTTAAAAAACTACTTTTTATTAGAATCAAAACAAAATAATTTTACTGACAGCTGAGTCTGAGTCTCAATATAAAGGCAAACTGTTCTAATTCTGTTCCCTGAGTACAGAACTCAAATGTGAAGCAATCACCTAAAAATAAAAAGTTCTTAAAATCATGTAATTTCTGTTCTGAATCGCACTGCATACAATTGCCTGATACAATTTCCTCATAAAACAGTTTTTGCCATTAACTCTCTAAATTGATTGAAGTACTTGTGAGGTTCCATGCATAAGAGATTAAAATAGTCAAATTCCAGAAGAGAGTAATTGAACATACTTCTCCCGACTGCAGGTGTCATTGACCTGGCAGGAACACCTGCAGGTGCATCAGAAGTAATCATTCAATAGCTCTTATTTCTGATGTCCGTACCCACATTTGTATTTAAATATCAAATTCAAGACTGAAACAAAGGCACATGTTTGTTTTGGGTAGGATTTGGGTTGGATTTTTTTCATTGGGTTTTTTTGGGGGCGGAGGGGGTGATTTTTTTTGTTTATGTGAAACAATGTGGTCTCTATTAATGTAACTGTGACTGGGAAAAGGGAAACATTGTACCCGTCTTTAAAAAGGGTAGACAGGAGGACCCTGGGAGCTCCTGAACTGTCAGCCTCACCCCTGTGCCTGGGAAGATCTTGGAACAGATCCTCCTGGAAGCTCTGCTAAGGCACATGGAGGACAGAGAGGTGATTTGTGCCAGCTGGCACAGGTTCACCAAGGGCAAGTCCTGCCTGACCAACCTATTAGCCTTCTGGGATGGAGTGACCACAAGGGCTACAGATGTCATTTATCTGGACTTCTATAAGGCCTTTGACATGGTCCTCAACCTTCTCTCTGAACTAGTGAGAGATTGATTTGATGGGTAGACTGTTAAGTGGATAAGGAATTGGTTGGAAGGTCTCATCCAGAGGGTAGTGGTCAGCAGCTCAGAGTCTTGATGGACATCAGTGACAAGTGGTGTCCCTCAAGGGATCTGTAGTGGGATCAGTGTTATTTAGTGTTTTCATTAATGACAGAGATGGAGAGATCAAGTGCACCCTCAGCACCAATGTGAGGGGTGCAGTTGACACACCTGAAGGATGAGATGCCATCCAGAGGGACCTGGACAAACTTAAGTGAACCCATGGGAACCTCATGGGGTTTAACAAGAGCAAGTGCAAGGTGCTGCTGCTGGATTGGGGCAACCCCTGCTATCAGTACAGTCTGGGGATGATGAACAGGTCGAGAGCAGCCCTGATGAGAAGGACTTGGAGTTGCTGGTGGATGAAAGACTGGACACAATACAGCAATGAGCACTTGCAGCCCAGAAAGGCAACCATGTCCTGTGCTGCATCAAAAGTGAGTGGCCACTAGGGCGACGGAGAGGATTCTGCCCCTCTACTCCACTGTGGTGAGACCCCCACCTGGAGCACTGCATCCAGTGCTGGGGTCCCCAGCACAGGAAGGACATCAACCTGTTGGAGCAAGTCCAGAGGAAGGACACCAAGATGATCAGAGGGCTGGAGCAGCTCTCCTATAAGGAAAGGCTGAGAGAATTGGGATTGTTCAGCCTGGAAAAAAGAAGGCTTCAGAGTGACCTAACTGTGGCCTTCCAGTACCTGAAAGGAGCCAGCAAGAAAGATGGAGAGAGATTTTTCACAAGGGCATGTAGTGATAGGATAAGGGGGAATGGTTTCAAACTGAAAGAGAGTAGATTTAGATTAGATACTGGAAGAAATTAATTTCTGTGAGGATGGTGAGGACTAGAACAGGTTGCCCAGAGAGGTTATGGGTCCCTGAAAGTGCGATGGCAAAGTTGGATGGGGCTTTCAGCATTCTGGTCTCATGGAAGGTGCCCTTGCCCATGGCTGGGGACTTGGAACTAGATGATCCCTTCCAACCCAAGCCATTCTGTCATTTAAACAATTCTAGATAATTTATAAGCCTTATAATTCATGCTTTATCATATTCTTATATTAATTATATAAAAAATACTCTGAGGAAACATTACTTAATTGTATAAAAATGTAGTGGCTTTTCTGTGATAGGCCCTTAGCAGGCTGATTTCAAATTAATTTCTTGCAAAGCTTCCTGTTCCTACTCCTTCTCTCCCAAGTAGGGCTGCTGCCAAGTAGTTATTTTCTCAAAGTAGTTATGTTCTCAAAGTAGTTATGCCTTGGGTGCCTAGTTTTAGTAGTGTCATATCAACTTACACGCATTGCAGCTAATTACAAACAGTAGAAAATTGTAAAGAAAGGTAAAATTTAGTATGTTTCCTAAGAAAGATGTAAAATTTCTAACTCAAAGCTGTGCAACACTGTTTACATCCAAACAACATTAGTCCCTATAAGTACCCTCATAACCTCTAACTGATATGCAGCAGTTTGCTTCTTTGTGTCATTTCACCACTTAAGATTTTCAAACTGTGGAAAACGATTAGGAAGGGCTTGCTAAAAAAGAAAGCAAATATTTGAGTCTGAAACAGACTTTAGCTTTGATGTTCCTCGTATCCTGAAAGTTTGAATTGAGCAAATATTTCCAAAATTATTACTGTTCTCTCAGATTTCTTTTTACATCTGTTAAAAATAAGCCATATTAGTCATACTGGTTTTGACAAACAATGATAATATTTTTTAAAGACACCTATGCAGAAAAGGATATAAATACTGAAAAAGAAACATTAGAAGTCACATGTTCGAAGGAAGAAAATTACAAAATCCTAGTACAATGCACAAAAAGAACACCTAAGAAACAAAAAATAAGCTGAAATTGTTTCAGGAAAATGTGTAAAAATAACAAGTAGCTTTTTGTTTGTGTGTGTATGTTTAATTTCTGTCACTTCTGTTTATTCCTCATGCAGCCTTTTATTTTTTATTTTTAATACAAACTTCTTCCATTAGTTTTACAGACTCTGAATTTCTTTAAAAGGCAATTATCTCATGTTTTGAAATCTTTATACACAATAGGGCAACTTAGTTTATAGTGAGTTAGTCTTCAATTTTTTTTTTTTGCCATCTTAATAAAAAAGTTAAATTTTCTCATCTTGAGTTAGTAAAGAATTAACTGCATTTAAACGAAGTGTGTGTTTTTAAATAAAAGTGACATGCAACCTGTAAATACAGATTTATGCAATTGGAAAAAAATATGAATTATGGGTTTATGTGTTATGTTCGTGCTATCATGTAAAATGGTTACTATCAGTCTCATCTAGTCATTGCACATACTAAGCTGTCATGTCTTGTTAGGAATTATCTTGTTGCCTTCATGTTTGCAAGTAAAACATTAGAAATCTTGAATAGATTAACCCAAGATATTCATAGTTAACATAAAATGAAGTTTAGGTATGTTAAAAGTACAAGCAAAATGCCAGAACAATGTTAATGCTGTCTTCCAACATGTTTCAATGAGTGTACAGTTTTGACTTAAGGTATTCCAGCCTGTGTGGTCTCAGAATGTATTAACTCTTTTTAATGCAATGTTAAGAGTGTTGGGGTTGGGGTTTTTTTATTTCTATCTCTTTGTGATATCAGCTGGATTGGTAATGCTGCTTTGGAGGCAATTATAGCATTTTATGCACTTTTAGAAAAAGAACTTAGATTCATGATTAATCTTACTTCTCTTTTCACAGATTTTAATTTTGGAAGGAAAAAACCTTTGAATCTTAGAAGAACTTATATAGGACTCTTACATGAGCTCTTTTATTATGGGGAAAAAAGAACACTAGATATTAATGTAACAACATAGTTCATTATTTAAAATTATGTAGACATCTAATTTGATGATGATTATTATATTTTGCTGTGGGAAATCAAAGTCAAAACTAGTCACTATACAAAGTCTTAAAAGTTTATGTCGACCCATGGAGGAGAAAAATGGAAGCTTTTTTTTTTTTGGCTATAATCTTGTCCTGCTACTTCCTTTTCCTCTGAATTAATTAGTAAATGAACATGGAAAACTTTTTAATCCAGCTTTTATTTAGATCACTGAGAATCAGCTGGTAGGATAAAATTTCTTCTTCATATAGTTAAATGCAAACTTTCCTATTTGAGAGAGAGCTCAATGGCAGCATCTTGAATGATCAGTATCCAGGATCATGTTGAGATTATGTTCTTAGAGGTTCATAATAAAGCCTTCCCTGTGCCACTGCCCTCTCTGAAGGAAGTGGGGAATGCAGCATCCTGATGCCATTTGTAAGTCCCTCAGTGCAAGACAGCAAGTACAGTTAGTACAGCCAAATTTTTCAGCTGATTTTAGAATATTTTATATGTTTTGTCAAGATGTTATTTGTTTTTCCAGATTCATTAGAAGAGCATAAAACATTGTTTGGAGGAACAATGGAGTCTCCCATTAATAAGTTTCTAGTAAACAGTGAGGGGATTTTTTTTTAGAAAAGAGTATTTCAAATCCAGATTAATTTTTTTTTTAGCATTATTATTTGTAGTCTGTGTTCTCTTTTTAATCAGCTGAACTTTACACTTTTGACCCTCTAACTAGGATAACCAAGCAACAGCAAAAAAACCCCTAAGTTGTAGTCTTGATTCTTCCCACTAACTAACTACACCTTGTGCCCCAGAGTTGGACTTCTGTTGCCCTAGAGTCTTTGTACAGTCAGGGAAGCACAAGTAAGAAGGATGTTCCTTCAAAGCATAAGTCTAGATGAAATTATACTTTATGCATGAGTTGACCCCATAGCTATAACGCTGCCTTACCTCTGCCCCTGATTCTCCTTCTCCCTCCTCCTCTTGCACGAGCTCTGATACATCTCTTATGCTGCACTGGGACCATTCAAATCACTGAACAGAAACCTAACCTGCCCAAAAAAAGAAAACTACAAAATGGTTGAATCACCTTTGGAAAGAGTCCAGCAAGGAAAAAGAAAAACAAATAAAAATATTTGTGTGTCAGTATTACTTACCTGTGATAAAAACGGCATTTTGTGGCCAAAGCTGTAGAGTATAGCACACCAGCTTCTGTGCCATCCTTTATCTGCATCCAAACTTTATCCTGTTATGCATATAATGGGAATCTATAACTAAAAGGCACTGCAGTTCTCTGTTTAGTGCTAAAGTTAAGTGGGATGAATCCACTAAATCTTTTTTAGCTGAAGCTCTTGATCCATGATTCCTTTTATCTAGTTTGTTGCATTTTTTTTCCTTCCAACAGTCAGCCTTTGACTAAAAGAAACATTTAACATGAGCTCTGTGATCTTGCCTTTCATGCTCGATGCAGTTGTTAGTATTTTGTAACATCAGAAGTGCAATTCTAGACTTTATCCATTGGCTTTCAAACTTCAGATGAAAACTTGGAAGGGCAGTCTGTCAGCACTCAGATGTTTGGCAAGAAGTTTTAGTAATAATTTCCTGAGGTTACATTTAAGAGGTTATAAATTTGCTATGCTTTGATGTATAGCATTGTAGTATTTCTTCAGATATTTAAGATGCAGATGTGTCGTAGTAAAGAAAACTAATAATGTGCACAATTAAATCTATTTTAGCTTTTCCAAACTGGGTTTTATATTTTTAATGTCGAGTTCATAATGAATTGGGTTTTTTGAGGGGAAAAAAAAGCAGAGCAAGTAGAACAAATGGAGGGGTTCTTTTTATGTTTTAATTAGAAATATTCTAGGAGACATGAAAACAAAAAATGAGACAGTGGTGTAAGAAACCACAATAGAAGACTTCAGTAGGTGTTCCTGCAAGTCCTAAGATCAGTTTCCATTTGTATGAATATAAGGGACTTAATTTACATTATCTATTTTTTTTTAAATTATTGAAATCATCAGTATGTGATGTCTGGCAATATGGTAATTTTCAACCTATAAAACTAATATTCTGAAACTGTTGTAGTAAGAAATAAAAGGGTAAAATTTAGGACATAAATGGTGCAAATTAGGGCTGTTTACAATAGTCATTAATTTCCTGTAACACAATTGTTTATGCAGACATGATTATTTATCAACTCATGACTATTATATACTGGTTAAAAAGATATGACAACTTCCTGATATTTTATCTCCTTTACACATCTGTGCACTCATGGTGCACTAGCAGCTGTGCATACAAGTGATAGAATGTAAACTTGCCGAACTAGTCACCTGCCTTATTGACACATTTGTGTGTTACTGCGCCAAAGCTCTTCAGCTGAAGTTAGCAACCAGAAACTGGGCTCTGGCTGGCTGCTAGGGGACAAAGCAGTAAACATGTACTAGAACTTTAAATAAACCTATTTGATATCAATCAGTTAAATGGCTACAGACACATGAGGTTTGATTGCTATTTGTTTACTTAAGTCCAGTTAGTTTATGTCAGTAAATTGTTGTGTCACTCAAATTGAGTGTTAAATCTGTCTAAATATGTGTACGTGAATTGGTAGGAATCTTCAAACAGATTGGGTTAAAATTTATTTTGGTTAGCCATTGCAAGCTTCTATTTAAAACATATTAAAATATAAAAAACTCTTACTGAGCTGCTGTTGCTGTAAATAGTCTACCAGGTTAGTATTAAAATGCTAATTGCCCAAGTAACTACTGTGTTGAACTTATTTTCCAATTGCCAGGTCAGAAACTTTCCACATCTGATGTGCAACTCACTATTTATGAGTAAATGTGATATTTTTCCCCTACAACCATGTAACTGTACCCTGTTCCAGGTTTTCACACTTTCTTATGGTTATGTCAAAACAATCCTGTTTAATAACTGAGTATGTTTCTGGCCTTCACCACAGTAACTGAACATCTATCTCACAAATATTATATCTACAACTTAGAGCAGAAAACTATCACTATCCCTATTTTGCAGAAGGGACGATGAAAATAAAGAAGCGGTGCTTTGCCCAAATCTCCCCAGTTTGTGGTTGAGGTTAAGAGTTCATGTTCCTAATGTAGTATCTTAATCACAGCCATTCTTTGTTTCTTACATATTTAAGTTCAAAAGCCTGAAAAGAAAATCTCCTTAATGTTTATTTTGCCTAACTAAACACAAATTAACTCTTTTCTCTAAGTCATCTTCTTATATAGGAACTGATTGCAATTTGGAAGTAGTTTCACAAACAAATTACATTTTCACTTTGTTTCATTCTGAGAATTTACATTCACTTTTAATCCATGTCTCCTGAAAAAGGCCACTTTCCAAAGACCTGTGAGTCTATGAATAATTATATCTTTAAAATTTAAAATATAAGTTAAAAAAAAATTGTTTTGAGATGTAGAATGGATATTGTATATTTTTTATATCATATTTTCTGGGCAGAAAAAAGATACATTTCACAGCAGGCTGGAGGTCTCATGTGAATGAGATTAAAAGTCTAGGTTATCTCGTCCAAGCAAATAGATCATCTGGTAAGGTGCAAGAAAAGGAGATAAATGTAAGGCAATATTGTGTAGGTAATAGGTGTGCATAGAGAAAAAGACAGAGCAGGTGAGAGAGAAAGGAGAAATTAAGAACAGAAAACAGTTATTTCATTGTCTTTAAAATGTAGAAAATCTGACTTTTTTGTTTTTTGATAAATAGCTGCCAAATGCATTCGCCAGTTGTGATTAAGATTGGAGAGAGTCCACATGATCAAGCAGGAGGAATACCTAATAATTAGTCCTGTTAGGATATGCATAGTTTGTTAATAGCTCTAAGAGTTTTTTCAGGACTTCTATAAACTATCAGGCTAAGTTTTCCAAGGATTTATGTAAATCTTTATGAATGTTAGACTTTAAACATGGCCATGTGAATTATCAGAATTCCATGACATTGTTCACAGTGTCTGAGAATCTAGAATAGGCTCAAGTGATTGTGTTCATCTCATATCGGTATCCTGCACAAAACCCTGGTACTTCTCAATAGTTATCCCTTTATCTGACCCACAGAAATGAAGTGAAAGTTAGATGTTTTTATTCTTTTTTTTTCCTCTTCTGTGGAGAGGCAAGGTCTCCTGAAGTATCTCTGCTTTACTTTACTTTACTTTTAACTCCTATATTTCCATGTTTATCTTTTTTACTTTCACATTGCCCTTGGGACCTGCCCCACGCTGCTCAGTTTTCTGTGCCCAAAGTTTAATTCTGTCTCAGCAATGACCTTGAGAATTCCAGATGAGTTTTCAGCATTTCATTATTAATCATACTTTAAAGTCTGGCTAATACTATCTTTAGCTGTAATTAAGTTATGCTGAAGAAGATTGACTAGGAATAACCTAGGACAGAAAGCCAATGTGTTGGATTTAGGAACCTGGAGAGTAGCAGCTGCCATCTGCAAAAAACAGAGGTAGAGAGAAGTTCAGATGCTCATAAAAAGCTTTGGAGTCATAAGGGGGAGGGCAGTACATGTTAAATCAGGGATGGAAGCTTAGTGGATAAAAGGAGAAAACTGCTTTGTTGGGGGAGAGGGGAAGGAAGAGCTATCTGCAGGGGTTGGGAAGACACGAATGAAAAGATGTGATTGGTAACAGGTGCCATCAAACAATCTCTATCACTGCCTCTTCCCCCTCTTTTCTGTGTAAAAAGATTGTACATGATAATGTCAAAATTATTTGTGTTTCCAAAGGGATAGATTTCCTGCTCATCTATGTGCTGCAACTTGTTTTATATAAAATAAATGCTGATGTACAATGCTTAGCTCTTTTTAAATGTTAAGCCACAGAGTAATTATCATTTTTCTTATGCTACGTTTATGTTCCAAGATTCTAGTTTCTATTAATGTTCTGCATGTTTTCTAAGTAGATTACAGGGACATTTCTGCATCATAAGTAAGCCCTGGAGCTATTCTCGGCTTTAAGCTTGGAGAAACAAAGTGACATTTACATTGGTAAAGGAGTGTTGAGAAGTTCCTGGCTCATTTTTTACAAAGAAAAATATGCTCCTAAGCAGTATTTCTCATTTTTTGTTATCTATTTTGTTTCTGTCAAGCTTTAATAAAAGTTGAATTTCAAATAGTGCTGCATTTAGGAAGAGGGAGGACTTAATGGCAGCGTACATTCATTCTTTTCTTGGAGCTGTGTTATTCTGAATGTGTTACTATTTTCATGTGTTACTATTTTCATATATATATATGAAAATACATATATTCTTGAAAGAATTATCCTTCCATTCACAGTGGTACACACTGAGCAGTTGTGTAGTAAACAGGAAGTTTCATAGGGAAAATTCAACTTATATATGGGTTATGGGATGGAGTTGGCATGTGTATTTTAAATTACACATTTTTGAGAGAACCGGAATCAGTTAAAGTGATAAACATTTAAACAAGAAATTGTTAGATGTTGATCAATCTGAAATTGTTCAGATTTTTCTAACATTTAACCAATGTTATATTCCTTTTTTCTGTATTGGCTATGAATATTTTTATCACATTCTTCTACATATCTAACTGTGTAAAAATTTTATTTTTATCCACTTTATGGTAGCATTTGAATATTACCAAGTGGAAAGTGGAATTTAAATACTCTGTAAGAAATAGCAAAGACCTAGGGAGAACCAAACTAGAATATTACCTTCTCAGAAAATACAGTAACTTCTACATAATAATTTATGAAAACAAATGTGTTTTGACATATTAGCATTTTAGCATCCATTTCCTGTAAGCAGTACTTACTAAAGAAAGCATACATTTCATTAAACTTTAATTTGAGTAAATGAATGTCACAATAGCTCAGATTAAAAAAATATCGGGGGAATTAGTTATAATTACAAATATACTTCTGATTCTCAATACAAAAGTGAAAAAACTTAAGAATTTAACATGGAAGTTCTGAATTATGAGGCAAATTATTTCCTATTTTTGTTAAGTTAGAAAGATTTAACTGTTAAGAACAAATTCAAGACACAGATGAAATAGGCAGAGATTTTTATGTATCTAAAAAGACAGAAGCTGTTCACTGCAATGACCAGGCCACTTTATTGTTGACACAGTTCTAATGCATTCACCTTATAAAACTGCAAGTAGGTCGTAGATCCATTTAGTTACAGATCTGCCAGTTCATTTTAAGTTTTTATATGCACTGGGATGTAGAGAAATTGTGAATTAAGTGTAGTGCAGAGAAGCCATCAACATCCTGCATATGGTCTGGCATCTTTCCACTGCCCAGTTATCAGGTTCATTTGTTTGATCAGGACATTTTATACTGTCTTCCAGTTTCCAGCTTTACAGTATATATCCATGTGCCTAAGATGACCATATGTGCAATTCTCACACCAGAATTCTTGCTGACTTCTCCTATTTCCAGCACAGCTGCAATTAGGATGCGACTATGTCAAATACACTCTGCCTTATTTGAAGGATTGAACCATGACTTGTGATGTTTTCTTAATTTCACAGACAGTTGTTAAAATCTTCTTTGAGCTATGTTGTGCATGTGGATTCTACTGATAGACACAAGCTCAAAGTTCCACTGTTGAACGTGAATTTGCACCAGTTGTGCCACTGCATCCTGTCCATCTGCAGTCTTAAATGGTGGAATGGACTGGCTTACCATTTGCTTTATTTTGCTGTCACATCAAAATGGCACTTCTGTAGTGCCTTTGTCCTATTTCACATTTTATCATCATTAATGTTACTGTCTGGTGTTGTTAAATCTGTGCTAATGGTCTTGGTCTTTTTTCCATTTTAAGCCAAAAAAGGGAGACGTAATTCATTCCAGGTTATAGGCTATCTTCTGCGGTATGTCTCTGGGAGGAATAAAACACATGAAGAACAGTTCTAAAATAATGCTTCGTCTGAATTGTTAGTAGTTTTGAAGAGGAGACATTGTGGGTACTACTTTTGCTCAAGAGTCTCATTTCTTGATAATGACACATATGTCTTCTTTCTCTAGTGCATTCCAAAGTTCAAGTATCATACTCAGTTTTTCTCTTCAAAGTGCTGTATGCAAGTCATTGCATATGTTGAAAGGTAGAATCAGATTCTACTTCAGTACTTCTAGCCTGTTTTTCTCCAGAAATATGTTTATGCCAACAGTCTGTACAGAGAGCTTCGTTTGTTTACCTCCATTTTAGCTGGTGAACTCCAGTGCTGTTAACAAGTACTGCCAGTGTAAAGTTGATCTGAGTAGTTGTTTGTCAAGTGACAAACTAGCAGAGATGGATCATGCCTAATTTAAAAAATCTGTAGTTTAGATATCTGCATCTAAAAATCATCTAGTGATTTGTAGTCAGAAAATCAAAACAGGCACTATTATGGTGTGATTTACCATATCCTCATTTAAAATGAGTAAAATTAATATTACCTTTGAATTTCTAACCAACAGCTATATGGAGAGGGATCAGACAAGGTAGTTTGCCTAGGGTTAAATATTATTACCTAGAACATCTAAAGGACAATGTGAGGAAATCCAACCAAGTATCCAGTCACATGTTCCAAAGCCAAACTGCAACCAGAGTTCTCACAAAGATACCTCTCCATCTTAGTATCAGCAATTAAATAATACAAAATTTTTTTTAACGCACCTTTACTTTCACAGAAAGTTACAGTAGGAGTGTAAGGGGAATCCAAGTAAGAAAATGCGCAGGACTTCATAGAGGGCAATATCCTTAGTATTTTCACTACCACCACCTGATACGCCCATCAAGCTTGACCCTAGTGAACATCTTGAGACAGAGGACTGTGAAGATGGTTATTTCTGAACCACCCTGCCCTGCCCTTTTCCATGTTAAGATCACTTCTCTTAAAGACTTATAGGAAGTTTAAAATTACTTATTTTTTTCTCTGAATCTCTCTATGAACATTTGTGCATTGAACATGAACTTTTAATTCTTGAGAGACTTTAGAAATCATTCTGAAATAAGCTCAAATCAGTATTCTTTAACATACCCCAGCCTCATTTTCTGAACTCTGCTTTTCCCTGTGCAGACTTGTTTGAAGACTACAATAGCTGCCTAAATGGGAGGATATGTGCATGTGAAGACAGATTTCACTGACTTGCCACGAACATGTTTTTCATCCCAGTACAGCTGTTTTCCCGCACTTGCATGTTCTATTATATGTACTGGTTTTATTGTTGTTGTTATTTTAGAAGGCAATGTAGTCACCAGACTGCTACAGTCAAACCTGTTATTTGGCTTTCATATTGAGAAGGGTTGAGTCTCTGGGCTAAAGTTGTAGTGTACTAAGTCTCTTTTTGAAGCAGTTTTTTGCCCAGTCCCTTTCATGCATGGGAGATGTACAGTCAACTGTTCTTGGACCTAAAGACAATGCTGTAATCTCTCAAATTTCTCCAGACTGGATACATATTTTTATTTTGAGTTATAATTTAACCACATGGAGACCATTTGGCAATTAAGGTGTTAAGCTTTCCAAAGGAGGTCCTGAACATGCATGCTTTGCTCTCAAGGTAGAGGATACTTACGGATTGGGAGTAGGAGTGCATATCTGAAATCATCATCTTAGTACTTGACTCACAAATTCTGAGACCTTAACTTTTAAGCAGCATCTCTGAGGGAGGAAACCTCTAGATTTATCTGTCTTTCAACTGATTTTTCTGATTTTGTCAGTAAAATTGGTTTTCTTTTTTCAAAATTATAGTATTTAGCGCCTTTTTTGTGTTTCCATTCTTTTACTTTCATGCAATTTTCTTCTCTGGGAACATTTAGCCATCATCAAAATTCAGTGGTTCTGGCAGAACCTGATATATTTTCTAGGACAGAAATCTCCACTTTCACAATACAAGTTCTCTGCTTCAAAATGGAGTTATAATCCAAGGTGAAGTTTGCAACTGTAAATACATAACTATATGCAATCATAAATTGCATATAGAATTCCTAAATTCCATATGTAAAGCTAAAAGTAGAATACCATTCGTCATGGTAAAGGTTTGGTTAACTGTACATGCGTTATCAAAGTCACTTTGTCTTGAAAGGATATTTAACCGTGGGCTTTACTGCACAAGAAAGGAGTCAGATGGATCTGGCATCCTTTGGCTTCTTCTGTGGTTATTTTAGTGACAGGGAAAAGCCATTAGATATACCATCCAAATGAACTACCTTCAGACCCCAAAGGTAGATATTTCTTCCTACTGATGATTTCGAACTGTCCAGTCTGATCTATGTAAAGCTTCTTTTTAAGATCATTTTATGGTGATTATTTGAGGTGCAACACATCCCTGCCATAAGAACATAAGAATTGACATGTTCATAATTGATTCTTGTAAGCAAGTTGCTTTTTCTTCTTTTGCATCTGCTTCCTGAGCATGACATATAAATAGGTATCATTTTAACTGTTTATGTAGATTCACATATTTATTATAATTATAGACACACATATATAATGCTAAGTGCCATTGTGAGCTTTTGAGTGTACACAGAGGATTCTTTTTTCCTTTAATTATAGTTACATGACAGAGACAGTTAAAAAAAAACTATACTGTTCACAATTCACTGAAAAGAAATGAGATTCTTGATAAATGCCTACTGTGCTCAATGTAGGCAATTTTTTTCATGTATTTCATTAATTAGTTACATGATAAAACAGCTCCTTTTTATGCCTCAATCGTTTTCCCTATCAGAAAGTTGTTTTCCATTTTGTTTTGATGATCTTAATTATGGTTTTGTTATAATATTTAATATTACACTAATTTTGAATTATGAAAATATAAGATGCTCTTTTTATACATGTATGTGTGAACATATATCAAGGACATCAAAACCAATGTAAACAAAGATCCCTTTGTAGTATCTATAACTCAAAATACATTTATATTTTATAAGACTGCATGCTGTATTTTTGCATTTGCTTATCTTTATCTTCTAGTTGCATTGCTAGTTTAAGGAATCAAATTTTATCCTTTGTATTCCAATACTGATCTTCAGTCTCTGTTTTTCTAAGTACTATTTCGATTATCCATAATAAACAGGTAAAACCAATTTTAAATAAAATATAACTTGTTTTTACTTGTATTTTAAAATCAAACATCATAATAAAAATCTCATATTTTTCAAAAATATGAGTAAGATGAGCAAGTAACATCCAACTATTTTTCCTTTTTTACTTTAACTTTTAAAAATTATTTACACTCCTTTGGTTTGGTTCCTTTGACATATTTTAAAGCTTGATGATTTTCAGTTAGTTGCACAACACCAACATTGATAGCATTGAGGTGAATAAATTAGGAAGGTAGAATTTGGGAAATACACCAAATCAGAAAACATTTTAATTAATGAACATCATGGGGAAGACTGATGTCTGTCTTTTGTCTGTACCTAAATATGGAATCATAGAATCATTAAGGTTGGAAAAGACCTCCAAGATCATTGAATCCAACCTTTGTATCTCCTTCGCTGTTTGTATATTGGTACACAAATTGCTTTTGCTATTTTTAACTAAGGTTGTTGGACATAACTTACCAAAAATAAATGGAAATAAGCAAGTAATTTCTTCTGATACTATTTACAATGCAATACATGTTACCTTACTTCACCTTCCTTCTACATTGCTCCCTGTGTTCTCATTTGATTCATTCTAATCACTTATTTCAAATTCTGGCTACTTTCTGGTTATGTATGCAAAATTTCCAATTATTCTTCTATAGCTAAAGTAATCTTCATTAAATGTGAATTGATGTGCATAAGTAAGTGCAATACAGGATGTTAGATTGTTCTACGGTATGAATCTCTATATGTTTTGGAGAACTTAAGTAGATACTCTGTGGTGTGAAAGCTTGTTCTGAAAATACAGTTCTTTTTTAAAAAATTAAAAACTAATTTGATCCATCAAATATATGTGCAAGGGGAATTATGATTGCACATTGGCTATTCAGGATGAAATTGTTTTAGGTGAAGTAGAAGGCTGAGAAAAATAAATGATAAGGAAAGTGACATGTGAAATGGGTTCAGCTTATGACAACTAAATTTAGGCATCAAAATGAAGGTGTCTGTGGTGAGGTAAATATCTTTCTTTGCTTTGTAGTTAAGAGCAGCTTAGTCAGTATGGCTAGTGTTGTTACAGCATGATTCAGCCAACACACCAATAGCCATCCCAGTTCTGAATGGACTCACTTTCCAAGCTACATTGTCCGTAATAGGAAATCAGATTCTTAGCTCATGTTTAGATACTTACTTTTAGATACATCACTTTAGGTGTTATAAGTTTGACACTTAATATGTCACACAGCTCATTACTTTGGTTTTTGGCACTTGTGCTAGTATGCAGAGCAGCTCATAATCCTTAACAAAAATTCATCAGGTTTCTGTGGACTGACTTTCAAAATATTTAATAATACAGTCTTGATACTTGTTTGTATGGGTGACACTAATTGTACATAAGCACTGTTTTTGTGCAGCCGCATAGTATAATTTTTTTTCTTGTGTCATCTTAACCCACCTTCTCTTGCTAACTGCATTGTTTTCCATGTGTCCGCACTGCCACGTCCCCACAGAGTGTTGCACACAAGCGGTGAGTGGGTGTTTGCGTTCCTGGAGTTTGTGACAATGAGACTCTCTGAGCCCAGAGAGGAACTGGGTGAATCCACTCAGAGGTGTCAGTACTCATAATCCTCCCAAGAAGGATTGCTGTCGGGCTCTCCAAAGCCAAAACCCTCAGACCTGGAAGCCTCAACACAGTGACACACAGTTTGCATGGCATCACTTGCTTAGACATCCAGGAGCCAGCATGGCAAAGACCAAATACTTCCACAGAGAAATTGGGAAATGCAGAGCTTTAGCAACACTGTTTTCTACACTGCACTGAGTAACTGAAGGGAATATTGTAAGTAAACAATTTGCACAAATCTGTGTGGACTCAACACAGTAAAAATATATAAAAAATGTCAATCATCCCTTCCTTTTCACATCTTCCTTTCCTTAGGTTATCCGGAAACTAGTACATATCCTTCTACACAAAAGACTTTTCCCATTTGCTTTGAACTCTAATATCCACTTTCCCCTTTTTTCACAAGGTCCTGTTCCCATTGGAACAAGTTCACATGCTCAACCCAATCTCCAGAGCTGCTTTTACCTTGCTAGCTTTTCAGACTAACTTGCCAGTTCTTAGGATTGGAAAATAAATATTCATGGAGTCAAAGTAACATGCCAACAGTAGCAGGTGTGACTCTTGTTTAGAACTTAAAAGTGAAGGTAAGGATTAAGATTGTGTTCAGGAGCAGAGACATTTAAAGAGATGGTTAAAAATATGGCAGTTCAAGATGGAACTTTGTTTTCAGTATTTCCTTGGTTGAAAATAAATAGATCTCTTGCAAATGTGTTGGGCCCATTTTCTTTCCTTGTTTAGTAGTACACATACCAGTGATTCGGTTGGATTCAGTGTTTCTTGTACTGTTTTGCCAAGTTTGTTAAGGTCTTGCTCACTAAATGCGGAGGGGGTTTAGAACAAATATTAAGGCAACCTTAGCTAAATCCTCATGATAAATTTGTCTGTGATGCCAAAATAACTTAATCATTGTGGACTAATTTTCATCCCCAATCCCTGTCATTCCTTCCTATAGCTTCACATTAGAGAATCCTTCTGTCATAGGGGAAGACTCTGTGAGAGCTGACTCTCCAGGGCCTATTCCAAGTCTGAATACAGACAGTGCTGTCAAGTACAGAACAGATTCTGTAAAGTATATATACAGACTTTAGACTGCCAAGTGGATCTTGATACAAGAGAATTTGACCTTACACATACAAGTTTCAGCTCTGTTTCTGAAATAAATCTGTGTGGCAGTTTTGGGGTTTTGCCTTGTTCAAACATGCAACTATTTGGTGCACAGAATAATGCAGTTTAAGTATAAGAACAGCATTTGCTAATGTCAAAACATTGTTTATGTACAATTTAATCTCCTGTGATGGTGTATTTATTTGCTGTATACTCACTTGAGTTATTTTCATCAAGAAATTCTGTCTATGTGTCGCTTTGGCAACATCTTTGCAGAGCTTACAACTTTGAAAAACATGTTGGCATCAGCTATGCAGTCCTTTTAAACAGCTGCTCTGCAGTCATGCTGTTTCAACATGCCACCACACATGGCTGAATTATGCAAATAGTTAATATTAAATGACTGAGATACAAGAACAATTTGTACACTTGATAAAGCCAATCTGTGGAGTGTAACATCCATTCATGTAACTGAGTTAGTGTGCGACAATTTAAAGGCTACAGCATGATTCTTTTGACTTTGTATCTTGTACTAAAAGCAGCTGTGGACAGAGAGAAGGTATATGGCAGGAATGTTTTAAAAGGCTGCGACCTTTTTTTAACTCTACTAATAATGCAATGAAAATAGAATGTGCCTCAATGTAATTTTGGGGCAAGTATTAAGAAATAGGTAAGATGTAACAAATGTTTCTCTTTCAGCTATAAATATGAATTGCCCTGTTCTGGTTGAGAGATATGATAAAATGTTATTTATAAAGAATGTTAATGCAGTAACAGTATTGCTTATTGAAGACAACACCATTTGTAAAAAGCAAGAAAACAAAAACATTAATAGTTTTTAAAAAATGTAACATTGTCTTAAAATTTACTTTGAAAGGCTTTTCTACTAGATTGCTGTTCTATAATACTGAATGGTCTAAATAATAATACTAATAGTAGTGGTAATAATAATAATTAATGCTTTAAATTCTGTAACTTACATGGACCGGAGGGGGAACATTAGGCACTAAGTGTGATGCAACATGACAAAAGAAGATGTTCAGTTAAAGTCAGAAAATGCTGGTTTTTTCCTTTCTCACTCTACTGTACCTTTTTAATAATCTGTTTTGTTCAGCTAAGTAGTAAGGAAAGATTACTTTTTTAATTTATCCAAATTGTTTCCAAAGCAAATTATTAGGATATCCAAAAATGTCTGTATTTCTATATGTTGTCATTTTTCTTTTCCCATGTTGGAACTTTCATTTTTCACAAAATTTCTTTTCCACTCTGATCCTGTTTCTGCTGTAATCCTCTGAAGGTTTTTCATTAATTTTTTCTTTTCTATTCTGGATATAAAGACACATATGTATCTCTAGTAATGTATTTATACAATTTCCGTGCAAGAACTAGTGCTCAAAAGTCCAATTTGTCACAGTCATTCAGATTAGATTTGTAAACTCTCTTAGCCTGACAAAATAAAGGCAAATAAATTCTTTTAAAGTAAATGGGAATTTAAGTTAAAAGAGATAGTGGGTTCCTTATTACACAGTAAATGTTCTCTTTTGCTGCCTTTAAGCAAGACAAAATTTGAGTTATAGAAATCCTCCATGCCCATTTTATTTTTTTACTTTTACTAGGGTCCAATTAGTAATGTTATTAATTATAGCAAGTATATGTTCATTCTTGTTATATTTGCTGATCCACTTACACAGTTTGGTGAATATAAAGTTATTATTAACAAGTAAATATTTAATAGGTTCAAATGTAATTTAACTGAATAACTTAGCATTGTTCTTTTGTGGTTTTATAGGAACTAGCCACAATGAAGCAGATTCTAATTAGTCTACATGGTAAACACTTTGAACAAAATCTACCTCAGTCTCATACTGATGTAAGAAGTGCAACTGGAAAAAACAAATCAAGCCCTTCAGTAAAACTGCCACCAGAACATGAAGAAGAAAATATATTTACACCTAAGCCAACGTTATTTGTAAGTACTGTAGTAGGAGTAAGTGCCGTAAACTTTTTCGATAATTCTTCTCACTTTTTAAAAAGAAAAACATGGGTTCATACATCAAGGAGATGTATAATTAATTCAGCTAAATACTTGCAGCTCTTTAGGAAGTGGTCAACGCTGAGGAGATAAATTACAGTTTTTGATGTTATTTAGCTATTTGATACTTTCTACATCTTAAGTTCACAGCAAACTAGGTCTTGTTTTTTTAAAAAATACCGTTGTAATATTTCAAAACTGAGAGTGGTTAGCAAAATTTTAACAGTTGTAGGAATTCACAGATTGTATATTATTTTAAATCTATCATGATCATGTGTGAGTGGAGTGTGTGCATGTATATATTGAGCAGCAGCACTGAGGAAATAGGTGCGTTTATGTATACTTATAGTCATGCATATATGTATATTAGTGTGTCTATATCTAAATATATATTAAAAAATGGAAGATCAGTATTGATATCACCTCTGTTGCTAAGGATGCCTAATATTACAAACTCCTGTTTTATTCTTTCAGAAACTAAATTCTTGGATTTTAATACATGAAGTGGCTCACTTCAGATTTAGTGCCTCTGATATTTGAAAGCTTCATTAAAATGGTTTAGAAGTTTCTGACTATGGCTGTGTCTGAACTGATGAATTCAAGAGAGACAAGTTGCAATGCTGAATCTCAAAACAAATCATGACTTCAATACACTTAATGATACTACCTTTCTGTAGGGTGTATCCACACTACAGAGCATATGTGCTATTTTTGTCCGAATATGAGTTTTGGGGTTTTTTTCTTTTCTTTTCTTGGTGGGGACTTCAGTATTCAGTGTCTCAAACAATATGAGGTTTGTGTTGCAGCATGCCAGACACTGGTTTTATAACACAAAATGTAGAAAATGGCTGCATCTCTTGGACATGGTGTGAGAGCATTGGGGGATTTTAGGGGTTCAGAATTTGCTTGGATAGCTTATGAGACTAAACACAGGCTTACCCAGTGCTGCCTTATCCACAGTCCTTTTGGTAGTACTAAATCATACTGCTCAAACTTTGTCTTTGATGGAGCTGTTTAGTGATCCAAAACATGAGAAAAAAGTTTGCATAGATGATCCAGGGGTTTAGTGTGTAATCTGTCCTGTCTTACTTAGGATATAGATGGCATAGGTTTTCTTGTTAGATAGGGAAAAGAAATTAGTAGTCCCATGAAAATCCTGCCAGTTTAGGACAATTTCTAGAATTTTTAAAGCTTGCACAGATAGAGCCGATTTATTTTTGTAACTGAATTCTTCAAAATTAATAAAATGGATTTTTAAATTGAATGGTTACTAAGTCTTGGAGGAAAGAATGAATAGAGAGCAGACAGAAAATGGAACTAGAAAGTTTAAGGACAAAAGACTAAAGAGATGGTACTCACTAACTCAAGAGATTATACTCAACCCTGAAAGCAGAATAGTCCTTACTTTCTTCCACCTGCACTTCATTAGTTTTATTTCTATAAAAACTAAAACTATTTTGTTTTATACAAACAACCACTGAATTTGCAACAAGAATGTTAAGCAATCCTGACTGTGTAGCACTAGCCCATAGAATTATGAAGGCAAGGCAAAGTTGCTCACAGATAATTCTCTGCAATTAAAATACTATCTACAAGTGTCAGAAAACTCCTGAATTCTTTTTCTTTTTTTTTCTTTTTTAAGAACTAAATTTCTGCATAAATTGTTGGTCAGTTTTGGCAGACCTAAGATCTCTTTTCCAAGTTCCATTCTCTTCTCAACTGGGAAAGTCAGATGATGTTATTTCAAATGAAACCTATTTATGGCACAGTTACGCATGTTTTCATTGTCATGGATATTTTAAATATCATTTCGTTTTCACTATATAATCTGCTTTTTATAACCTGGAAATAGGGAGATTTTAATAGAGGTAAGTTGTAATAGTAACCTTAAATGCATAGTTTTGTTTTTAATATTTGCATTTAAGCAAAAAACTCAATTATCTCTGTGAACTACATAGGAAGGAAAGAGACTTTAGTGTAGATTGCATCTTTTTCTTCTGATATTCACTGCCTCACAATTAAATGTTCTTTATTTTACAGACAAACAGAGAGGCACCTGTGTGGTACAAGAAACTGCAGAAGAAAACATCACCATAGCATTTTTCCAGAAGTATTCAAAATAAATCTTTGGGGAACTTTTCTTCAAAGGAAGTTATTTTCACCATAATGATGCCCTTTTTACCATAAAAGCAAACAACTGTTTTGGGTTTAGCAACTGTTTTGGATCTTTTAGAACTGTCAAATAATCTTATACTTCATAAAATAATTTTTAGATTTGTCATGTGAATAAAATGTGTGGAAATAATGTGTGCAATGATTTTAGTAACATGTATTTGAATTTTAAAAGATAAATAAACATTGGCATGTTGTACACATTTATAATCCAGGCAGTTAAAGGATGTGTTATTCATAGTGTTCAAATGAATGCATGTTTCAGCTTTTTTATATTGTTTTTCTTGGACCCTTTGTTTCATGTCACATTCCTTGCAACTATTCTGACTTACAGAAATTTAAAAAATATAAGTGATTTAGCATTAAACTATATCCTACTTTCTATGTCAGCTAGAAAAAAATAATTTTTTATCAGCTTTGATTTGTAGTTTGTCATTTGATGTCATTAGTATAACCAAACAGGCATTAAAAATACTCTAAAGAAGCAACAAAATGCATCTTAATTATCAGCACAGATACTTAATGGGCTAGATAGTACTGTAGTTACATCAATGAAATAATAAAAAAAGAACCCTGATGTGTGAGTACTGTAAGGCTGTACTGGTGAAATGGGTAACTTGCCATATTTCATTGTATGAAAATAAGCCCCATCTTCCAAGAAGATATTCTACATATTTATTCCACTCCATCATCTATTTTGACTATAGAAAAGTTCTCTAATATTTTAAAGCACTTTTGACTTTATGGTTTATTTCTATATATAAGATAAACATAGATTATATTGTTTTAAGTACTGCATACTGAAAATATTTACTTGAATTTCATTTAAGAGAAAGCTCCTTTTTCTTAGGTCCTTTTTCCTTGACAATATCTCTTCAATCAATTATTTGTTCCTACCTGGACATGAGCAGTAATTTACTATGTAATACTGAGTTATACCAGATACACTTTTCTTCATATTCCAAACAGTAATTTGAAGCACAGTTATACCTCCTCTGCTCCAGGAAAGCGTCAGTTTCTTTTATTTTTTCTTTTTTTAGTTCTGAGAGAGTGAGGTAAAAATGCTGGCAATTACACATCACAGGTTTAAAATTATCATTTTGTGAGGGAGGGAGGCCAAGTGTGTAGACAGAGGTAGTATCTTTTATTAGGCTCTTCACTGGGGAAGAAAATCACACAAACCTATCAATACAGACATTTCTGAATAACTTTGGTTTCCTGAAGTCTAGATTTTATCTAATTTATATTTTTATGTGAATAGAATCCTTAACTTTTATTTCCTATCAAACAGCTCCTATATGCAGATGCTAATTTTGTTGTTTGCAATAGATACTTTGTAATGATTCAGTCCCCAGTTTAACTTCCCAGGCTATCCAGTTTGTCTGTTACCAATGAATAATTAAATTGTATTATCTAGAAGGACTGTGAGCTATTTTAGGCATTATACTAGCTAGAATCTTAAGTATTTACTATTTGTTCTCCTACAGTGTCCTTATAGACAAACTGGTGAGATAAGGAGGGCAAGGTCTCAGAGGACCTCAACAGGCTGGAAATTCAGTCCACAAGAACTGTCTGAAATTTAACAAAAGCAATTGCAGGCCCACATTGAGGATGGAATAACCCCATATGCCAATACTGCTGCAAAGCAGCTTGGCAGGAACAGGCCTTAAGGTCCTGCTGGACAACAAATGGAATATGAGTCAGCATTGTGCCAGCCAGCTGCATCCTGGGTGACATCACCAACAGGATAGCCAGCAGATACAGAGAAGTGATCCTTTCTGTTTGGTACGTGGGAGATCACTTCTGGAGCGTTGCATCCAGTTTTGAGCTTGTTCAAGAAAGACACATGTTGCTGTGAGCCTAGCAGAAGTGCACCAAGATGATCAGGGGCTAAAGCACCTGATGTAGAAGGGGAGGCTGCAAGAACTGGATTCGTACAGCCTTTAGAGGACTTAGGGGAGGAACTTGTTGCAGTCTCCACCTACCTAAGAGACAGCAGGGCCAGACTCTTCTCAGAGGTGCGCAGCGATAGCGTAAGAGACAATGGACACAGAAAACTCAGTTAGCTCTTATTTACTGTAAGGGTGGTCAAATACTGCAACAGTTTGCCTAGAGAGGTGGTGGAATCTTCATCCTTGGAGATGTTCAGAACTCAACTGGACAAAGTCCTGAGCAAACTGGTATAATTGGACCTGACTTTGAGGTGGACTAGATGACAGATTTTTAGAATTCTTGTCCAACCTAAATTACTCTAATGTTATTTTTAAAAATACTGATATAGTGACATTTATTTGCTTCTTACCATCCAGAAGACAAAGTTGTGTTTAATTCTTCTATGGAAATGCAATGCACAGGAACATTTTGACTCTTACAGAGTTGTGCATTGTAAAGTTCTGTGTCTTCCAGGCAGCCCAATTTTCTAAGAGGGCTGCCAGAATATTAGGCTGATTTGCAGTGAAATTTTATTAACATTTAAATGGTTCTTCAGGTGACTAAGTGACGTATTCTGACAAAGGATTGTGGGGTTTTTTGGTTTTTTTTAATTATTACCGAGGTCCATCTTTAGATGTGCAAAAATATATAAAAGTAATTTGTTAGAATACACTGGCAATGCATAATGCTGTTGGCAAGTTCTTGTAATCGATGTAGGCCCTTCGTAAATCTTTTCAATGTAATTTTTTTTTCCAGTTGAAGATTTTGTATTTTTCCTGTGATTCCTCACTAAACTCCAAGGCTATAATTAATTTTCTAGGAGGAGACCTTCTAATCTTCTCATGAGAAAGCTAGAATGTCACTTAAATATAACTATTCAAACGTAAGATGCCCTACAGCAAAAATTAATTAAGCTTTTTGCTCTTTAATGAAAAGGCGCAGTTGCATTACCTGTACAGCACTTTTACTGATGTTCTTTCCCACAAACATAGTTGTCAAATGAATTGTTCCAAAATTATTCTTCATGGTCTTTGCAGTCTTCCATTGTAGCAGACCTTGTCTCAATGATGTGTGAGTCAAAAATAATGAAGTAAAGAGAAATTTCTAAGGCCAGTTATGCATGTAAGTAACTTGTGACTGAAGTGCCAACCCGCATAATCATCCTCAGTTCCTCTTTTTTCAAACCAAAGGCATCAAAGCCTAAATAAATCTCTATTCTCTATTACATTTCATGGTACATTAAGTAGGTGTTACTTAAGTGATAAGTTTTGTAAATATAGGGGTTGAACTGGAAAGAAGGAAGGACAGTGGTTTAGAGCAGGTTAGGATTTTTTTCTTTTTTTTTAACACTATAATTGCTTTCTCACCTTTCTGTCCCTTGTTTGAAGCAAAGAACCTTTAGTGCTTCAAGGTAATCTCTTATTTCAGGAAAAAATTGAAAACATATAATTACTTTTTTTTTAATAAGGACCTAAACTTTTATGGTTTATTGCTGAATCCTGTGGTCATAATTCACTGGCAGTGTAGTTTCTAAATATTTTCTGTACAGAGAAGCAATATGTCATTGGGATTTGTAGTCTTCATCCCTTCCAAGAATCCCTGTACAAAACAGTGATGAAACCTTGTAAAAGATGAAAAAAAATGTAAATTTAAATATTAGTTGTCTATTTGTCAGTATCTCTGGGATACAATTTCCTGCCTCTTACACATTAGCTATTATTTTCTGCCTCAGTTATCCTTTTGTAGGACACCTAGTTCCAGGAAAAAAAAAAAAGAGGAACACTTAAGTCTATTTAACCTCTGACATCTCCAAGATGGTCAGGCAGAATTCTTTTACTCCTGATAAGCATTCATCAACTTCCATGTCTTTGAAACAGATGACTCAGAAAACATGACATTGTAGAAACAAATTATTACCTTTTGAAGAAGTATTTATGTTATTATATATGTGTGCCTCGATCAATTGTAAGTTTGTAGCACATTTACATGAAAACAAATCTATACATAACAATTTGAGTCTGTAACATCCTGTCATCTTTCCGGGTTGTGCTTGTTAGGGAGGTCTACTGAGGAAAGCATTTCTCTCCCTGTTAATATTACATTTAGTAGATCACATGCCAGACTTCTTACTGAGTCAAAGAAATGCATCCCTGTTATTTTCCTATACCAAAGAATATCGAGAATCTATATTCATTCTCAACCTTTGCAAATGAAACAAGTATCTCTAGAAGATCAAGTTTTGCTTAGTGTCTTTGGGCAATATTATCCCCTTCTTAAAATTCCTAGGATTGATTGGGAACTCTTGACCTTTAAAATGCATGCTTCCGTAGCTTAAGTAAGGCGGTTACACTTGGGGTATTTGGGACTGAAGCTGGGCAGCAATTGACAGCAGTATGGGGTGCCAACTCTCGGGGCACAGCATCACTGCGGAAATGTACAGTAGTTGGGAATTAGGGCAGAGGGAGTGGCGAGTACTGCAGAAGCTTTTAGCAGTAGAAGGAGTAGGTACAGTTCCTCCCATATGTCAGACCCTCTGCAGCTCTTTAAGCCCTCTGCTGACAGCACAAGAACCACGAACTTTCTTCCACAGAGTTAATTTTGAAGAGTTCCCCAGGTTTCTTTCCTCACTGATAAGTTTTCCATAACAGTAAATACTTGTGGGGTTTGTTTCTTCGTTCTTCTTTTTGAGAGACGCAGAGACTTTTTCTCAGGGCATTGGAACTAGATTCAAAAAAATTGTGAATTTCAATCAGCTTACCCTTTAAAGGATGAAGGGGACAAAAATTCCCAGCAAATTTCATCCCCATAAAAGGAGCAAATGGCAGAAGTATTAACTGTAAAAAGTTAGGATTGATCATGGAAATAGCTTTTACTCAAAAACTTACATGTTTTCACAGACTGTGTGCCCTTTTTGAAGATACTACAGAAATAACCACTGTAAAAGAGAATGCTGCTTTGACTGAAGTAATAGAATCAACTTTGTTTGACCATGAATAATTGAAGTCTTTGTGTTAATGTTCCTTTTAAGGGAGTAGTGGATCAGTAAATGTAACTTAATTGCAGGAAAAGTCTTATGGATGGAATTTATGACTGTATTTCAATGAAAGTCTTTTCATTTTTCCTTTTGGTTCAATAGAAAAAGGATTACTTAGATTATTCACTGTTGCAGCTGAAATGGTTAGCAATTCCCAGTGGTCCTGTTTTTCATGATTTTAGAGATACATATTGTGGCATGCAAGACTGTCTTATTCAGTTTTTTAGAAGAATTTGTTTATTTTGTACATTATTATTGGGTAGAGTCTGGCAATGTAGTGCTTGACTTCTACACGGGAATTTTCATATACAAGGTATATGTGAATATATATGTGAAACAGGATTGTTACTGAAGTGCAGTGGTTCTTTTTTAAAAGAAAGTTGAAAATATTCCCACTGAGTTCTCTCTGAGGCCTTGAGAGAGGGTCAGTTCTGTGCTCAAGCTTTTTCATGCTCCCCATCATGGGTAAAGTCCCAGACAGACAGAAGACTTGTCACTCTGTGCTTCACAGGCCTGTGGTTTCCAAGCACACAACTCCGAATGCCAGTGAAGCAGTCCTCTGGAGCTACGTGTAAGACATTCACAACAAAATTAATATCACTCATTTCATCTGTGGTATTGTGAGAATTCTAAGCAAGGGAAAAATACAATATTTCAATGCAGTCTATTCACTTGTCTTTTTTTCCTTCCTGGAGGTCAGCATATAAATAGCATTCTAGTGAGTCTTCACTTTTGGGAAAGAGTCTGCAGGTCCTGCAAGGATGGCTAAGTCCTTTTTTTCTGATACTTTATCAGAGATGTTCTGTGTTCAGGTACTGACCAGACAACTCCCAAGAGATCATTAGGCACCACTTCTTGCACATTAATCTTTATTTTACTAACTAATTATTTTAATACTAAGTCCCCAGAATTCACTGAGTCTTTATGAGTAAAGGAGTACGTGCTTGAAAGTAACAATGAGCAGTAAAAGGGACTAATATGTCAATGACTTGAGTCTTACTGAATTAGCACATTCCTTGTCATTTTGTGTCATTTCTTTCATTATTGCAGTAATTAACGTTGCAGAATTGCATTTGTGCCATTCAGCAGGGAATGGAGAACAATAACAGTGTTTACCAGCAGCAGGAGGGAGCTTACCTTTCTTTCTCAACCCTGTAAAATCTCTGCAGGCTAATCTCAGTGGCAGCCAGGATGCCCTCCTACACAATGAGACTGTCTGAAACCTCCCTTAGGGAATCCTGAGTGAGCTGATTAGATCTCTTTTCCATGAAAACCAAATAGCCAATCCTATGAAATATAGCGGTTTTTCATTCTGATTGTGCCATTTCAAATCTGTACAGGCTGAAACCTTTGTCAAATATATTTACACCATGGTAGTGATTCTGAGATAGCTGAAAGATTTAAAAACAAGTACAGAGTATTTTCAAATCAATAAACTCTGTGAAATTACAAAGAAACAAACTATGTAAAGTTCTTATGTTTCCAGGTGCAGTAATATCAAGATCTTTGATAATTCATTATTCTTTTGTAGTTGTAAACTGAAATGTTATGTATATATACATATACATTTTTAACATAAATGTAAGTTAAGTTATTTGGGTTTAATTATATTTATTTTTAATACAAAGCAAAATATTTTTCTGTGAACATCCATGTTTAAGGTGGTTTTGGTCATGAATTAAATTACAATAAAGTATCTGGAAATTAATTTTTTTAAAAAATATATTATTGTACAGCATCATCTTCATGGGCTTGTCTGATCTACTGTTCTGACTCTAGCAGTTGTAAAATTCATGACAGAAAGGTGCAAACTCCCCATGGGCCAACAGTGGACAGCACCACATTTCCTGATTTTAATTACAGTCCTAGTTTTCATAAAAATATACATTATCTTTGATAAGCAAGTTTCCAGATTCACTGGATGTTTCTGGAAATAGGATTACCTGATCCAGCTACTCAGCTATGTTTTTTGTTATTCTTTCATCTAAGAGATTTTCTGTGTTCTAAATTCTTATATCTAATTTCTGAAAACATAAAGATGTAACTGTACAATTCTCTTGCTTGGGCACCCCTCAGCCATCGAGGTAACAAAAGCAGACATATGCCGGCATTCTCAGACATCACCTGCTTGTCCTAGTCCTGACAAGACAAAGTCCTACTTCTACACAGAGAGGTGACAGTACTAATATTTCTTCACTCTGTATGAAATGCCAGTTGTTGGATTTGCAGTAGGAACAAGCATGATCCTGAACATGGACTTATTGGACAAACGTGGTAACGCTATTGGCTTCACAGTGCTCTGTGAAGTCATTAAACTACCATAGGAAAATTAGTACGTATCACTTTCCTCAGGTTGTGGATAGGATTTAATCTGATCATCCCTGCTGAGTGTTCACAGAAGTTAACTTTGGGTAAGGTAATGATGGAGGCATTCCTGAAGAAAGGAGTGACCTGCAGCCCTTCAGCTTTGAAAAGCCAAGACAACATTCAGAGCTTCCAGTCTATTAGTTTGAGGCACCTTCCACAGACTGTATAAAGCTCCAAAGTACTGACAGGGTACTGAATTTAATATGTGCCTCTTCCTTCGTTTCCTAATGTCTACTTTAAAAAATGCCAGTTTTCTAGTTTTTTATTTATCCCATTCTTAAGCACCTGACTTCATGAAAGAGTAAGGAACCTTTGACAAATATTAAGGAGTACGAGCACCATGACTACTTGAACACTTGATTTTGCAAAGGTTAGAACTTTTCTGTTGTATGTTGCCAGTTAGAGTACATTTAATACAATAAAACAAATTAGGGCCATAGCATTTGATGGGAGGTGGATATTTAAAAATATAATGCATTAATGATTAACGAAGTAACTGTAGAGCTTCAGATGCATAATTCAGTGAATAAGCAACTTTTTTGGCTGTTTGGTTATTACTTAGCTTTTTGTGAGCCCAGTTTTCACTCCTGCATTCAGAGTAGAGGGAGGTGGGCATTGTATGACACTGTGCCTCAGTGTGATATTTTTGAAGGAAATACTGGCATGAAACTAGTTTAATGGTACCAAAATGTCCTTGGGATAAAGAACATAGAGCTTTTTTTTGTATTCTTAAATTAGATACCAGGAAAGCTTATTGACACTGCTTTATAGTATAAATAACGTCACCTGGATTGGAAGTGCTGCAATGGATTGTTGCAAAATGCTTCTGTTGATAGAACAAAGTGGACCAAGCTGGTCTAACCTACTATGATTAATTACTTCATAGGTGAATTTCACTATCTTCAAATAATTGTTTTAATGTAAGATTTAAAATAGCAGGAATGGAGGCAATGTGACATTGATGAAAGACTTTGTGCAATTGCAACCTGCTCTCTTTGCATCATCTGGCAATGCTAATATGAAGCAAAAGGAAACCAGGTAACTTTTTTTTTCCCTTCCACTTTTATTTCTTTTACTTGTCAGTGAAGTCATTCATATCTAAATGCAAAACTTAAATTTTTAAAAATTGTAGTCCTGCACGGTAAAAGACTTTAAAACATTTAGAACAGGATGTTTATCCTGATCCTGACAAAATGCATGTTTTAATATTAGATTGTTTCTCCTGTGCAATAAAACACATTTTTTTCCCCACATTACATCCAGTTATGGAGTGTCTTATGGTGATTTGTACCCAACGCTGTGTGCCAAATTTATGAATCATTAGGCCTTACTCTTGAATCACACAGAAACAAGGTTTTCTAGTAATTAAAAGAAGCTTTGTATTTTGTTACTCTACAAAGTTATCAGTATGCAATCTAAAGAGAAAGAAGCCTTGTTTTGTTAAAAGAATGAATCAACTTTTCCTCTCCTTTATCTTATTTATATCTTTCAAGCAGCACAGGGATTAAGACATGTTAAAGTCTTGCCTCATCCAACTTGCCACATTACTTACGAGTTCGTGCGTAAGCGAGCTCTGTAGCTTAACTAAGCACGTTATGAACCGGTCAGGTAAACACATTTGAAATGAGCTGTACATTCATGAACAGCAGTTTTCCATACCATAACACAATAGGCATAGACCAAGCTTCCATTAAGTCACCCAGCAACAAGAATACTTATGGGTCAAATGTGAACATCCTAATACATAAATATTTTGATCTAAATCAGCTCAAGTAAAAAAAAACTAACAAAGTATCATTAAAATGGAGAAAGGTTTTTATATTGGTCTCTTGTTCTAAAAATATTTCTTTTTATTTATATTCTTTTTTAATAATGCAAAAAGCATTTTCAAAAATTATGAAAAAAAGAACTTTTAGGAAAATATTAATATATTACAAGTGGAAACTAGTTAAGCTGGTTGTAACATATGACTGCAAGTTAAATGCCCCTTTTTGAAAAACAATATCCTTAATTACTTACATAAATTAACATCCTTAAAATAGGTGCAGAATAAAGCTGAATTGAATATTGTTCTGAATATTCTGTTGCATGCTTTTCCAGCATGTTTTATAGAAAATAATCTGAAACTTGAAGCTGAAGCTAAGAATGCCAGGTTAACAAATTGTTTCATGTTTTTCTCACTGAAAAATTATTCACTTCTGTTGATCAGGCTCTAAATATTTTCAGAAAGGCAAAAAATGATGAGGGAAAAAAGCATTATTGTGTTAATTAACTGTTTAACTATGTTGAATATTATTTACCATAATTTATTACTTAATATATGTCTGAAAACTTAAATTTAAAACATTCTAAAGGACTTCGAATGCATCTGCAGCTCCTAAGAATAATATAGTTAGCAAAACTAGGGTGAGAGATGTAATACAGTCCTATGTCATTAGATATTTCAACTTCTGTAACATTTTATTTGACTTCATTTTAATGGACGTCTTACTTATGTGACTTATTGAGATGAGGGATGTTTCTGTGTTCATGCATTTTGATAGATTTATGTCACATCTAAAGGCCTATTGTGAGCAGATGTTTGAGTCATCACTGATACCCACTGTCATTTTTCACCTATCATCTTATTTCTAGATTGTTGCAGTGTTGGCAAATCTGTCGTTTTCTGACTACGCTTTACCTCAAGTAAGTCAAACTAAATAAACTGTGTGGAGGCAGTTCCTTCCTTGATGGAAAGTGTTCATCAGGAGGCAAATAGAAACCATGAAGGCGGATGCAGCTATGTCTTTTCATTACACTACACAATTAAAAATGCAGAAATTTCCTCACCCAGGAAGATCAATATTGTCATCAACTCTGTAAACCCCAAGTGAACAGGAGATAGGACTCGTGCAGCCACATTTTATCAAGGTTGATCAGCTTCCTCGTAGTGGAGCACTGAAGTCTTTGAGGTTGGTTGCATTTGGTTCATTCATCTTCCTTATTGGTCAGCTTGTGATGGCCACTAATCACAGCAGATGCTCTGACAAGTTTTTAGCTTTTCTAGTGAATCCAAATACATTCTCTAACTTCTGGATTTTTGATGATCAGGATTTTAAACATCCTCATCACAAAATTACATTCCTCTTCTATGGAGTGACTGGGATGAAAAATCAAGCATACATTCATAAGTTTTCTTGGGAAGCACCTTTCAAACTGCTGGTTCACCCTTCTACTGCAACCTGAGGTATGTTTTTGTAATCTCTACTTTGCTGTTATACCTCCTGACAAGTGACATCCAATTATTCAGCTCACTTATTGAAAGATGTTCAATGTGTATTCACTGGAGGTCACACCTCAATTAGTCTTGAGGCAGATGCATAGAAAATCAGTACTGGCAATTGAGATTTTTTTTTTTTTCAAATTAACTTCTTTGTTCCTAAACTTCTTTTTTCTTCAAAAAATGTCAGTCAAGTTACCAAGATCTGTTGAAAAATGGTAATGGTCACCTGAGTTATTACCCTTATTATTAAGCAAGTGAGAACCCTGTAGTAATTTTAATATCCTCTGACTGACTGAAAATCCTACTTTTGCTGCTGCTGCAGCTGTTTCTGATAGCATGAGGGCTGGTTCCTTCTGGTTGTTGATTTTTTTTTTTTTCTCCCCAAGGGTATAATGTTTGGACAGACAGGAGATGCTAACTAATCCTCTGTGCTCCTTTGAGCTGGGGTGACTCCTCTGATCATGGAATTGGGGTGCGCAACAGCAAAAATGGAGCAACAAATTTATTTTAATAAATTTTAATAAATTTAATAAATCCTGGGCTATGGTGCACATGCCAACAGTGTTCTGTAGGCTCCTTCTGTGTGATTCTCAAATGCTAACAAAAAAGATCCATCAGATCACAAGCAGTTATAGTCAAGCAGCCCTACTGTGGGAGACTGACCAACACTGAAATTGTCTAGATTTAACTCCAGTCAATCAACCTTCAGCCTTGGTAGATCTTTACCTGACAGGTCAAAGAATCCATTTTCACAATTCCTTCTGTATTTAGACATCTGTATTGCACGTAAGTTTTAAGTGTGTATTTTTTTATTATTATTTTTTATTTTTATTAAAAAATAAATGGAGGAGGCATAAGTAGCAGGGGGGTATAAGTAAGAAAGACTGAAAACTGCATTGTTAAAAGGAGCCACTCAGTTTGCTGCGTGGTCCATCCAGAATTACGGTGTTCCAAGGGGATAGTATCTGCCTCCATCTTGAGGCCCATCTCTCTCCTCTGCCTACACATCAAATAGTTCAACAGACACTAAAAGTGCATGCAGGCTCAACAGTTAAGTGTGAGGGAGTGATTTCATCCCCTCTTGAACTGTGGATGCTGAAAAAGACTGAGCATTTCAGTGAAACACCCTCACCGGTGCCAGTTACAGTATAACGGCTCTATGAGGTTCACCTTACATATTTAGGCATCTAAGATTTTCATCTGTTTGGCCATCTGAGGAATGTAGCTAACTAGCCATAATTAAGCCATGAAACTTTTCATGTCTTCCTATATATATCTATACTGGAAGCTGTACAGTTTAGAAGCATCCCACATGCCAAGGAATGTAGGGATTTGTTGTTTCAGTAGGCAGAATTCCCACCTTCATTATTTATTTCTCCCCCACACTTAATCTCCTCAATAAAATTGATCAACTATTTTGTTGGTACATAGCTTGTTGTTAAAAACCAATCTCACCACATGAGACCTTATACACCAACCTGCCAATATTCCATTTGAAAAAAAGTCGAGACTTGTCATTTAGAAATTTTAGTCAAAAATGATGAGCTGAATCCAGTCATGCACTTTGCAAAAATGTGTTTTGCATAAACTGTTATCTTTTGTGACCAACTTTATTCAAAGTTACCTCAACAAAGTCTTGTTTTTCATAAGCATATAACGAGTGAAATGATATTATCTTTCCATTTTAATAAATTCCCACACTGAGTGTTCATATTAAGCTCCTCAAATAAATGTCCCAGTGCAATTTTATAATTACCTACATCATTTAATTTACATTTTCTAAGTAATGGTTCTAACTCTAGCTTTCTTAACAGTCTTCTGGAACATGTCTAATATTCGAACAATTACTAAATATAAATCTTGAAAACTCACTGACCATCTCTTTTAAAATTCTGTGTGTGAGGTTATCCAGACATATTCATCTAAGACCATAAATAGTAGCTGGTTTAATATGCTCTTGAATTACTGTTGAAATATATTTTGTCATTATGTAATACAAATATATTACCTCTTCTTTCCCCAAGTGCAGCACAGGAATGTTTAGAGTGTTTTTCCTCCTTGCTTATCAACAGTTCTACATTTTTATCTAAAACCAGACAATTGTTAGAGTTCTTAATATATTTCATGGACCTCTTTTAGATGATCTTTTCAATGCAGGTCACTGACTTCTTAGGCATCTTTCTTCCTCCATATTAGTTTTCCATAATCACTGCCATCAAAGTTATATTTGCTGTTACTAGTTCTTTTCCCAGCTGTTGAGTGTCTATAATTATAACTGCTTTACAAAGTGCCCTCTAAGGAGGCAGAAAGAAAGAGGTTGTTCTTTTCAAGAAGGGATGTTTTGACTTCTATGGGATTGTAGACTTTGAGAACTGTACTCACCTCACTCAGCCTACTATTTATTTCCATTTTGTCTAATGCAGAATTCACCTATGCTGGATGCAAGTCTGTTTGAGGACAGAGATATAGCTCAATTTTAGGAATTATGAAGACACTAGCACTAATAGCATGAGCTCTCCTGCTTCATCACTAAGGGTATAGCTACATGACACCCTGAAATTTAGGTTTCTACACTTGCTCTGAATGGGGCAGTTCAGGTCCCACAGGGAACATAAGCCACACAGGCTCATTAGCTTCTCTGGACAGCCAAAGCAGTCTGTCTGTCAGGGTTTCTGCACTGCTACTAGTACTGCAGTAAGCAGCACACTGTACCCTGCAGATATTAGGCTCTAAAGGCCCCAGGATCATCTCTGTGCACCTCATAGCCAGTTGATTAAGTAGCTTATCCTTTCTTCCCCTACTTGAAAGAACACAGCATAAGAAGTGCAGGAATTTTTTCTGACCACATCCCTTAATTATTTTTGCTCTCAACATCAGGATTTAGTTCTAAATGAGCATTCATTGCCCTACCTCATTATGCTCCTAGTGACTGTTTAGTATGTCATTGCTTTAATGTCCTCCTAGCTTGTCCAGCCAGACTATCCCCTCTGGCACGTCCAGGCCTGTAAAGGCTCATCTCCCACCTGAGAGACCAGGATTTCACGAGACCCAAAGGACTCTCTACTACATTATTTCTCTAATCAGGAGATTTCAGCCATTTCAGCCACAATTATGGCAGCTTTACAGTTAGTGTTTATTAACGGATTCTCAGCATAAGTGTTCTGAAGCCAAAAAATGCTTTCTTTAGTAGTAAAGAGTGTGGGTTTGTCTCATATATTCAAGCAGTTAAAACATCAGCATCAGACTACCTATTGCTAACAAGCATTGCCAACAGCATTTGCTTTTGTAAAGCGGGCAAGCCGCTGTGTTGGCTGGGGGAGGTGGAAAGAAAGAATAGTGGTGGCTCCCATCAAAATTCCAAGTGACGGGCAAACCATCTTTCCAAAAACTGTGAATGTTATTTTAATTAATCTTGTCTAATTGTTCCACATGTATAGATTTCCATCTGTTCTAATAGTACATAAATCATTAAATGGCACACTTAAGGAGCATGTCACTGTCATTTCTGGCCCTACCATGCAACAAGTCTAAGCTGAGCAGCAGTATGACAATGGATGAAAATACAGGAAAGACTCATCTCCTAAAGCTGAGTCAGTGACCTGTTGTTCTCAAAAAGGCCTGTTGTAATAAACAGCCTCCGGTTCAGATACACATTAAACCTACAGAGGTCAAAAAAATTAAACTGGTAACAAGAAAAGAGTTTTCTTTATTTTTTCTTCTCAGATGGGCCAAAAATATTTGAAATGTACCTGAAACCTAGTAATATGAGGCTCTTACCTAAAGTTAAGATTCTTTAATATCTGACTAAAGATTGGGTTCAGCTACTTAGTAAGATGTCTTGTTTTCTCCAGACAGGTTGATGATTCTTAATCCAAGAATTCAAGTAATGAGCAGTTGAAGTTTCCATCTTGAAACATCTGTTCCGCCAAGTCAGCACTGGCCTTGATAAATAGCAAATCAGACTGATGCATGCAAGTGTATACACACATGCTCGAGTTAAACTTGAGGGAAAATACTTGAACAGACCTCTGCATAGACAGATTTATATAATTAATCTGTAATTAGGCTTTATACAGTGCAGACTGACTCAGGTCAAAACACAGAAAATGCAGACATGGTAGGATCTTTACCTGTTGCTGCAAAAAGATTTTTCAAAGGTTGTTTGTGGGTAAGTTTACATACCTTCATTTAGTTGTCACAAACCTTCACTGCTATTCTAACTTACTCATCTTACAGCACAAGGAAAATATGTTTAGCTAAAGGATAAAAACAAACCACAACTACAACTGCATTTGAGTGTTTTTAGTAATCTTAGCAAACTTCAAACATAACTTTAAAAGTTTTGCTTAATTTTTACCTGTGCAAAAGAGAACTTTGCATACACCTCTCATTTTACAAAGCCTGTACCAAGCTTTGCAATGGTGACTCTTCCTGGGCCTGTAGGATAATAATTTCTTTTGCAGTGTTTTTTTTCTTTAGATTCTAAAAAAATTTCAAATCCAGCTCTCTAATGCTTGAGTCACTTTCTACCTGACCAGATCTACCAGTTGAATTCCATTAACAAAAATGCCTAGATGGTTCAGGAAGGTACACACTTCATTCCCAGCAGTATAGCAAAGAAAACCTGAGGAACTGCACTGGAAACAGGAAGGTTTGATGCAACTGTCCTCTAGGGTATACAGGAGGTTTTGGCAAAATGAAATCTCACTTTCTGTACATGCCTCACAACAAAGCCTTGTCCAAGGGGAACTAGAAGTACTTTCCTGATTGTAATGCTTTGCACACTAGAGCAGAAAGGTGGAATGGGATGACTACTGAAATCTTAAGAGGGGAAAGAAGTCAAGATGAAATGTGTTTTCCTCAAAATGCCAGGCTGAAATAATTGGGGGAGTGCCATTTGTTGTTTCAGCAGGAATATCCTTTTTTCCATATTGTCTATCACAGTATTTCCGGTAAAGTAAAATGAAAAATGGGAACCCGGCGTGCCTTTCATAAGCAAAGGGATCACCTCTGTAAATTAATCCTGAAACAGCAACAGATAAAGGTACACAGCAATAGACCGTCATTTCACGATTTCCCACATTCGCTTTAACAGAAAGTCACCCTGCTACATTCCTCGTTGTGGTGGTGCTGTATTATATAGCACAAGTGGCATTCGCAAAGCCTGTCATGAGTTAAGATGGTACCTTGTGGCTAGTGCAATCCTGTCTTCAGTGGAAAGTCAGAATGAGAAAACTAACGACTTTCTTAAAGTAAAAGGATTGTACTGGCTCTCTTTTGAAAGTCAGAAGTAAAAAGAGAGACCATTTCTTCCCTTGAGGAGTTGGAGTCTAATGAGTGGCCAAAAGTACAGACAGCTACTATTTTGCAAGAAGAAAGTTAATTTTCACTTCTCTAGTAAGTTTACATGAAAAAATAAGGTGGATATTTTCTGACTCAGAACAGGCCTCTGAATGTGCCGAAATTATTATCAGAGATCTTCCTGTGGCTTTCAAGCCCGGCTTAGTTCAGCTGAGGTCCTCAATTTTCCTCAACCTCATCATTATGAAACAACTTGTCCATGTCTTTCCACTCCTTCCCTACCCCTCCAAACAACACATGTGCAGGTCCCCATAGACTCTGGCCCTACTCCTCCCACTAGGACAGTGGGACACAAGTACCTTTCTTTAAGAGGTGTGTCTGGTGGAGCAGATGAGTTAGGAAACTAGGGAACCTACCTCCATCCTGCCCCTCTGCCAAACTCCTTTGCTCCCACTCCCACATGGCTCCTCCACTGCCAAGCTCCCGACCGCCTGGGACTTGACATTTGTTCTTGTTTTCTCCTGTCTCCCCTAATGGGTATAGCACTACTAAGCGAATAGGAATGTACAGAACAAGAGAGTTCAAAGTAATTGAGTCTACATTCATTCAGAAAGCCTGGATCCTTGCCCGCTCAGAACCTGCAGCATTTACATAGTTTCAGAAAGTTTAACCCTTTTTCCCTGAACCTGGTAATGTTCTTTTGAGTGCAGAGCATTGCAGTTCTCTTACCTGTGACCACTGACACTGAAAGTTGTCTTTCACATACCTAGCTCTAGGTGCTTACCACTCAAGGCTTTATTTCTCCTTTTTTTGCTCTGCAGGACAGTAACTAAAGACCTTGAGTTGTTATTTTTATAAGATGCTCAGGGAATTGTGTTGCAGAGGAATGACCACTTACTGTAACTCCTGAATGTGTCTGCCAGAAGTCTTACTTACACAAACAGGACTGAGCTGGGTTGAAAAGAGCTTACTTGTTTTCTGCTGCAAATTTATCTATTAAGGTGTAAATTCACTTCTGTCTGCAAAACCAGTGAAGAAGCAGAAACATTCCAAAATTATTATAGCTGTAAATTCTTTTTTTTTTTTCTGATAACTAATTCTGAACAAATTCTCATTTCCATTTAATTTAGATTATATTAGTTGGGAGCTTATTACTAACTTTAAATTTGTAAATAATAGTGATTTGTTCAAAAGTATAAAATCTAATAACAATGAAAATTCTTAAAATGGGCTATCAAATATTTTTTCTCTCTAGATTTAGAAGTGCATTTAGACTATCGGGAAGATAAATAGTGCAGCACTGTGTAGGTCAGATAAGCAGTGAACCTGAGCAGGAACAAGAGTCAATCTGTTTAATTGTTAGTGACAGTAGAAATGTCAAAATAAAACAGCACCCTTTAAAAATGATACAGTCTTTAGTAATCTTCCATTTGATTGTTGCTTGACAAAAGACTCTAGGACCTGGCCCAGCATTAGCACAAAAACATGGTGATGAGATTGGATTTATCTGTATTTAAACACATTCAGAGATGTTTTTGCAGATGTTTAAAGTATACACAGAGCTTTACTCAGTGATACCATTTTAATTAACCTGCCAAAGCATTTGCTAGAGCAGGCCCTTTAACAATGTACATATATAAAAGAAAGCAAAACAAAAAAACACCGAATTTTGAAATTAGCTGTTTATCATTCACTTAAGGACATGGAGGGAAAACATGCAATTAAAGTATGAAAGTCTCAGAAACATTTCAGTTACTACAGCTATATAATTCACAGAAATGTCTGAAAGTTATTGGTATATGCACTAATCAGATGCTGTCTAGCCCTATGTTGTGCCTGATCTAGAAGAATTAGTTTCCAGACCGCCTAGTGTAGTATTGCTAGTTTTGCATTTTTAAAGCTGTTAGAAAGCAGTTTATACTAAACTTGTCCTTTCAGAGGGTCAAAAACGTAGTCTGAAGCCTAACTCGCTTAACACAGACGACATGACAGGCATTCAAAAACTGTAGTTTGAAGTACAGCCCTAAACTAGGGTTCCGCGAAGGGCATTCACACAAAAACAAGGCGATTTAAAAATCTGTTGGTTAAAGCACCTGTTTATAGGCTTGAGTGAGGAAAGAAATGCCAGCCATGAGTCTTCAGAAAACGACACTGAAGTTGCATTGTCTAAATGCAAATACGTGTTAGTGGATGGAAATTAGCCTGCACGGCTTTAAATGCTACGCTGACGGGAGTAGCCGGATCTGCGTTAGTAATAACAAGCATCGAGCGGCTACGTATTGCTAAACAGACAGTTTGTGTAAAGAAATGTTATGCTGAGCTCTTTCCTGGTTCTCTAATTGGTTGTGTGCATGCAGGCTCTGAGACATCCTACTCGCTGTGGACTGGGAGGCAAAGAGGAGAAATGCCAGGTTGACCGGGGAAAAAAAAATGCTTTTTTTAACGTTTTTTAAAAAAAGTTCTGTCTGTAAATGATAGGGGATAAATGCGGGAAGGGGGAGGTTGTCAACATGTCTGTTGATTCACAGACTTTCTCCCTGCAAACCGAGAGGGCAGAGCTGGCAGGGCCAGAAAAGAGGTGGAAAGTTTGTGCTTATTTTCCAAGGCTCCACTACATGCCGTACTTTTCCCATAAGACGTGAACCCGCCGGTGTTGCACGAAAGGACAGCGACGCTCCTTTTTCTCTTCCTTCAGCGAAACATGCGGGAGCTTAGCTCACCGTCCTGTGTCTACGAGGAAATATGCTTTGCGTCGAAACCACACCTCAAAACAAGTAAATAGAAACTTGCCTCATCCAAGGGGGATGGGAGGGGGGGGAAGAGACGAGACAATCGGCGCTACCTCTTTTCCTCTACCTGTCTTCCTTCTCATCTGCGGTATTTCTGTAATACGTTGAAAAACAGCATTTTCACAGCGTAGGGGGGATGTATATTGCATCGCTGAAATTTATTAGCAGCAGGTTTCGAGTACGAGTTGCCTTCGGGACAAAAAATAATAAATCTGAATGACTACCTTTAAAGACCTTTTGAAGATGAAAGGTAGGACAAGACAGTTGTTTTAAAGTGCCCACATTAGCAGCGCTTCTTTACAAGACTATAAATAATAATGAAAGCAGCGAGAGGGGCCTCGGTGGACCGCCGCACTTGCTGAAAACCTGCTTCCACTGCGCGGCGAGCACCGCGCCCGCCGCCCCTACCCGAGGACCGTGCGCCAGGCACCGCTCCCTGGCTGCTGCCTAGGAGATACCGCCGGGGTCGGGTCGGGGCCTGGGTCAGGGTCGGGACCGGGACCGCTCCGCGCCGCCGCCTCCGCCGTGCTGGCCGGTGCCGCCGCTGCGCGGCAGGGCCGGATCGGGCCGAGCCGGGCCGGGCGGCGGGGAGGAGCTGCCCGCGCTCCCCGTAGGCAGGGCGGGCGGGCGGCAGGGCCGGCCCCCTTCGTCGGTCTGGGTGGGGTGTAGGGGGGGCTGGGGGTGGAGTAGGGTGAAATAGAGGCGGGCGTGTGTCACCGGGTAGATACCCACGGCCAGGTACAGGCGGAGGCATTGACGACAGCGGAGTGGATGCGCTCTGGGCTGGGGCTCCTGGGCACTGAGCGCACGAGCAGCCGCCGCCCGCCCGCCCGGAGCCGCCCGCGGGTCAGTCGCCCTGTGCCGGGGCGGGCAGAGCGTCCGCGCCGCGCCCGCCGCCAGCCTCATGGCCACTAGGGTGCTAACCATGAGCGCCCGCCTGGGGCCCGTGCAGCAGCCCGAGGAGCCGGTGTTCGCGCAGCTCAAGCCCGTGCTGGGCGCCCGGGAGGCAGCGATCTTCCCCGGAGAGGACCTGAAGCAGCAGCCGCCGCCCCAGCAGCCGCAGCAGCACCCAGGGAGCGGAGGGGGTGGCGGCGCGACCCTGCCGGAGGAGATGGTGCAGGTAGGCTGCGGGCACCCCCTCCCAGCCCGCCGGTGGGCGCTGGGTCCCCGCACAGCCCGCCGGCCATCGCGCCTCGCCCGGGAGGCAGCGGCCGCTGCGGAGGGGGCGGGCGGGACTGGGTGGGGCCGGACCGCGGGGCGAGGCGGTGGACACCGACGTGCGGGGCTGCGGCGGCAGCGGCGCGGTGTGTGTGTATGCGTGAGTGGGGGAGCGGCTTCGCCGCCCGTGCGGAGCAGGAGCGCTCTCGCGTTCCCGCCGGCGGAGCCGTGCGCGGCGGCCGGGGCTGAGGCGGGGCGCGGGCTCCGCGGGCCGTCCCGGGGCGGACGGGGGGAGCGGGGCTGCCCCTGCGGGTGTGTTGAAAGCTACAGCTGCTGCCTTCGCACTTGCCCGGCGGCAGAATTAGAGCGGCCGCCTGTCCTCCTCGCCCACGCAGGGAGTCATGTTCGGAAGGGGAGGGTGGGGGGGGGGCGAGAGCACACGACACACCGGGTAAGGGGGGACTTCCCGGGATATTCTGTCTGTCCCAGGAGGCTGTTTGGGAGTGGATCCACAGGCAAACAGCTGGAGGAGCTAAAAGCGGGAAGGCGCCAACCGCAGCCGGGCTCCAGACCGCGGACGGTGCCCGTTCCAGGGGCGGCTCCCCGCGCCCCGGTGGGACACCCGCGCCTTGGTGGGACACCCGCGCCCTCCGGGCCGGCGGGAGCCCCCGGTGCCGCAGCGGGCTGTCGGGCGCTGCGTTTCGGTGGTGTCTTCCTCAACGAGTAAATAAGTCACGGCTTCAAAGCGAGCTACCCTCGGCTCGTAAACAAGAGCTAGAAGAAGTAGTCTGGCGTGTCGGGGCAGATCCAGATCAAAGGGTCGGGAAGGCGGCTCCGTTTGTTTGTGGTGTTTACTGGGGGTCTTTGAAGAAAGGTCCTAAAATCCACTTTCGGGCAGAGTTGCTGTTTGTCAGCTGCTTTCTCTTGCGGGGTGCTAAACGGGTCTGGTATGAGCGCTCTCTTGACAGGGCAGGGGGGAATGTAGCATTTGCCCATTGGAGAGTGCGTGATAAATGTTTTGCCGATGACTGTACACCAGTAATGTATAGGGCTCCAGCCACCCACGGATTCCCTCGCACCACTGCGCTAAGAGAATGATTTTCCAGTAATTAAAGAGCTCTCCGAGGACTGAGGCATGGATCGGGACATGTTTATCATGCTATTAGCCAATTATACACTGCATAGGTTATTACTGGTTTAAGTGTAGTCCTGGAGACACTTTACACAAAGAGTACTCTGATGCAGTCAACCCGTCTTCTTGTTATTCGGTATGATTAATAATTTTACACTTTGTTGTTGTATTTCTAATCAAATACTGTTCTTTTAAGGATGAAAAATCCTGGGAGTGTAGAATATATATATATACACACACACACACATATATATATATATATATATATATATACGTTATTTGAAGTATTAGCATTCAAATAGCCAGCTGAGGATGTGGCTTTTAGAGTTAGCATTTCAAAGAGAAGCGGGTGAAACAGACAGGCAGTCACCCTGCTCCAGCAGTGAATTCCATAGTAGGAGATCTGCAGATTAGGCACAGTGCCTGTCACTTCTGTGCCTCGCACTGTCTTGTGGGCATAAAAGATGAAAAGTTTGTGTATGCTGAAACATCAGATCAGTCTTAATGTGTGAATGACTTATGCCATGACTTTATCTCCTTGCCCTTGATGATGTTGATCAGCATGCGATTATAAAAGGCAGGTTTTCATTAGTGTGAGTGTTCATAACTTCCTCTGTAGGTGTCTTGTGGCGGGCTGAACAGTATTGTCTTTTATTTGCAAAGCCTCACATGACTTGCATGCCATCATCTTTCTTGGTTGGTAACAAATCATGTGGATTATGGTTCTGTTTTGTCTTTGTAGACAAGATGTGAAATGGAGAAATACCTGGCACCTCAGCTCCCGCCTGTTCCCGTCATCCCCGAACATAAGAAATACAGAAGAGACAGTGCCTCAGTTGTAGACCAGTTTTTCACTGACAGCGAAGGGTTGCCTTATAGCATCAACATGAACGTCTTCCTGCCCGACATTAGCCATCTGAGAACTGGCCTGTACAAATCTCAGCGACCCTGTGTAACCCACATCAAGACAGAGCCGGTCACCATCTTCAGTCACCAGAATGAAACTACTGCCCCTGCCCCTACTCCCACTCAGGCCCTCCCAGAATTTACCAGCATATTCAGCTCCCACCAAACTCCTGATGTGAACAATATTTTCATCAAGCAGGAGCTTCCTACTCCAGATGTTCATCTTTCTGTCACACCCCAGCAAGGCCAGCTGTATCAGCTCTTGAGCTCACCGGATTTAGATATGCCCAGCACTACTTCTCAGGCAGCAGTGATGGACTCCCTAAACAATGTCTCCATGCCATCAGCCATGGCGGGCCTTAACACGCTATCCTCGGCTGTTCCACAGACTGCAATGAAACAGTTCCAGGGCATCCCCCCCTGTAGCTACACCATGCCAAACCAGTTTCTGCAGCAGCAGGCCACTTACTTCCCTCCTTCGCCCCCAAGCTCAGAACCTGGAAGTCCAGACAGACAAGCGGAGATGCTGCAGAATTTAACCCCCCCTCCATCATACGCTGCAACTATAGCTTCTAAGCTGGCGATTCACAATCCAAACTTACCAGCAACTCTGCCCATAACCCCCCAGAACATCCAACCGGTCAGATACAACAGGAGAAGTAACCCAGATTTGGAGAAAAGACGTATCCACTACTGTGACTATCCCGGTAAGCAATCTATGCCAGAAAATCCCAGCCCTTACAATAATAAAAGTGTGAATAATCATGGATGAGGTAAAGTGGTTTTTCTGTAGCTGTAGTGTACATCTAGGGAGAACCAAATATTTTTTTGTCAAAGTAGAGTTTCTCTTCTTTGTTGTTTTGAATGGGACATTTTCACATTGTTTAAATAATATATACTGTTTTCTTCATGTCATTGGTCATTCTCTTAAACAACTGAGCTCACTTTACCATGTTACAAAATTTTTACTCTATAGAAAATAAAAAAATGATGACCTTCGCTAATGTAAGTCAGGGTGACCATGCGGCTCCTGCGCTCACTCTTCCAATATCTATGGTGGAGTAGAGGCTCAGTTTGTCCAACACAGTACAGCTCAGTTTGAGTCTTCTGGCACTGAAAGAATCACTTTAGCTCCCAGTAGCTGAGGCCACGGCCATATCTTCCCTGTTATGAACAGGAGATTCAGCTGCCCTCATAAATCCATTAAAACTATCTCTGAAGATTACCCACAAGTGGATTGTCTTCAGCCTCTCCTTCTCCTATACTGAAGGGGAAGAGGGACCTGACTATAAACTCCATGTAGTACGTGATCCCAGATACAAGATGATCACACCCATTGTAGCGCAGAGAGAAATTGCTGCTCGTTGTTTCTCTCCCTCTTGAGCAACATAACTCTGGGTGGCATAGCACCCATTTGATGCAGCGTGAGAAGTGCTCGGTGGAAGAGTTATGCTGAGCCCCGAGTGGCAGTGACACTGAGCCTGGCTTGATCAAATCCTCTCCGAAATTTTTAAAAGATGAAGCCCCCTGCTGAGTTGTTAACTTATGTAGCAGGTGTTACTTTACATAGATTGTAGCAGCTCTTGGTGTGTACTACATTACAAAGCAGTAAATCTGCCAGAAACGTGTTTTTTCTATGTAAAGCAACATATCCCTAGGAGTTTTCTATGTAAAATTTTACTTCTAAATGACAAAGATGATGCCAGAAGGTAGTAAACTTAAATGTGTCCAGATAGTACCCCAACACTGAGTGAGGAAGTTTAAATGTAATGTGAAGTGTTCCTTTTCTCCCTACTGAAGCCTCTCTCCTTTTTTGTTTTGTTTTAGGCTGCACAAAAGTTTATACAAAGTCTTCTCACTTAAAAGCACACCTGAGAACTCACACAGGTATGTACTCACTCTCTCACTGTCTCTTGTTCGTTCATGGCTGACACATTTCCTAAGGAAAGCAAGCATGTTTGGTCCGCCATCTCCTCCCTGTCTTCTCTAGAGTGGTGTGGGTACAAACTGGCAGTTCATATTTAGGGATTGGTCAATGAAGAGAAAAATTGCTTTTATTAATGCAGTTTTGTTAAACCTTTTATAATACAGAACTCACAATAGCTGAGAAAAAAGCAGATGGAAAGTTACCTTTTCAATCTAAAATGCCATTAATGTGTTAAAAAATAGACTTTTTTCCCCTTGAATAATGAAATTAAGCATATTAAACGTGTTCTTTTAAAGATTTATCTAACTAGAGGAAATTTTCTGGTTTGGGTTTTTCTCTTGATCTTTTAGAATTCTTTAATCTTCGAATTTTTCAGAAACGTCATGAAAACTCCCAAGATACGTCCATTTACTCTGTCCTTGGCATTTAGAGTGTTTTATTATTTTTTTGAAAGACAAGTGGTTGTACATACTTATTTAAAAAAAGGCAACAAAATGTTTTTGGTTTTGGTTTTTTTGTCAGTGACATTTGTCAGACATTAAAATGGAGACAAAAATGTCAGTGAGTCACACTTGGTTTTTGTACCTTGATCAAACTCCACCTGCAGCTACAGAGGCAGTTTCCATTCTCAGGCCCGCGTGGAGCAAAGCTGGGGATGGTGTTGCTTGTGTGTAGGCGCAGGAGCCGTGCATGCAGAGGACAGTGGTTGGGAGGTGGAACTGCCCCAGGTGCTCTTCCTAAGCATTCACCTGCTGAGGCAAGGAGGAGGAGGAAAGAGAGAAACAGAGAGAAAAACTCAACACCAGCACATCGGAAACTAGTACAGTTCTTTGCCTAAAATCTGCAGGATTTTAGGACACAACTGCTCATGCCAGATCACTGAAAAGTATCAAATCAAATGAGAGGGCTGCAGCTCCTGTTTTTAAAACCGAGTATGAGCCTGTGTTTTTTTATGCGTGGACCTCGAATCAGAGCAAAACACAAATCACAGTTCAAAGCAACTTTGTTATTGAAGCAGGCTGTGTCAGCGCAATGGCTGTGCCATTCAAGTAAGGAGTAAGTTTAAACCAAAAGTCAAAACAAAACTTGTCATGAGCTGTGATCTAACAAAATGTTTCACTATCTCTATGGAAACAAGGCTTTCTGTTCAGGAGCTATTTAGAATGGGTCGTTAGATTATCGTAAAGAAATTGAGTATCTCCAGGCTAAAAGTTACTAAGGAAATTTTGTTTTGATAAACAAAAGTTACCTGTGTTGCAGTCACAGTGAAAAATCGAAAGCAACCGTACAAAGATTATTGCATTGCATTAGTAACAGGCTAAACGCAAACGCTGTGAAAAATACTTTTTATATATAATCACTCATTAGCAGTAAGTTTAGTAAGAAAGGAATATTTTCATGAGGATGTAAAATCTGAGCAGTGTCGAAGAGTAGAAACCCCCTTTAATAAATAATCTGTAAATTTAAGAGTGTGCGATTTCCACTTACACACTTCAGCCAAGAACTAAATACCTGTTTTAAATCTCGTTTACTATTATATAGTAATTATATATTATATAGCTAGAAAGAGAAATAAAAGCAAATCTTTAGTCTAAAAATTAGTATTAAGTGGTCAGCATTTGAAATGAACACTTCTTTTTTAAATCAATTTATATCTTTTTTTGTACCTTGAGTAGTAATGACGTTAGGGTTTACAAAGTTAATACTTGTGTGCGTAGAAATACATCCCACATTGCTAACATATATTCTTAAGGTCACTAATGTTTATTGTCGCCTTCACTTTTTTACCTAGAAATGTGGATAAATGTGCAAAGGTCAAAGGAACTGATGTATTCATGGAAACAAGAATGTTGTTGTAGATAAAAATCTAGTGAATTTAAACAGGTCTGTAATACAAAGGGTCTTCTGGGGAGGTGAATGAAGGGATAAACTGTCTAAAGCGTGCATTACATGCAAGAATGTAAGTCCGTATCCTGTTACCTGCAATATTTCGGAGTTTGGATTAGTTTAACTCTTCTGAATATTCACTTCATAATTGAAGATTTTCAGCACTGATTCTGATCTCTGCCTTAACATATGGTTGAAGTGTTTATTAAGAGCCAGATCTCTGACTTAACATTAAATTGATTCACGAATGTTAAAGTAAAGGGGTGCAAACTCAGGGAAACCTGAGAAGTTGCTCAGCTCCCCCAGGAGTTCAAGGGAATCTCGCTATTGATCTCGAAAGGACTCAGTGCCGAGGGCTAAATTAGGGATTGTGCCTCTGTGCATCCCATTCCCCTGAACTGTGAATTCATACAGCACTAGTAATTTTTGATTTTTTTTTTTTTAGTTTAAATTTTTTTAAAGGACTTTTGTGAAGCTTTTGCCTTCAAAGTCTAAAGCAAATGTCACGTAATCCATTTTAATAAAGTTGTGCGTGATATTCTTTCAAATCCCTTCAGGGATAGCAGACCTGTTTATCTGGCTAAACCCGTTCTTTAGTAATCATGGACCACTGAAGTTGTTCTCTCTTTATTCTTAGTTTCTTAACAATACCTTTTAAAATTGGCTGCAGTCTCTTTCTCATCCCAATCAGTCCCCGCCCTTCTCAGCAATCTGTCATCTTAAAATAAAAGAGCCTGCAGCGAAGGTTGTCTGCTATTAAAAGTCAAGACAGACCTTATGGTTTTCCTTTTGTATCGGAAAATCTCAGCCTTTTCACGGTATTTATTTAGCAGCCTTTCCCTTCTGAAAGGCTTTCCCTGGGTTTAGTGGATGTTCTTTGAGAACAAAGCTAAGGGAAATGTTATTTTTGATAGGTGGAATGTAGGCTGTAGTCTTTTCTTTTTCAGTTGAGGTATGAACGCACTGTCAGACTTTATGAGGTATATTTAAATAAAACTGTAGGAAATGGGCAAGAGGAAAATCCCATACATTTTTCTTCTTAAGTGTTCCCAAGGTGTTTACCTTAGACCAAGTCAGGTGGTATAAGCTAATAGAGTTATGCTGACTTAATGTAATTTCTCTGCACTCTTGCTGTTGATTAGGAATCCAGTATTCCCATTAAGAGCTAAGCTGGGGTAATGTATTTAGTATTTGTACCGGTTGCAGAAGCAGGCACACATTTTTCTTTCTCTATGTAATGCTTTAGCATTTGTAAACAATGAAGTAGATTTTAGTTCATAAACTCATAACCCCAAACCAGAATATGAACAAAGATTCAAATGTTGAAAAGATATGTAACGCTCTTTGTCCATTTCCATGCAGGTGTCTGGTACATAGTAATACCTTAAAACACTTCATTTTAAAATGATTTTACCTGTTTGTCATGGAACAAGTTTCTTTTCATGCCTGGCATTGTGCAACTGCGGTATAAAATGTGTGAGGGGGTTGTGCATTTATCGCAGGCTGTTCGGCAGTAAAACCACCTTAAACCTTTGGCGTAACAGCTATACGTCCAACTTGAGACGTACCAAATATCCATGAAAAGCAGTTACTTGTGTATTGCAGATAAACTTCATTCAGTTCCTCTTCTGGCATCAGAGTATATAAATAAATATATCTAGTAATCATTTAGTGACAGTGGCCCTATAACTTATCCTTTTAGATTTCTTTATATGTTATTTATATGTTATTTCTTTATTTTATAAAGATTGGATTGTGGAAATTAAGTGTTTGATATGTGGGTACCTGGAATACCCTGCCTGCAACACTGCAGAACTGCTGGCTCCAGGGGTTTCTAAATTATTATTTCGGTGAGCAGCTGCGCACTTCAGAATTGTGTATGTTTTTAAGAGGAAAATCTGTCATTGTTTTGAACACACCAAGGCACGCACATTGAGGACATTTTCCAGCTGCATATTGGTTTTCTGTATACAGAGTCTTTGTACAGGCATGTTCTCTGGTCACATGATGGGCTTGCCATTAATAGTTTCTAGCATTAACTGCAGAACTATTTCATCTCTATCTATAGATCTAGTTTGGATTTAGTGATGGGAAGTGGAAGCCGAGATAACTCAAGAGAAATGGCATTTCTCTAAATGAGATGCACTCAAAATACTTCCACTGTCACTAGTTATCTCAAATGTTTATGTAGGCATGAAACAGCTGCTGACTGGTGCAGTTCCTCAAGGTGTTAAACGTTTTATTTTATTTTAGATCTCTGCCTCAATAGATCCAAAATTAGACTGATGGTACATCAGAATTAGAATCAGTTGTGTGCAGTAGGCTTGAGCAGTCCCTAGGACTTAGTGCTCTATAGGGACACTTGTTTAAGGTGATGCCATATAGAATTGCCCAGGAATTCAGGATGCCTGTTGTTGAGAAGGGAAAACAGGTAGTAGTTGGGCTCCTGCTGGAAGAAAAGCACCTTGTGAAAATATGTATCAACTCAAATCATCCTGAGACTCGGGTGAGGGATTTCACTCAGGGTGCACAAATGAGGAATGGAGGCCTCAAAAATGACTCCTGCCTTGCTTGTGATTGCAGCCATCTGTGCATATAGCAAACCTCATCCTGGAAAAATCTTTGCATCATGAAAACAGCTATTAAGTAATATTTCTGTGCAGACCCCACTTCTTTGACCTGTTAGATGAGTCAGTTACACAGATTATACTTTAAGGAGCTGTCAGTAAATGCCATCATTGATCGAGACCATAAGGAAAAGTGGAAGAGAGTTAAATAAAACTGTTGACAAAGTGCATTAAAGTGCAGTGCTGCTAGACAATGCTGAAGAGTATGTTAGTATCTTTTATTTATGAATTCTTCTAAATCCATTAGTTGCCTGTGTGAGAAATGGAAGTACATCATTTTCCTGTGCAAACCACAGTTTAAGGGAAAATAATGCCTTTTTTTTTTTTTTTTTCCCAAGCACTTTGTGAACAACTGCAGACCTTGGGATTAATTGATCTGGTTCTTTATCTGTAGTTGTAAGCTAAATGAGAAGTGTTAGAATGTGTTGCTCAAAAGAAGTGAAATCTTAGCAACCTAAACCTATATTTTAATTTAATATTACTGATCATTCACATCAGCATACAATTTTTATGAATCAGGAATTAAATTCTAAGGTGTCAGGTGAGGAGTATTCAGATTTTAGATACTGAAAAGAAAAGCCTAATATTTTCTTTTTGATTAAAAGCCTAGAAAGTCCCTCTAAGCATGAAAGCTTAAAAAAACTGTTGTTTCTGTCAATTGCTCCCTGAGAGGATTAAACTTCAGTTCCAGGATATTTGATTCCTGATAAGGAAACTGTTGACCTAAGAGACTGACTTTAAATATAGTTCATTTTGAGACCGCCCTCCATAGGCTAATATAGTCCCAAGATTCACAGCAATTGCCAGTGATTAAAACTTTCCATTATTTGATCAGACATTCCTTATTGTAATTAATTTCTGAGCTTGACTGGGATGATTGACTCCTGGTTCCAGCCGGAGTAGTGTGTTGCTTGTTGTTTGTTAGATGACCTGCACCTCCCATTGGTGAAAGATTAGAAACATTTGAGTAATGTCCTAGTTTAGTCTGAGTATCTTGGTAGCAGCATTCCTGTCCTGTCAGGCTGCATTATTTATATTCAGTGATCTCTAACAACTCTGATTAAGGACATATTAAAACCTTTGATTTTGGCAAGTGTACAGTGCTTCACTTTGAGTTAAAATAGCTTTTATGTTTTGCTTTAATTTTTAAATTTTTTTTTTCTGTGTCTGTGTGCATACAGTAGATGGAAATCTGGAAGTCTACAGTACATGTTAAATAAATTCCATTTTAAGAGCACCTCTTATCTGACTGTACAAAAGCCAGTGTTACTGGTAGGAGAGCTAAAGAGCTGTTCTTGTACCACAGGCATAGGTTATGAAATGTGTTCTTCGGCACAGGATGTGTAGACACAACCATGTACCTCAGATGGCATGGATTTCTTATAAACCTGCTTTAAGAAAATTCCTTTCGTCTTTGTTTGCATAGCTCTTTGAAGAGAGACCACTTCTGTTAAGACAGAATGTTATACCAGAAAGAAAATAAACCGTTGCACAGGCCAGTCAGGATTCCCCAGTAATCCTTGAACTGCATAAGACAACACTTAGCAAAATAAATGTGCTTCAAGCGGTGATGGGAGCCCTGAGAAGGTAATTCCTCTCTGGCCAGAAAGTAGGTGCTGCACAGTTCTTTCCACTGCCCTCTTTGCTCACCAGTCAATTAACTTTTATTCCTGTTCACACTTGATTTATCAAGTCCAAAGTCCGTGATCGTACATCGAGGGCTCAATAGCTCTCTTGTTACAAAACTCCTCAAAATGCTGTTTCGTTGTGAAGTTGTATCTAATGGTCACACTCCAGCCATTACTATACTAGGTAGTGGCTTTATCACATTTTAAAATGTGCAGCATATGCTGTTAATTCATATCATTGATGGGATGGATATTTCTAGGACTAAATTTTTTTTTTGTCACACAAAATAAGCTGGACATACCAGCCAGGACTCTTGGTCAGCTGAGGATTTTAGTGCAATAAAGAGCTTTTAAACACCCAAGGGGTTATTTATTTTGAAACTTCAGCTTTCTGTTCTTTCTCAAAAAAAACCCCACAACCCAAGGACAAAGCCAGAAGCTGCTTTTAATGACAACTGCAGTACTTAGTCGATCGCAGAAGGAAGGTCTGATTTTAACTAAACACTGGGAGCAAAACACATCTGAACGAGTGTAGACATACACTCGTAACTAGTTTCCAGTCCAGTGATCTTGGAAGAGACCAGAGTTTAAAACTGTGGTGCTGTGAACTAGAGAAACACTATTTCAAGCAAACTAAAACAAACAAACAAAAAAAAAACCTCATTTCATTTGTTCTTATTTTTTTTTCTAAAAATTTAAGGCTATAGCATGTCAGGGAATTAAGATGACTGATGTTTACATGTGAAAATTTTGAAAACAAATTCACTGGAAAGCTTTGAGACAACATAAAGATTTTTAATAATCTAGTTTGAAACTGAACATGATAAAGGTTATGTACATAACTGGTGCAGTTATGATGCAGAAACTTCTATCTTTGCCTGCCGCCTTTTTATCACACCTAGTTCAAAGTTTTTTAAGACCAGACACTTGCCACTAGAAATAGTTCCATAATAAACACAAGTAATATTAAAATGGAAAGACTGGCGGAGGGGAGTGTCTTTATAATTTCTTACAAGATGTAAATCAGGTGTTGTCTTTTTGGAGTCTTTGAAAAGCATGCTGCTTTTTACTCATCGAGGAAACTCCAAACTCGCTGTTCTGACAAAAATTTCTGATAGCAAACAAATGAAGTTGCAGGCGTTGCCTGATGTAATACCTGTATTTGGATTTTTGCATACCAATAGAGTTACCTAACTTTATGTTAGAAAATCCAACCCTTGCTGTTTACAGCTTTATATTTGAAGAAACCCATCCTAGCAGTGTATTGCAGAAATAAAGTCATAAAACTCTTCAGTGAAATAAGGAAGTTTATTTTCTTCTTAATGGGGAAATTCATCAATAATGGAAGCTCTCAGTGACTTGTTTTTTCCAAATAGAATTTTAAACAGAAACATGTTCTGGAACAGAGGTTGCATGTTGAAGATAGAGGATCTCTTCAAAATGACCGTCACTCCCTCACTGGTGGCACTGTGTCTTACCCAAATGAGCATGGCCATGACTGTCACTGCCAGTGACTAGAATTAATGTTCAGAAAGCAGTTTGGTGCATTTTGGCATGGCTAAATCACAAGATAAATTAAAGGGAGAAGAGGCAACACAATGTGTTTACTGATCCAGACCACTCTATTATGGTATTGATAAGAACCCGAACCTTGGGGATCTACCTGAGGAAATTTTATCTGTTGAAGTGGCTGGTTAGGTTGCATGTTACATGCGGATATCTAACCATCTTTTTGACATCCTTGCAATCTCATAGCATTGTAAATGATTTTTTGTAACAGGCACATTGCAAGGAAAATAGTTTTCTTTCAGGTTAAGCTCCCTTATCTCTTTATAGGTGCCTTCTGTAAAAGAGCTTCCAAACTAAACATTAGAGCTTAAAATTTCTGTGCTCAAGTACAAGTCTCTTTCTCATGCTCCACAAATGTACTTTTTTTAAACTGGAGAGTGGATACGTATTAAGAGCTCGAGAACTTAAAAATATATTTTGTGATGTATAAGCCTAGCAAAATATTTTAAATCAGTGATACTGGATGGAGGTTATGCAGAAATCCAATTAAACTTATGAAATCCCTATCCTGTTGAAGTATAATTTAAAGGAAAGCAGTTCTGTTTCCCAGAAGTGCTGTGTATAATATTTCTGGCTAGGGAAGAAAGGGTTGGAGTGTGCTATTTGGCTGGAAATCGGTACCAGCTTCCTTCATGGTGTTTTAGTTGAACAGTGTTGACATTCTAACAAATCCCGTGGAAGCTCCCCTGAAGTGGAGGAGTTAGCTGTTTTCTTGCTTTTACAGTGAAATATCTGTTTGATACCACGATCGTGTTCCAGTAACCGAGCCGTACTGCCTTCATATTTGATGACCAGTGGCATTCTTGGTTTAACACCCTATAGAAGCCCTAAATTGCTGGAGGAAAACCAAATATTTCTAAAACTTTACAGCTACTGTATTTCGCACAATCATTAAAGTAAACAAATCTTACATTACTATGTAGCCAACGAAAACAGCGGATAAAGGGTTCAGTGTCCCTTGTTGTATATACCTGCTTTTCTAAAAAATAAATCTTCAACCCCGATTTCTCAGAGCTTTAAAGTCAGCATAGCAAAGAAGTAGGATCACTTCAGAAAATATGTAATGTGAGGCACTTTTTCCCTCGCTTGCAGGATCTTAACCAAATTCTTATTTCTGCTAAATGACAAAAAGCATGTGTATAGGTTGAGAGAGAGAAAATACTACCAGCTAGTTGTTCTTCTGCTTGCTCTAAAGGAGTGAAAATAATCTCCACCTACTTTTTCTTACCCCTGCTTCCTCCTTGCCCGAAAGGAAAACATTTGAAATTGATTCAGTTCTTAAATAGAACTTTCCAACGGAAACTAGCATTACAAACATAGATATTCAGTATTTTACCCCTAGGATTTATTCAAAATAATCTGGGCCTCTACACTGGCACTAAAAATACATTTTCCAGTTCTCACTATTGGCCAAAGCAGGGGTTAAAAGCAGCATTCGGGCCTTCATTTCCAGTACATAAAAGTAACACTGTTAAAACAATCTGTGTAAGGCAGCAGCTTGTTCCCCTCTGGTCATCCATCCCCTGAGCAGTGCGTGGTTTAGCTCAGGTCTGCAGCAGTCTGCCGGCAGGGAGGAGCAGTGCTGTTCTGCATGTAGCTTTTCCCCTGAGCAGCGCTCTTGCCCAGGAGGATTCTGGCTGTGGCTGGCACCGAAGTGACTGCGACGGTGCAGTAAGTGTCAAGATAGTGTCTCTACGAAGTTGAGTGCCCTGGAGTTTGATGGGGGTTCTGGTCACTGGACTCGACATTGGCTTGGACGCTGTGGCACCCAGCGAGGTACAGGGTTCAGTTCTCTGCTGCCCCGACTGCTGGCAGTTCGTGTTCCAGGAGCCTCCGTATCACTGCTGACACTGCTCTCACGTGAGGAGAAGTTTTAATGGAGGGCACCTTCTTTTTCTGTTTGTACTGTGATGGGGTCAGGTACCATCTACACAGGACAACTTGGAGGCTGCTTTTTCAGCGCAGTGTAGGCTGATACTTCGTGAAAGTTGCACGTACTTTTTATCTGCTTGACGCCAGGCTTGGAAAGGGATTTTAATCTCTGGGTCCCCATTCCGGTCTGGTCTGGATATTCCTAGGCTTTCATTAACCAGTGCTATTTTCCTGCCCTCTTTACCTTTTCTGTCGTTGCTTGTGTAATTCTGCAAAATGTAAGAGCAAACATTCGGAGGAGATAGAGGCCTAACTATGTATATGCTCTCCCTGGGCAGTGAGAGGGGGCGGGATCACAAGACTAGGAGTTCAGCATCAAGTATAAGGTTGGCAGTTTTAAGTGAAGACTTTTAAAGAAGAGTTTAAAGCTCATAGGGAGAAAAGAGAAAGTATTGAGAAAAAGAAAGAAATACACTGGCTTTAAGTTAAGATGCTTCAAATGCAGGAGTAATGCTTTTGTGTAACCTCTGTGTGTGCATGTATGTTTCAACACAAAGTGTTCTCAGCAGATCTCCCTGGTGCTGTGCCTATTGATCAGCAAAAGAGTCTTTTACAGACTCCTTTAATAACACAGTTAAAATACGTCAATGTATATAGTGCAAAAGAGCCTCGCTGAATAGGGACCTTTCCTGTCATTCTGCTGTGAAGACCAAATGTGTTATCTGGCTTCTCTGGCATTAGAAAAGCTTTAGAAACTGGGTTTGAATGAAGTCTGTATTTTACCCTAAAGTATGTGTTGCTCATAGCAAAAAACAATCGTATATGATAGACCATTCAGTCTTCAATAAGCATCAGAATTTACTCAAAGTAAATTCAGCTGTGATAGAAATCCATGATGATTTGTGTTCTGCTTTGCAATATACCAATAATTACAAATTCTGTGAGAAGTGATGCCAGGCTCTTCTTTTTCTTAAGGGGTGTTACATTTCCACCATAATTTCAATAAATCCTAGTTGCTGTTTTTGCAAAGAGGTGGTTGGGTGGGTAGTTTTTCTTGTAGAGGTCTGGTTCTGCTTGTGACCCTGGTAACATGAAGCCACATCCCCCTTGTGAGCAAAGGGCTGGTTTTGCACTCAGTAGTAGATGAAAATCAGAAGCAGCAGTAGAAACTCCCAGACAAAAACATTTTCATAATTTCATCTGCGTGATAAATAACTGCCTTTGAAGTAATGTTTTGGAGTTTCTCAGATGGTGTTACCTGCATAGCTTATGCAGAATAAACAGCTGGATTGCAGGCTTCTCTCTTTTTTCCACGTGCTTGCGTGATGGTAAAAAACGGAAAAGCAGGAGGCACTGAACAGCGCAGTAGGATTGAGACTGTGAGGGTAAAGGTCTGAGACCAATGGAGAGGTAGAAGAGGTTAGAAAGGCCGTTTTGGAATGCTCGGCTTCGGTATATTTCTGCTCCAGATGAAGCTACTGCCATAGAAGTCATCATGGCTTTGTGACTTTATATTTCTCCCATTTCAACAAACACCTGTAAATTGTAGGCATGCTTAAAATACTGTGTTTATAGTTCTAAAGTGGATGAATGCAAGCATTTGAGGTGCTTGGGCCAGTGTATTCAAGACTAGGTGGGTATTTTGAAAATGCGTTCAGAGCTGCTGTAACGCAGCGAGTTTTCAGAGATGCCGTGTTCCCCCTACAGCAGTACAGACTGCTAGAAACAGCAAGCACTTTCCACCTCTAAAATACGGCTATTTAAGCACCTCTTTGTAGACATTTCATTCTGAAAATGGGTGCTTTGAACTTGTAGGTGCCTTTTCCTATATATAACTAGCCCTAAGCAGGATACCATAATTTTTTATTGCTTGTGACATTTTAGAAAATACTATCCTCATTGTGTTTGTAACACACTGTGCCCCTTTCTTCACACATCAGAAGCTCTTGAACAGATCTGCACAGTACAAAGAATCTTCCCATTTCAGACCTCTTAAAAAAGCTCTGTATAACTTACCCATTTTTCAAGGGTGCAAGCATAAGTTACAAACTTCGCTAGATTATCACGAGACCGCTTTTTTTTCCCTACTCCCTCTCCTACTGGAGTGAGTGTAAAGGAATGGGTTTCAGTCTCATGCAGTCTTCTTAAATCTGCATTTCCGTACCATAGTCTGTCTCTAATTTGCATGTTTGAAAGTTTCTTATTGAGGTATTAAATCACGCTTTCAAGAACAAAATTTGCTGAAAAAAACAAAGGGGCTGCTTGTTTTGGGGCCTGATGAATAGAGCTGCAAATAACTAGGAAGCATCAGCTCCTTGTTTGTCATTTATTTCTTCAGATGGAAGAGCAGTGCTATTCAGTGTGATCTCGCATCAGTTTTCTTTGCTAAAGAGTGGTGGCTGACAGTTTCACTTCCCTGTGCTCTCTTTCAGGTGAGAAACCATACAAGTGCACATGGGAAGGCTGCGACTGGAGATTCGCTCGCTCGGATGAACTAACGCGCCACTACAGGAAGCACACGGGGGCAAAGCCCTTCCAGTGCGCCGTCTGCAATCGCAGCTTCTCCCGCTCCGATCACCTGGCTCTCCACATGAAGAGGCATCAGAACTAAAAGCTGGACTTGTCGCTGAGGCTGTTTTGTATCTATGCAATTTCCTATTGACTCTCAACATACAACTGAAATTAGTTTAATTTTTGATTATGGGTTATCCATTTAAAAGAAATCTCGAAAGGAACTGGAAATGTATATTTTGTATATTTATGCGGAAAAAGGGAAGACACTGTATCACAATACCGGAGTGTTTGGTCATTTGTTTGCTTTCATAATGTGTATGGCTTTAGTCAGCAGGTTCATCTCTTTACAAGTATTATATCTCAACACATTGCAGCTTTATACATATTTTTCCTCTTGCGGTGTTTTGACCAAAGCACTGTCATTATGGTGACAGTGTTTGGTAAACAAATTAGAGGATGCAGATGTATGCACACAGTGGAAAAGCCATAAACGGTAATCTGTCAGGTTTTTACTGGACATATAAATACATGTGTTTTGTTGTTTGGTTTTTTTTGTTGTTGTTTTGTTTTGGTTTGGTTTTTTTTAACGTTAAGCCGTTCTGTGGATATAAAATACATAGAAAAATTCATAAACAGCCATAGAACAAAGCCATTTGTTCTGTGTGTTGCATGTTTGCTATGACAAAGATTTTGTAAATATGCAGATCAGCTTTTTTAGGTTTATTACAGAAGTTTTCTAAGAAACATCTGAAAAAAGCAGTTGTTTTACATTTGATAACACGGCACATTTATGAAAAAGTTACTTATATACCTCTCAAAACAGAACCAGCTTAGCTTCATTTTTCTTAAGAGAACTGAACTAAGCCTTTCAGATGTTTTGTACCTGTTAAACACAATGGTGTGCACTGAATATTCAAAGTAGGATTTTGTTTTCAAATTGCTTAAAAGGGCAAAACAAGGAGAATGAATTGTAAAGTCAATGTTGGAAGCTGAAATAACGGGGATAGTTAAAATGAACACAGAATGTTAAACCTCTTACTATAAGCTAAACTTAGTATCACTTTAAAAAGAAGGATTTAGGATGCAGTTTCCATACGCAGACACGTTAAGCTGGTTCAACACCAGTATGATCTAGTTTGATGTGGATATTGCATGTACTTTACTAGGAGGTAAAGGATACAGTAGTTTTGTTTAAAATTACAGTGCAGTTTAGTTAATCCACTGTTCAGATTGACACACGCAGGGGAAAATTTACTGCTGACAAAAGTAGCTGAAACTCCACTGAAGTCAAAGAAATGGTGCCCCTTTTTGCTAACAGTGACTTTGATCCACCGTGCTCAGCCTTGAAATAGTAGATGAAGGGCCAAAGATGAGGTTAGACCAGGTGGGATTTGGCCAGACAACAGGAGAAAACCAAACAAACCTAGTAAGTGTCTGAACTTCACAAGCCGTAATATTAAGCTGTCAACCAAAGCCTAGAATAGACAATCAAACTACCAAAAAAGGGTCTTGCAGGAAAACCTTGCTTTGTTAAAACCGTTATTTGTCTTTATTTATTTGTGGTATATGATAGACTCTTTTTTTTTAAGACAATTTTACGTATACTTGATAAATTATAGTTTTGTTTGTTATAGTTAGAAATGTTGCTCTTTAATGTAAATAGTTGACAAATGATGTAAATAATTTTGTAAGGCTTCAAATGTTTATACGTGGAAACACATGCATAAATTGGTTGCTGTTTTGCTTCTTTTGCCTCCCCCTACCTTATTTTTGTATTGTGGTATTTCCTATGCAAATGATGGAGCAAACAGCTGTATAGTTGTAGAATGTTTTGAGAGAGAATGAAATGGTTTATATATAAAGACTCTTTTTTTTTTTTTTTGCTAAATAAAACAAAGTGCCTAATGTGTGTGGGTGCGTGCGTGCGTGTGCCCTCTCTAGCTCCCGACAATGGAACTTCTGTTTTTGCAGTGAGAGCTGGAAATCATGGCAATATTAAGCAGAGAGTGTCTGTTCTACATAGGAGGGGCTGCCTCCTTGGAAAGTACCTGGCACTTCTGCCTCCTGCCATGATGGAAATAATAAACGTGAAGGGATAAAGGATGGTGCTTTTTTGCCATCTGAACTTCAAAGAAAGTGTATGGTTGCCTGAAAACTGTTGCAATTGTCCATCCACAGTAGCGTGACTGGAAATCAAAGGTATCTGTTGCATGTATAGAGGTATGCAAATTCTTTCCCACTTTCAGAATGGTTAAAATCTATTCACACTCACCAGCAGTGATGCCCAAAAGACGTTTCTCCCCAAAAAGGTGCTTTCATGCCTTAGAAAGGCAGGAAGGTCCCATAAGCAGCGCTATACAATGCCTGCCACAGCAGTATCTCCTTTTCAGTATTTCTCCCTTGGGAGAAGGAAGTACAGTTCACCTGAAAAATTTGAGTGGATGTGGATGTTCAGACTTGGGGGGGGGGGGGGGAGTACATCTGTCATCTTGTCCTTTTCTCCAAGCTTGAAGAAAACAGGCACGCCAGACTTTTTAGAAGAAATTCATCTTAAACTAATAAAAGAATCAGTTTAATCTATGGGCAAATTATAATCAAATCAATTATCGAATTATTCAAAATTCCATTATTTTTTTATAAATTCTGACTCATAAATCCTTTTTTGAATTTCTCTGTTCTTCCCTTACAATGAAACTTTGATTTTTTTTAATTAATTTTTCTCTCTTAATTAGCTTCTCCCCTGTGTCAGCTAATCTATCCATTTAAAAAATACCTAGAGTAGAATGAACAAAAGTCAGTGAAGATGCGGTTAATCACCAAGAAAATCTCCCTGCATCTCACTAACTGCATAACTGCAAAGATAAGGGTGATGTTTTGGTGAATAGGGAGAGACCTCCCAGAAGTATTGCTGTGGCATTGCCCTTTTCTGATCCAGCCATTAGAAAAATGCCCAAGTTTCTTTGAGGCATTTCTGCTTGGAGAAGGAGCTGGCACTGAATTGGGCAATCGTCCATGTGCTGTCACTGTGAAAGAGCTACCACAGCTTGTTTTGCTGGGTGCAGGGTAGTGTAACAGCGGTGACACGGAGCATTGGGAGCAGCAAGCTGCTCTGTTTAGCTCAGCCCCCCAGTCTGGGGCTAGGCTGGTGGTGGGTTTGATGGCCCTCTAGTCTTTGCTGTGTTTTGTCTCGAGTCCATAGATGAGGGCAGCACTCGCTTCTGTGTTTCCCATGTCTTTTCACAACAAAAGCCTGCTGATTGCAGGGTTTCAGCCTCCAACATTGCCTCATACTTGTTTTAGATGTTTCTATTGCTCAGCTACCTGGTTGCATAAACCAGCTTAATGGCTTCATATTAATCTTGAATGAAAGGCCATAATTAGGCCCGTCTACTTCAGCAGCATTTATCCTAATGCAAACAGAGAGAGAGAGAACAGATCCGTGCACCAGGATACATTACAAAATCAGAGGTAGAGGGGCTTTCTTCTCTGGCAAGTGTTACAGCTGCAACGCGCAATATTAATATGGAAGTTCAACAGCATGCCTGATCTAAAAACCTGCAAGAAAAAGCAGGTCACCATAGCCCCTCGCTCAGTTCCTTTAAAGTGGTTGGCACAGAGTCCCCCAAGGTTCTGAGGCCACTCTCAAATTCAACTCTCCAATTAGCTTTCAGAACCCAAATTATCATTCCATATGAAGATGGAAAATCTAGTGGGCCTACTGGCTTTTCTGGTGGCCATGTGAACACCTTGTCCTCTTGACTAGGTGCTGAGTTCCTTTCTGTGGTTTTCATTGTGAGTTTAGGGCCTGACCCTCCACAGAAGTACCTCTATGCCCACTTGCGATCTTTGTAACATCCATTACATGGGATCCTTGTGTGGATCCTTGTTTTAACCTGGTAGGTAAGGTGCCACAAGGCTCTGCCATGCTCTTCAGCTACAAACAGTAGTGTTGCTGTTGACCTTCAGGAATGAGAGTCCGGCTCAACAACTGACTATTAGCCAAAAGAATGTGGTGGATAACTCGTGCTGAATAATGCATCCTGGCACTTCAAGTGTATTAGGACAGAGGGAATTTATTAGCGGCTGTAAGTAGCAGAAGCAGCCCAATGGGTATGCTTTTAATAAAGTGACTTGCATACTTTGCTTGTGTTTACTTATTCCTTTTTTCCACTACTAACCATTAGGTTGTTGTTGTTGTTGTCATCATCTGCTGTGTTTCCAGCACCCTCACTAGTGCTGCTTGTTTAGGATTTGGGATTTAAGTAGACTCAGGCAACTGGAGAGCCCATGACAGACCAGGCAGAGCCCTGTGTGTCTACAACAAAGGCCTGTCAATGGTAAACGAAGAGCGCCATGGTTCCCCAGGTTCCTTTGATGTCGTTATTGTCCTTTTTAAAAATAGTTACTGTTTATATATAAATATGTATGTAAATACATATTGGCGTGTGTGTGCAGATTCATTTGCATATTCAGTTCAACTCTGAGTCCTGGCAAAGACTTGCTTTTGCCAACCTGTCACACCACCAAGCTCCAAAGGTTAGCTGAGGAGAAAATGGGTGCCCCTATGTTTCAACAGCAAATTTCCAAGCGATTGGGGAAATTTAAAAGTCTCTGTTCCCTCCTATGTGTACTGTATTGAGAAAGAAATCCAAGAATGAATTTCTGTTTCCAAGGAGTAGATTATTTCTTTATTTTGAAGTCTTCTAAATTAGAGAGAGAGAGAGCTGTGGGGAGAGGGAAGGGTGGTTATATTGCAGAAACAAAGTGAATTCACACTGAAAAAGAGAGTAACTCTTCAGCTAGGCAGTTTAGAAATATGAGTTATTTCTGCAGAAAAACCTGTGCAGGTGGCAGCAGACAGCATTCTGAAACGAGGTCTCAAGGGTAGCTTGTCAAAGCAAGCCCCCTCCTCCTTCCTTAGCTCTGCTTTTCCTTCCTGGTCTCTGCCCCATCCTGTTTCTGTTGCCCATCACTCTCAAGTTTAATTCATATTTCTTACTGCTCCCATAGCTCCAGCTCCTGCTGCTCTTTCCCAGCTGTTTGGGCAGCTGCTGGCAACAGGCTTGGGCCAGTCCTGCTCCTGCTTCTGTCTGCATGAGGCCCACTGCTGCACTGCTACCGATTGGGGCACACTTCTCACCTGCCTCGGGTTTTAATTCGTGGCATAGGGAATAACAGTGTAGCTTGTGTACTTTCTGCCAGTCTCCCTGTGTTGTATAACCAGAGCAAACTTTTTTCTTTAGGTACAGCGCTTGTGTCAATACATAGAATATGCTGTTGCTACTTTTGCACCCAGTGTGATCTTTTTTCCACACAGGGAAGATAATTAAAGCCTTCTCCTTTCCATGGGATCGAGCAAAGGCATGTCGTGCCAAGGGAGATTCTTGCATTTTTGAGGCAGCAACTCAGAAAGGTTTAGCTCTTCAGAGTGGAGTCATGGGGATTCCAGCCTTGGTTTCTGTGCTGACCTCCCCATTTTCCTGCCTTACTCTTTTTTTAATGTAGTAGAGTTAGTTCAGTGGCTTTGGCTACAGGAAACTTTAGAAAAATATGATTTGTCTCTTTCTCAAGAAACGAGGAGTCACATTGGCTGATTTGCCATCTCCCCTGCCTGGGAAATCAAAGTCAGAAGTCTCTTCAAAATAATATCCCCAAAGGCCATTTCTCTTCCCAGCCTCAGTTGTTTCTGTTTATACTTTTTTTCTTTAGCTGGCTATTGTTATTGTGGTTTGTCATTATTTCCAACCCATTGGGGTGTATTGCTAGACCAAAAAAAGGATGTAGACCCTTCAGAGGGACCAGAGTCCCAGTCTCCCAGGTCAGTATCCGTGCTGCAAAAATGCAGACTCATTGCTCTCTTTTTCCAGTCTAATGAATCCACCAGTCTTGGCTACTTGCTGGCCTGGCTTTGAAGAGGATGAGTGCAAACACAGTGAGCTCTCACCATGTCTCTGAATAGTCCATGGCCTGCCTGGTTTCCTGCGAAGTTGGGGACTTTTGGCTTTCTTATGGACAGGATGAGCCAGTACCACATCTCCAGGCCACTGGAGGATTGTCCTGCTTTGTAGGTTAGTCTGTCATGAAAGGAACCATCACCAAATTCCTTCAAGATGGTGGCTTTGCAAAGAAAAGCAGCAGCAGCTTGTGAGAAGCTTCATGCTCTATGCATACAGAAAATGAACCAGAAGAGTGCTTTTGATATTGAGACCCCAAGAGGATTTAGGCAGAGTAATACCTTGTTTCTGGATCCTGAAAGGGAATGAATATGACCTGAGTCCCTAACAGCATGAAACCTGAGGCTCTGTTGCATATCTACACAAGCACAGCTCTAAGATCATAAGGAATTTTAAACTCTTAGATTTATCAGAATTTAACCTGTAGGGTTAAACATTGGCAGTGTGAAGGTTTTTCTGGACTGTGTGCTTACATTACACACCACCTTAAGTGCTAAATCCCTTTTAGGTGGATCAGATGTTTTGCTTCTGTGAGGAGAAGCAATGTGCAGCTTCAGTAACTCACATGACTGGAGCAGGCTTGAGAAATCCATTTCTGCGGGCTGCATTGGCACCAGAGACAGCTCAGAAGTCTGGGTCTGTGGGAGCAGCTTTTTCCCTTGGTAGTAATGGTGCAGAGCTGGCATCAGGTGAACAGTTCCACTACCTTGTAGGTGACTCTGGGAACCTTGTGCACTTTAGGCTGAACTGGGGAACTGGATCGCTAATTGAAATTATACTCACAAAATAGGGTTTAATTTGAAAAACTGATGTATTTAAGTACGACACAAAAGAAGGCCTAAAGTCTGAGTGTATTGCTCTTGGGGAGTTTTCATAACAAATTGCTGCTTGCCAGTCTTTTCATCTGCAGTGTCTCCTGGGGCTGGATCCAGACTTGATCCTTCAGAAGATATTTATTTTCCAGTTTTGTTTGAATACAGTAAGATTTCTGTTGCAGAAGATAGCAGAATTCTTGCCAGATTAACACCTCTGTTACCTCTGTTGCCCATTATCAGTCAGAGCCTTATATGGTTCAAACCTTTCCCCTCATCCCGTCTATGAAGAATCCCTTGAATGAACACGCAAATTCACAAACTGTTGGTAAGAAAAAGAATAGAAATGTGTTCAGGTACACATGAAGTAGAAATTGTTTTGGCTTGTTTTTTTGTTCTCTGTCTTCTCATATAAATAATGAAATAGCAGCAGTTTTCCTATACAGATATTTGTAATACTATTACTAAATTTACCTGTGTCTTCCCCTCCATCCCAAAAATTATCAAATCACTGCTTTCCTAATACTGCATTTGGTTTTTCTCCTGTGCTATCAGGCTAGAACTACGAGTCATTGCTCCTTTGAAGAAACACAGACAAATAGGTAAGCCAGGCTCAGTGTCCCCAGGGGAAAACTTACTTCATTTCTGAAACATTAACAACAGCAATCAAATGAAATGTGAGTATTTGCAGGGTACATTCTGTGCCTTAGGACATTTAAGCTAATTTCTTGAATAAAGGAGCTTTTCAGTAACCTTAAAGAAGTGTGCCCTGAAAAGACAGTTCTGAATACCAGCTATTTCTGACATGTACCATCTGCAAACAAATTAAGCTCAGGGAACCCACATGTTCCTGTTTCATTATCTTTGAGAGAATATTTAGTGTATTTATGTTATTTAACTTGCATATAGTGACTGGTAAATGATCCTTTATTTGCTCTTGGCTGGGATTGCTGTTTTGTGATGGTCCCTTTGAGGCACCTCCTGCTGTTTCTCCTCCCTGTTATTCACTTTGTCCCCAAAGTGGGGAACAGGGTCTTAGCTGGGGTCTGGTGACTCAAAAGAGAATAATCACCTGACCAGTCTTCAACTTGTTTACAAGCAAGTATTCTTTCCATGCAAATGCCACCAGCCACTTCTGCCATAAGGTGTGTGGGTTGGTGCACTTCACTATGTCTGGAGAAACATCTGGGATGGGCGCATTTGCTGATAAAACTGAATAAACTTGAACTGTATGCTGTTTGCAGAACTGTGGTTGGGAATGGTTTGGCCCATACCTGGACAAACACCTGATTTGAGTTGTTTTCCAGTGCTCAGTGTAAGTGCAGAAAGTTCCCATCTGCTCCATCTTGGACTTTTACTCCTTAGAGCCATTGGGGAACTGGCAAAATAAATAAATGGTTTGGTTTGGTTTGGTTTTTTTTCCACAAGTGTCTCAGCCTTGCATTTAAGCCCAAACATCTGAAAAAGCACCACCCTTAGCAATTAATGAAAACAAATCGATCTTACAGCGAAGGCAATGTATACGAATAGTCTACAAGCAAATATATATGTTTATGCCATCAAGATGGATAAGCAGCTTTCTCCATGCAGCAGCATAATTGTACAAGCATTGTTTGAGCAATCACAGCTGTGTCTGTACTAGTAAATTAAATGTGGTCCAGACTGTTCCCTGGTGCTGAGGCCTATGGAGGTGGAAATGGTGCATCCATACCAGCCTCCCCTGTCCTCCTTGCCCTGCACACAAGCTGCCTGCTGAGAGCGGCCCCAGCCCGTGCCAGCTGTTGGCCTGTGCTTGGGAATTGTTTGGGAAAGTTGGCCCTGGCTCCGCTGTGCCAAGCACTGTGCTGACAATTGAACAGCACAGACAATTGTCATCCAGTGCCTGGGAATGTTCCCCAGCGCTGTTTCATTTACCAGGATGGGCATTAACTTTGGAGTTCGAGCTTTGGCAGATTCAGCTCGGCTTCCCCCCCGACTTTAAAAGGAGGGAAGCAAACAAACAAAACCCCATTGCATTCAGAGGAGTAGTTCTGCTGTATGTGGTCCTTCTTAGAGCCTGAGAAATATGCAAATGTGCAAATACACAGGCTCTATTGATTTGCTTCAAATTATCCTGCATTGACAATAGAATAAAGGCAAAAGGCAGAAATTACCCAGAAAATTGCCTTACTATTAGGAAAAGGGAAAAGACATTTAATTTTTTTTATTTCATTTCATTTTATTTTAGTGAGTGACAGAGCTTGAGGAAGAACTCTAGTTGGGCAGTTCAGCTGGGAGGCTCTGCAGGGACCTATGTAGAAAACAGGGGAGGAAATATTCAGATATGTTCCTTTAAAAATAGAGAGAGGGGGAAAAAAAATAGAGAAAAGAAGAGGTCTAATCCCTTTGAAGCTTGCAGTTTTATGAGAGCTTTGTCCTTGGGAACCGTGCACCAAAGATGACTAGAGCCGCTTCAGGCTTTGCAAAATTACTACAAACATAAGGTGAGTGGCTTTATCATAAAATTGGAGTGGTCATTAAAACTTCAAAGGAGACATATGACCTGAATTTTACCTGTCACAGTCTGGAGTATTTATTAGAGGAAGATTTGATTCCTTTCTTTAGTTAACAACCTGGTACTCACGTGAGGTCATGGGCCAGATTATAGTTTTCATTGGTGGTATGACAGATTAGATGTTAATATTTTATTGCTCCTGACCTTGGGAATCCATAAACCATTGGACAGGTGAGAGCTGAAGAAAACTCAACCTGAGTTTAGGAATGAGAACATATTTCTAATACCTGAGTGTGGTCACAGTGGTACCTATCCATTGACTAGCACCTAACTTTGCTGACTTTGATCTGACACAAACCTCAGAGCATGTTAGGGATTGTAGTGCTTGCTTTAGGAGCCCTGCCAAGTAGTGTGATTGCCCATTTACTGAAAATCTTGAAATAAGAATACCTCAAAAAAGAGACAGACTCGGCAGTCAAAATGGTAGCAAAAGACACTGCAATAAAACCATCTGTTTCCAGTAACATCCATGTGTTCTCTCAACCTTGGTCCTTCCTCCTAAATTTGCTGGTGGTCTCTGCCTGAGCCACAGAGAGTGGTTCAGCACCTTGTCATCTCACAGGTACAGTCAGCCCCTTTCCTTCATTCTTGTTGGGGCGGCCAAGTTGGTCACCTCTTCTACTGCCTTGGTTCCTTCTCATTTTCAGCTTTCCCCTTTCAGCCCTTTGGAACTCTTCACCTGCAGTCAGATCTGCTTATGGCTTCCCACCTTTCCTTACAGAATTTTCTGCTATTCTTCTGCCTACTCCCAGTAACTGCTTTTAATGTCCCTTTTAAATGAGCAATTGCCACACAGATCTTTGACATCCCAGTCTGCTTGCATTGCATCTTAGCAGGCATATGTGGGAATATTCTTGCCTGAAACTGTGCTTTTAAATGATCAGTACAGTTTTTCTGATATTTGCATTAGACTGCGATGCCTATTGTTTTAAGAGAACATAGCATCAGCATTTTAACAGTACTCAAGTGGGATCCTCCGAAAAACTGTAATCTGCACATTCCAAGGTTAGTGAAGTAACTTCTGCAATGTTCTACCCGAGGAAATAAAAGCATTAAGAGCTGCTTTGATTGAGAGACATGGAATGGCTGTGGCCCAGTTGAGAGCACAACCTGCAGGTCTGGATTCTGAGACAAATACCAACCCTTGTAACTATCTGCAAATAGTTTCCTAGGTATAGATTAAAACTGGGATTCCAGTGGTCTTTAGGTGCCTAATCATCCCTGGATGATGATCAGGATGTCCAACTTGCTGGTACTTATAAGGTTACCTCTACGATCAGCCTAAAAACAGTGGGCCTTTTACTTCCTAGGAGTAATGATGGTGGTAGCCAGCTCTTGCATAAAAGGCTTGTTAGAGGACTACTTTTCCAAAAATTGAGAGGTCCACAAGGTATTTGACATTATCCCACTGTTGAGGTGCCACCAGCATGGCATCTCTGGTAGCCTTGCCCTGGTGGACAGGAAGGTACAAGGACTCCTTCCAAAGAAAGATTGTGTGAAAGGAAAACTGAATTTATGCCAGCTAAATAATTTCTAAGCCAATGACTGTTATGGTGCATAGCAGTAAAGTAGACATACACAATCTAGAAGTTATTATTTTAAATGCAAACTTGTCTACAGACAGCTCCATGACAGGACTGGCTCAGAGCTCTTCCAACAGCACAATTAAACTTGCAGATAAGGTTGCAATCTTTGAAATAAAAAAACAAACTACCAAAAAAACCCTCCCCCCCCAAAAAAAAAAACCAAAACCCAAACCAAACAACAACAAAACAAAACCAACCCAAACAAAAAGAAAAATCAGTAATCTAGAGGTGCAAGCCTGTTTTCCTACCTGAAAGCCATCCACTATTCAGCAATGAAGTGACAGAGAGCTGCAGCTCTCCTGAGCCTTTGACCAAAATGTCTTTATCTAGTCTCTTCACCTCCACAGTGACATAAAAACTGTCATCTCATCTCCTTTACTCTGAATCATCCTCCTTCCCTCATCCTCCCTTGTTATCTCCCAGTCCTAGCACCAGATTATCCTGATCATTCATAACCTGTCTTTGCCTTTTTCCTTTCTCCTCACCGTTGGAGGTCGTTGTGACCCTAGGGACAGCCTGGATGGTGGCAGGGTGGGTTGTCCACTTTAGCTGAGGCTATCTCACCACCCTGCTCCCAGTAAGATCATTTCCTTTTCCAAAACTGCAGAGAGAGAGACTCATCCTCTTTTTCCTTGCCACATCAGGCCCATTGCATTCCCCCTACTTTCTCCTACCGCACCAGTACCCCAATACCCTCATGTACGAAAAACCCAGGATTAAATTGTTCCACCACCAGCTAACAAGCCACAGCAAAACTGGCCTGACTGGTTGGAAACCAGCCAAGTAGCAATAGTGGATCGTGTGTCATGGGTACTTACAGAAATGAAACATCACAGCACTCAAATAGAAAAGGAAGACTTGATCCCAGGCCATGAGGTGTAAAAAAGCTTTGTTGAAATTTTTGCCAGTTGAAACTGATCATAAACTCCTTATTGCCTCTGCTAAAAGGGGCCTGGCAAGCATCTTGCTGGGAAACAATTTTAATTTTTTTCAGTTACAGATGTAAGAGTTACAAACTGGATGCAATCCTGAGTGAGATTTGTGAAGCAAATAGACTCTCTTGAGCACCTTGGAAAAAAATGCTACAGAATAAAGTCCAAAGGTAGGTTATTTACATTGCTGTTTTATTGAAAAGCCTGTCTGAGACAAAATATGTAGTGTGACTGCCATGTATAACGATGTGACCCCCCCCCAAAAAAGGAGCTAAGGCTTTCAGCATAATGTTTCCGGGAAAGTCTGTTTCCAGCTTCTATTATCAGCGTTAAAAGAAGCTCTTAGCACTGGTAGGATTTTGGCTTAAGTGGTCAGGAGACCAAGCCTTAAAGTGTCACAATAAAGATGAGTGTTTTAAAGAATAATGTTAGTAGCAAAAAAGCAACCTATGAAAGGTTCCAGAGACTGGGTTTGGGCAAACAGAGAAATCTGTAAAGGCTTGAGCTGTGTTTTTCATAGGTAACAAAGAATTCAGTATTCAGTATTTCAGGCTAGGACTAGAAATAAACGAGGCTCCTGTACCCAAATAATCATAATACATGCAAAAGCATACATTCCTTTAGTAAAGATGCACACTTGCAAGTGCCACAACCAGACAAAGCATGTCAAGTACCTTTTACTGGACAGGGTGCATCATAATGTCCAATTCTGTGTCACAAGTCAGGCAAGAATGAAACAACAGGATTAAATGGGCAGTGGATAGTGTCAGAAGTAGGCACCATTTGCATCCGGCCTCTCTCCTGATGTCTGATTCCCTGCAGAGCTGGTCCCAGCCCACCGTCAAGACTTGCTACAACCTGGTCACACTGCTCCAGCCTCTTGGCTTTGTCAGGTCAAGCCCAGTCTGTGGTCTTTCCGTGCCACTATGCCATGTCCACTCCACCCCCATGTTCCCCCCAGTCCTGCTTCCCATTCCCAAAATATTTCTTGAAGAGTACTCCAGATTCAATACTCCATCTTACTGCATTTTTTAATCCTGCACAGTCCTTCCTTATGCCCAAACTGCTTGTTTCCATTAGCAAACCATAGCTGTTGTCTTCCTCTTTCTCAAGCTCTTTATCTAGACTTGCTGTCTGTGTTTATCCCATTGGACCCAAGAGTGCTTCCCAGTTCCCATGTCTGGATCTGTGGTTAGTCATGCCCCAGCTGCATGCTGAGATGGAAACCTGGACATGTGTTCTGGATGGGAGCTGCAGCGTGTCCCAACAGGCCTGGCGGTTCAGATGACCAGGAAATGATGGCCCTAAGATATGCTGCAGAGCAAGTAAGTACAGATGCAGCTCCTGTTTCTCAGCTATCTGGCTCTTCAGTCCCAGGTCTCAGTCCAATTTTCCATACTCAGTCATCACTCTTGTCTCCACACCCGGCCAGCCTAGGTTTCTATTCCCCGCTTTGGGACAAATTCACAAAACTTATCCTCCCAGTGGATCCCATTCTGATCCTCTGGTATGATTTTGATGTCTCATCCTTTAGACCACATCTCTGCTACCTCTTCCCACTACCTTGTTTCCAGCAGCGATGTCCCAGGGGATGCAGAAATGATAAGTTTCTTTCTCTTGGTTCTTGTATGTGATCCCTTTCCATTTCCTAACCATTGCTAACAGCCACTAAGTCATGAAGAAAGCCTTCTTTGCTTCTGCCCAGTTGCTTTGCAGGGACACTCAATGCATGATTCCTACAGGAATCATGCTTTTGCCTCTGGTCAGAAAAGGACCCTGTAGACATATGATGACAAATGCCTTGGACATATTGTTGACTGTAGTGTGACCGGGGACCTTGATTTTACACACACAGTGAGACCAGAGTCTTGCATGGGTGATTTAGAAAGAGATACCTGCCCAGACTTACGTGCTGTGCCTGGAACCATGTTTGTGCGGTACAGTCACATGTAGGAACTTGTGAGAAATGCAAGCATGTTTAGCGATACTGAAGCAGTTTAGCCTGAGACAGTTAAAATACCTGCTCAGACGAACCTCTGAGCAGGTGTACACCTCAAATTTTCAAAATTTTCAGTTTCCTGAATTTGGGTAGATTTTCATTGGAGCAGGGAAAGGCAAAGAACTAGGTTTGTCATCATTCTGCATTTCTGAGGTCTGCCAGAAAAGCTCAAGAATTGCTTTGAATGCCCCAAAATCATTTCAGAAATAGCAGGGGAATAAAAAGAAAACACTGCAGGAGATAGACAGACACCTGTAAAATTTCAGGCTATATTGCTACATTTTGTTAGATTACAAGCAATCCTACCTCAGCTGGGAAACGCTTACATTGTACTATACAAGGCTCTGGATGGGTGAGAGAAGACAGAAGGCAAAGAACAGGGTGGGTAAAGTCCAGAGATTTCGAAAGGGCAGCACTCTGTGGGACTTGTACTGTTCTCTTGTACTGTTCTGCGCTCTAACCTTTCGCTGTGGCAGGGACAGACCCAAGCACAGCCATCTTCAGTCACTAGCCTCACACTCTGTGAGCCTGGAGGGAGCTGGAGAAGGCAGCCTGAGTGTCTTCACCACCAGCCTTGTTTCTGAGATGCTCACTGGACCTATGGTGGCAGCACAGCTGTTATCAACCCAAGAACCACCACTGCCTATGCCATTACTAGCCAGGTTCAGAGAGCACTCAAAGACATGACTGTCTGTTGCCGTGCATTTTCGTGAATCCAGGACATAAAGGCTTTGCCTCTCAGTATAGGATCACTCTTTGGGACAGGGCACTCATGAAAAGCACTTGGCTTCCCATATCTCTAGGATATAATTAAAAAAAGTTCTTTAAACATTGTTCTTGTTCATGGCCTGGTCATGGCCTTTAGGGGGCAACCGGAGGGCAGAGCCCTCAGGATCATGAAATCATAGAATGTTTGAATTGGAAAGCACCTTAAAGGTCATCTAGTTCTAACCTCCCCCTGCCGTGGGCAGGGACATGTTCCACCTAGACAAGGTTGCTCAGGGCCCATCCAGCCTGTCCTTGAACACTTCCAGGGATGGGGCATTAGTAAGGTCACTGGAGTCTGATCCTCAACATTTAACTCTGCCTGATGATGGGCAATTACAATCCTGAGCTGGGGTGTCTCACACAGAGCTCTGCTGGAGTACTTCTGGGGCTGCCCAAGCAGCCAGGAGCCAGCATGCATCCCTGTTTTACCTCTTAGTGGAATCTGGACATGCATCCAAACCCAGGAGCTCAGAGGGGCTCCACACACACACAAACACACACACACACACACACCTCTCAGGGACCTGCCAAACAGCTGATGTTTGCTGAGGGTCAGCTGCTGTCTTATTCCCTTTGTGCAGTGTTATTTTTCCCAGTTCTGTATTTTCCCTCCCTCCAGCACACCACTTTCCTAGCTCCCTGCATTAGGTCTTCCTAACTTCATATTCTCTTGCTGGTTCCTTGGCTCTTTTGAGATGTGTATGGAAGTTGCTGGAGCTGTTGAAGTCTATCAGCTGACTGACACAAACCACAATGAAACAACTCAGGTCTCATACCACATCCAAGTCATCCTAAACCTAACAATACCCAATCCTTTGCACTCCTCTGGCTACTACAGCCAAGAGGAGCTGGGACTTTTAGGTAGACCTGTCATACCAAACCCAAGCAATTCACAGCCTCTTTGTTCCACAGCTGTATCAGGTTCTAGTCTGACTTG
>JAWWES010000001.1:65338066-65375988 GCA_035583135.1 Lophotriccus pileatus
GGTAGACCTGTCATACCAAACCCAAGCAATTCACAGCCTCTTTGTTCCACAGCTGTATCAGGTTCTAGTCTGACTTGAATGGGAGAGGTATTCTTAAAACTGCTTTTGTTTATTTATTTTCAGATGCAAATACCACAAAAATTAGATTACAGTTTGGATTTTGTCACGGCTGTCTCCTGCAAAGACAAGTGTCTGTAGCAAGTGTTTTCTGAAGGGTTTCTTCCATTAATTATATGCTGCCACCCACTTTTTTCCTTAAGGCGGATTTTGCATCTGTAATTTCCATGTGAATTTTCCTTCCTTTAAGGTAGTATGTCTCTAAGGTGGGCAGACTGACAGCATAGAAAAGGCTTCTACAGTCCAGGGGTCAAATATTTTTCCTCTTCTGCATGGAGGGATGGGAAGTGCAGAGACCGTGTGACAGAGAGCACTAACCCTGTGCTAATGCTGGAAGCAATTGCAAACAGAGGACACAGTGGGAGAATCCAGCATTGCCTTGATCCTGCAATCCCACATATGCTTGACGTCTGTAAACAAGGCGAAGCATAAGATAAACACAAAACAGTAAGGAGATGATAATTTGGAAGTTTGTTAGTATAATTTGGGGTTTTTTTACAGTTAAATGGCAGAGTGTTTTAGGTATCTTGCTGTGTATGGACACCCAGCCATTTGGCCAGAGATGGGGGCTGCCTACCAAAATACCTGCATTGCATAAACCTCATAGGCCAGCCACACACAGAGACTTCTCTAATCTCTCTGTGTGAAGTGTTGTGGTGCAGCATCTCTCTTGTGACATAGCGAACAATGCATGACTCACAAGAAAGCGTTCCTGCATATTGTTGCTATATGTCTTCATGGGAAAATCTGAGAACCCTAAAAACTACGGTTCTGTGATAACTGGATGTGATCATAACTTCTAATGAGTTTGTCACTGCTCTTTTATGACAGGTTTGCTGATACAGGAACTTTTGGGGCATCTATCTCTCTCTTCTGCTCAATAGCCCTTACTTGCCATAGCACTATGTCTTTTGTTTCCGTTTTTCTTTCTGTCCCTGGCTTAATGAATATTTATTTATTCTGTTAAATATGGGGCCATTTTTGAGGGAAAGATCAGACAGCCCATCTGCATGCCATGGGTATCCCTGCCTGATGGCTGAGATGCCTGGGAGAAGATGTGAAATGTGTGTTCTCCCTCCTCCTCCTCTGGCTCACAAAGGGATGCAAGCAGCTTCTTAAATATCTCGAGCAAGTGCTTTAAATGTGAGGTACTGAGTATAGAAGCATCTGGTACTGTGTCCTTTCTCAGCCACTCAGGCTTGGTGTTCATGGTCCTACCTGCTTTATGTTCTCTCAGCCCTGGAGGTAGAGTAGGGATGATGTGTGTACTTCCCGTGAAGGCTTTGCTACCAAGCTGCTTCACACAGTCCTACTTGAGGCCTTCATCACCCTGGATACAAATACATTATTTTCAAGTTCTGTCTTTCTACCATCTCATAGTTACAGAACAACCTGAAAACCATCTTTCCCTTCCCCCTTCCAGGTACTCTGAATGTACACTGGTTTAAAGCTCAGCCTTTTCACCCTTTGTAAGATGTTGATAGAAAAAGCAGAAACTTTCTTAGCTTTCAGACTGGTATTTTCACTCTGTCCCTGCTCTCATCTGCCCTTTAATTGTGTTGAATGTTTATTAGGAGTAATTGTGGTTTAAAACTGGAAAAGGAAATATTCTGCTTTGGCAAACCTTGCATGCAGAAAATCTCCTGCGAGTTGGTTGTCAGTTTATGTTTTGTAACTTTATTTGCCAGTACAGCTCAGGGAGTAGAAACTGAGTAGAGTCCGTTTTGACAAATATGTTAAACTGGTCCTCCTTTGAGACACCTGATTTCAAATTTTCCTACACACTTTTCCAAAACCTCCAACGTATGATTTGAGTTATTTTTTATTTTCCGATTGTATTAGTTGTGCTTCTTTTCATATACTGACAAATTGTATCAAATCACACTGCTTGTTACCTGAAGTAATAAGTGTTGGAGAATAAAGGTAGAAATGTACCAAAATGTGTGAGTTTTCTTCAGACGATTAATACAGGAGACTTCACAATGTTGGTAAAACCACAGAGAGCTATACCTCTTACATCTGTCTTTCCTTTTTCTTTTTGTCCTCATGTTGCACTGGCCTTGGCTGATGGAAATGCTCCCAACAGCACAAATAAAGCTACCAATCCCCTTGAGAGAATTTGAGTCTCAGATTTACACACTTAAAATGTTCAACCATTAATTTAAGTTTTTAATAGAAGAAAGCATGGATATGTATTAGTATAAATCAGAGTTCACCACTTGTTAAAGCTACATAGAGGCCCTGATGCACGTTATCATCGAACAAGATTTTTAGCTCTCCTAAGCACACTAACAGGACAACTGCGTTTGCTAAGAACTCCCAAATGCTCCTTAAATAAAACTGAAAGGAAACTGTAGCACTGCTGCTTAATGATAGCAAACAGAAAACAGAGAGAGAGCACTTGATGTTGAAAATCTAATTTTCGTCACCATGTATTTATCTGAGCTTAGCTCCCATTCTTGACTGATAAGGAATAACTAATCATGATTTAAGCATTTCTTCAAACCTAGCAACCTGTTGAACAGCTTCTTAATGTGCCTATCAATCACTTGGAGATAAGGATAGTTTGCACTCATAATAGCTAGTTGTAAAAATAAATAGAAGTTACTATAACTAGTTCAATCAACAATGGGATCTTTGAGTTCAGAGTGGAAGTAATCAAACAGTGAGCATGAATAGGCTGTAATTTTTCTGATTAACAAATGTTTTGCTTGTCATGTGATCTTGAAAGCTGCTCTTAGTTCTTTAGAGGACTAAAATACATTTCAGAATGTATATATTTACATTAGGGGGTTAAACAAATGTATGCACATACCAGTTATTTTCTAAAGCTATCTGTTCATGTAAAGCCTTTTTTCCTTTTTAATTTTAAAAAGTATCTTCATCCTAAAGTTAAATCCTCAACAGGCCACCCTACAAAGCATTTTGGATAAAAAAGGGAAATCTAGTAACACACAGAAAGTACCATGGAATGCAAACTACAAATTACCAACATACAAAATAAACATATTACTCACACCTCCAACACAGCTGAAAATATAACAGCCAACAGGAAGATGTTATATCTCAGCACCAGTGTCTGATCAAAATAACAGTGTCCATATATAGCTACTAGTTGTGTGAAAGGAGTAAGAGAACTATGTCTCTGTATGTATATACATCCAAATCAATGACATTCACAATCTGAAGACTGAGGGGACATTGATCATAGCTTTATGAATCCAAAATAGATGCTCTGATCACCTTCTGGAGGCACCTATCTTTGTCAAGATTATGTAAAGATCACAAGTCCCTCGCTTTATTTTAAATTGCACCTGTGCTGCACATCTAAAATAGTAAATGTAGATGATGTGTATATAGCTTTCTTCTGACCTCATGTTGCCTGTACAAAAATACAAGATCATCCTCTCTGTCCTGGGATAATCATTGCAGTGAGTTCAGACAAAGGTAGGTATGTCTCATACATTGTTGCTCATACATGCTCAAACCTGGAAACGTGTGCTCTTAAAAGACACGAATCACAGAACCACTCAGACAGGAAAAGACCTCGAGAGGTCTCTCATCCTACCTCCTGCCTAAGACAGGTGTGACACAAACTCACACCAAGTTGTTAATGCTTTATCTGGTTGTGTCTTGAAAAATTCCAAGGGGTGGTTGTGATTTTACTTTTTTTTTCCTTATAGCCACTCTGAACCAACCCTTTCTTCAACTTAAGGCCACCACCTCTCATCTTCCTGCCACACACCACTGTGTAGGACCTGGCCCCATATCCTTGCTGGCCTCCTTAGGTACTGGAGGCTGCTCTTGGGTACCTCAGCAGCTGTCTCTTCTCCAGGCTGAACAAGCCCCACACCCATACCTTCTGCTCAACATACGAGTGCTCCAAGTGGAATTAAATTACTGATGAAAATAGCTATGTTGTCAAGAAACCACAGCATATTTCCTCTATCAGTTTGTTACTTCTAACCTTGTTCATTCAATCATGAAAGGAGTGAGAGACAGCACTTGACAACTCTCTGAGGTCTTAAATGGTTAATTCATGCCAGATTTTTCTAGCATACAAAGCTTGGTCTGATTTCGCAAGGCAATGGGCACTCAAAACTTCCTTGTGTTTAACAACTCCCAGCAGCCACCCATCTATTAAATACAGCAAGGGTGTTGGCAATTTGGTTATTTTGGTATTCAAAAGGAAAAACCAGTCATGAGAGGAGAAACTACAAAGGAGCATTCTAAAGACCACGTAAAGGATGAGATTCACTGATGTCTAGGAGGCAGAGGAGGCAGAACTTCAAATACCACAGAGTTATCCCCAAAAAAAACCACCTTTCTGGAACAGCTGATTGTGTGGAACTCAATTTACCATACAAGATCCGAATCAGTTTTGTTTAAGGAAAAGAGGTGTTCTAAATGAGATGCTGTGACTACTTCTCCATCAGTTACTTTGATCTGATTTGACTCATCTCTTTTAATTTGAACACAACATAAGGATACAGCAATAGCAGCCGCTTCAGGACTTGATTAAAGAAAACAGAATATAACAAAGAGATGAGCAAATCTTCAGCATTGCAGTTTAGCTGGGGTGTGTCTTTTCAAAGAGCGATCCAGTTTTTATTTAGGGATCTCAGGTAGAGAATCCTCTTGATCCCTTAGTAGATTATTTCACTCATGTGTCTCTTTTCTGAACACAGAGGTTACTGCAAGTGTGTTCATTAAAAGGGTTCAAACAAGATATTTAGAATAATTTTCCAAGTTATTACTTAAATCCAATTTGTGTATGTGTGTTTGATTTAAGCCCAAGTCTATCACTGTACACTTGGTTTTTGTTCCACGAATCCAATAAGACCTGTAAGTAAATTCAGTGGGAAATCATGAATATTCTACTGAGGACACCCATAAGTATAGACCATTGGCTTTAAATAATGAGACCTCTGGAAACAATGCTGAGTAAATTTATATAAAAGCCACTCAGGTCCCAAATAATAGAATTCTAAAAAAAGTCTCCCCTTCAAGTAAATAAACTTCAGGTCCTTGACTACTGGTATGATTGTAAATGACATAATGAGAAATATTGCATTATTCTGGCCCTATTTAAATATTTTTATTTGATTTTGAGACTGAAGTAAGGGCTTACTTGTGTGCCAGCAATGGCTGCAGAGCATCAGTTCTCTTATTTTAGTGTAATAGACAGGCATCTGTGATGTTTGAAATCATATCAGTTGCAAGTTTAAAAGTTTAAAGCTTTCTCATAAATGCTGGCCATAAGGAAATGGATTAAAGAAGTAAAATATAGAACTTGCTGAACTTGTATCTATTTTAAACTGGAAGGATTATATCTGACAAAGCCTTTTGTTTTAAAGTAGCAATCGCAACAACAGCTTGAACAGATTGGGTTACTTAAAGGGCCACTGACAACTCAGGAGAAACAAACCCCTGTGACTTGAGACAGGATCCTTCAGTGTCTGAACTGTGTGCTGCATATCATCTGCTGCTTTTGTTCATTCCTTGCTCTCATACCACTGCCTTCCCAACTCTGTGATTCAATCAGAGAGGACATGGAATAAGGAGAGAGAAATTCCCTTCCTGTGTTTTCCACCCTCGTTGATGAGTTGCCTATCAGAGAACTGAGTGTGGCAGCCTGGGGAGAGATTGCCATCCAGCCCAGACCTGTGCTTCTGGGGAGGCACATGGCTGCCACATGGAGACCTTCTGCATTACTGGTTGAAAACACGGAGTGACAATTTAAGAAATCAAACTACAGTTAAAGTAGCATTTTTTAAATTATTTTGATGGGGGAAAAAAATGGGTAGTTTTGAAATCATTGTTTGAGCAAGGGCCACAAAGCTGAGAGAATATCAGTTAATGAGCAAGATTATGCAATCTGGCTGATTATTTCCCCTTTTGAATGTCTCCTGCAGCTAAGACAAGGGCCTCATTGATGTAGGACTATGTCTGTGCAAACTGAGGGCTCGAGTCAGGTGTGTGAACTTAGGTGTCCAGTGCCATTTGATGAGCACTTGGTGTGCGATGCCACTGGAATTCTCAGGGCAGCCAAGGGAATTAGATGGGGCAGGCTGATAGGGCACAGGAGTTCTGGGATGTTTTGGAGGCCATGTGAGATACCTCACAGCACCTTGGAAGTGTCTCAAGATCAGAGTCCAGGCAACTTAACTGAGCCCTAAATGACAGTTTGAAGGTGTGGGATTCAGCTCCAGGTTGTAGAAACCTAAGCTTAAGTCTCATTGCAGGCACAACATGGGAGTCAAGTGCTTGAGAAACGAGCAGGGTCAGTTAAGTTTTAGCAAACACAGTTAGTGGAGTCCAGAACTGTGCGGTAAGTCTTTGTGACAGATGGGCCATTCTTGCTATGAGCTGAATAGCTTTGTGGATCCTACCAAATGGACTGTATATTCCAGTTTTCATAGATGAGTGGCTATGCAGAGTTTTAAATGAACTGCCTGGTATGACCTTGAATATTGCAAAAAAAACCCCCCAAACCACCAGGAATTATCTGCAGCTATGTATGCAGGGAACTGAGCAAATTTGAGACAATGCCTGTTTTTTTTGATGAGTTGAAACTGAACCATTAATGTAATGTTTTTGTGGAATGTGGATGACACCTGAAGAAAGTATCTCCTTTTTTTATTCTTCCCTAAAATGTAGTTACTCATAGTAGGAACCCACTCAGCATGCAAGGATCTACCTTCCCCAAAGTCCTGTGAGGCTACTGGGAGTCCCATCCCCTGGTTTCTCTCCACATGACTCACTGCAGTGTCCATGCAGCTCAAGTTCTCACTTCTGGACAGTAGCACTGATTTACTGGGGAGGGAAAGAAATATCCAAGTCCTTGTCTTCTGCTTCCCTGCTACTTGTCCAAGTTCTCTGTGGAGCAGAAAGCCACATTTTTTTGCTGGTCCCTTTTCTGACATGAAAGTAAGTAGTTGTTTTGATGATCTGACAGCTGAAATCAAATGAAAAAATAAAAAACCTTCAACTTTTGCTCTCAAAATCTTGGGCCTTACTTATTTATACTTTTCCTTTGTTGAAAGTCAGTCTTCCTATGCAGGAGGCAATGCAGTTACTAGAATTTTATTTTGTTAAAAAAATTGATTGTCCTGTTACAATAAGAAGACATGCCAGTTTGCCTTTTACAAACCATGAAACACAAATCAGTGTTTTCATACTATCTTATTTGTTCTAGGTTTTGTGGCTGCACATAGTGGTAGAAAAAGGTCTTGTGCTGTTATCTACATACTAAATATGTAATAAAGATTATATGTAAAAATTTATATGTAGATTTGACAAAAATAACAGCACATTTTAGAAAAATTCAGGCAGTTTGTGTTGTCAGAAGAGTTACTGACACTAACAGTTTTAGCCCACGTGAAGAATACAGGAGATACTCAAGGAGCACCCAAGAGATTTTTTAAAGAAATGCTAACATGTTCTCCTTTATGGATAAAGTGGTCATGTGTGTATACCTGTATAGCTGCAAATACACTAAGTTCTCTCAATAACACAACTGTTTCCATACTTCCCAGTCATATTGGTCCCAAGGGACAGAGACACACAGTCCCCCACATCTGTATGACCTGGGAAAGACCTTGTCTAGGCAGCTGGTTGCTCAGGAGGCCATGGTATGGACATAGCTACAGCTGGGGCCAGGTACTACTCAGCTCTACAAGACTGCTGAGAATATGGATGATATATCAGCAGTAGCATCTAATAATAACAGATTGGCCTTTTCTAGAGTAATGGCTTGGGACAGGTTGTGGCTGCTCTTTTCTGCAATTTTTCTGAGGGTTTGAGAACAACATAAATGGTTGCTTTGTTGTATATAGCTGCAAGTTGCTCTATTAATAAACACCGTGTTTTGACAGTATGTGTCAGCAGAAATCAATTACTTGGGACCTGTGTGTGAATCCACATATTTTTCTTTTGATAAATTCAATTTTTGAAACAATTTACTCTCACACTTTAACTGCAGATATACAAAAACCTGACTGCAGCCCACACACTTCAGTGAAATTATGTTCTCATGATGTCTTCTGTGAATCAGGTTAAATTTTGGGGGCAAAGATAAAAGATTTGAAATTTATAATTAAAGCGTACTTCTACGTGAGATGCCATCCCTGACTGCATTAGAACCAACTTAACTGTCATCCTGGCTTCCCCTAGTCTTATTTAGATAAGAAGAGATGTCAAAAATGCACAAAATATATGAAACAAGACCAAAAACTAGAGTCAAACATCTTCCTTAATGCTAAATCTTCCCACTTCTAAATTTAAATTAATATTTCCAAAATACAGTTGTGAATACATTTCTTATTTAAAGCAAAGAAAAATCCCCTGCATGGGTAGGCTTCAAAACTCCCTAATTATTTCTGAGTCTTGTTACAGTCTGTCAGATAATTGTTTGATCTTCCACTCTTTTAAGTCAATGTCAAAACTCTTACTGAGTTTAATGGTTACAGAACTCAGACTGAAGTAGGGAATTTTAAAAATACAGCCTCTTGGCACCAGGTACCATAACATTTTTGAAGATGTATAATGTTAAAAAGGCTTTTTTAGCAAGCAGCAGAGTAAATTTCTTTGAAGTTTTACAGCCTATTGGGCAAATGAATACACAACAAGCACACAGTATGTTTACCCATTGAGGACTCGTGTGAGTTTTAAGTTACGAAAATTCTGAATGCTGTAAATGATGCTTGAAACCCTTGTTTGCTATCACAGTTTTAAATATCCAGATTTTTCACAAAAACTAGTGCACAGTTCTCTCCTGAGTACAGAACTGCATCTATGTTGTGGTGACAGCTCTATTCTTTAACCCCTAAATCTGGACATAACTTTGTTGTTTTGAGAAATTATTTTTCTAAGTTCAACTGTCTGAGTGGCTTTTGAAACACAACTTTCAGCAGGAGTAGTCAAGAACTGACTTTGTATTGGTATCTTGCCATAGCAATGGGTGACTCATTGCCAGACACGAAATCAAATTTACAGACAGAACCTGCAAGGGGCTTAGCATCTCCTTGCAGTTTCCTCCTTGGTAGTTCTGGTGGCCTGCATAAGGAGGTGCTTGTTGTACTGAGTGGGTCTGTCTACTTTACCTACTTAGTGCTCTGGAGGAATTATTGTTTGCCCTGTGTCTGTACTTGGAGTCATGCAGCACAGATGTGAGAGCAACCCACTGTCAATGTGGATGCAGGGTGCCTCCAAAAGGGGGAAAGCATGTCTTCCCTATGTCCTCCAGCAGTTTGCACTCTGCACAAGCACATGGTTCAGCCAGCAACCTCCAAAAAGTCTGGCGTGGCTGTACGAAAATATATTTTTCATTGCACTGCCTACTAGGCACAGATGCTTGTAGAACCAAGGTGGCTCACACTAAATCAAACACTGCTCCTCCCTCTTCTTGTACCTCACCAGCTGGTAATATGAATGCCCACAATGTGGCAACTCACTTGAGAAATATGGCATGTGTCTGGTCTATCTGTCTGCTAGTGTTTAATTTATCTCTTTAGCTCTATGGGGCAAAGATCTAATCTCCTTTTATGGGGAAAATCCTGTGGGGTTCTCGGTTGAGCAACTTCAGTTCTCATTTAGTTCTCTCACAAATTACACATCATACTGGAGTGAGACGTTGACATTTGTCAAAGGACATCCTAAGTCAAAGACATGGGCAGGTCCAGCAAAATATTCATCAAGACACCAAAGTATAAATAATGCATAAAATTGGTTGCAGAATCATGTACTGTATCAGAATTTGTTCCTGGACTAAAGTGTTAGGTGCTATTACAGTCAGGATACTGAGATGGTTTGTATGTTAACTGGAACCCTGTACAAATTAATAAACAAAGCTTAAACTTGTATTGAGCAAATTAGACTGGCATAGTTGCCAGAAAAACAGTTTTAATGGAAGGTGTGTATTTAGAAAAGGGAATCTGAACTGGAATCTTGGGCTGTGAAACAGCAGCTCATGAAACTCCAGGCAGGAATTAGGGACATGGTCAAGGCTTGGTAGTGAGACTATGCTAGCTTGTGCTGGAAATTGTCTCCAGGAATTTAAGACTTGCACTGCTAAAATCGCTAAGATAAGTGATCTTGGGTTTTGTTTTGGTTTGATTTAGTTTGGCGTTTTTTCCAGGGAAAAAAAAAATGAAAACAAGGCATTTAAAATTTCTTTGCTAAAATTTTGTATGACAATCTTCATCCTGGGAATGATTTGCCTGGTCAGAGACAAGCCACAATGTGTGCACTCTGGTAATGGAAATATCAAATTTCATTACAGACTCTTTCATGGAGAGGGCAGAGGGGTCCCCAGTAAGTGAAAAATTGCCATTAGCTGCTGTAGAATCAGACAATGTATATTATTTGGAACAGGAGGATAGTTAGCAGGCCTACATGGCACAAAGCACTGCTTTGCAATGCTACCTCTAAATGAGTCGGAAATAGTCTGTCTTCATGCAGTTTTCTCCTCAGGCTAATGAACTCTGCGTCTTGGCGGGGCTAATTAATCCATACGAAGTGCTATGCTAAATTGTGTTTGCTACCCACATTACAAGGTTTCAGGTCAGGTTGTCTACCATTGCATTCAACTGCAGCTGTGGCTGTGCCAAGGGCATCAAAATACCCTGCAAATGTGAGTCTCAGAGTGTGGCTCTGGCCATCCTCCTCAGAGCAAGTTCTCACTGCAGGCAGTGGGAACTAACCCAAAGGAGCCCATGACTGGGCCTTGAAACATCCAAGACCAAGATTTTGAATAATTGACTCTCTAGTTTGCCTCAAGATATTATGGTACTTTTCAAAGGCTGGTTCCAATATAGCAATAAGCCACAACAACGTGTGTGTTAGTATGCAATCGGTCCATGCCTCCAGTGCATTGGCATGGAGCCTTTACCACCCAAGAAGTATTCCCGGAGCGATCCAAAGCCTACTGAAATCTGTGGAAAACTTTCTATTGACTTCAGTTAGCTTTGATTTCCATTGACTTCAATGGGCTTTGGATCGCTCCCAGAAGTTCACATCCCTCATATGAAGAGTGTTTACATGAAGTGATCGTTAGATAAAATATACAAACAACTCTTGGAACAAGGACCAACACCTAAGACTCTTCTCCTTGGTGATGGATGCCATCAAACCCTTTCTTGCTTTCTCTCTCTGTGGGTCTCTGTCTTTACTTTTCATGCAGAGTGGCAACTTCAATGCAGTGGTGGCTGGAGCACTCCCTTGGGGGACTGGGGACTTAGAAGATGGGTAGCTGAACCTCTACAGATGGGAAACTACTATAGGATCTGTATCTCTTCCACGTTCTTCATGAACACCCTAACTGCTAAGTTGTTGTATACAAAGCAGTTGTTGGCAGCTCTTCCTTTGTCTAGGTTTTACAAAAAGTGGTATAAGCCACTCTGTTGTCTAGCTTGGTCTTTCAAGTTAGTGCCTTTGGCAGTCACATCTGGGCACATAGTTTTGCTTATCCTCCTGTCAAAAACAAGTTGAGATGGCAACCTCAGCATCTAATTCCAAATAAAACCTCCTTGATTTGGGGTTATCAGGAAGACTTATTCATATATTACTCTGGCACTGAAATTCTTTTTTATTATGGAATGAGAGTTTCTTGATGAGTAAATAATTGGTGCTGCAAAGGTTGTGGAGATGGTGATAAGATCTGAGGTTATAGGAATGTGGTAACTATTTGGTGATCATACAAGCAGAGTGGTATTTCCACAGCCAGATCAGTAAAATATCCCAGCAGAAAAGGAATTTATATGCTCAGAATTCTTTAATCAGCATTCTCACAGAGTAATAATTTAATATAATTATTTCTGACATACAGCTGAGGGTTTTTTCAAATAATGTAATCTATAGGCATATTGATTAATGTATTAATGGAGAGACAACTACCTAATGAAGTGTTTAGGTACTGTGCAGTTAACAACGAATGTGCTGTTAATAATAGTTAATGTGTACTGTTTAGTTAAATGCACACTCATTAATCAAAACAGAGCAAGCTATAACAGTGCTAAGTATTACTTTATCAGTGTATTGCCAGCTTGGACAGTGGTGTTAATTATAGGCCAGCTGTTGATAATCTTGCTCAGCTCAAGGAGTTACGTGTCCCATCAATATCCTCAGGAGATATTTCTACATTCACTCTGAGATGTTCCCTGAGGCTGCTCCCAAGACCACATGCACTGAGTCCGCCTCTCCACTGGTAGATTAAATGGTGCCAGGGCACTGGAACTTAAGTCATTAGCATGGTTGCTGACATAATTTTGGCCTGAGCCATGCAGCACTTCCCGAAACAATTCCCTGACACAACTGGGGACTCAGTAGAGGCCAGAGACTGTTCCCAGGTGGCCATATGAGTCTGGCCACCCTGGTTAGGGGAGTAAGAGAGTTTAATACTAATAGCATGGTACATTGTGAGTTGGCCAGTTTTGATGCTGGTCCCATGCAAGTGTCATTCATTAGTTTAAGTGCAGCTGGGCTGCACAAAGAGCAAAATCTACAAGCACAGCCCCAGATGTGGCTGAAATCTACTTTACAGAGTCCCAGAAACTCATGCTCAGTTCACAATCCTGTGGTACACCCCACAGCCTCCCATCCCAAAGACAGCTCTGCCAGGCATACCAGGACAAACAGGAACTGGGGGATTGAGGTCAAACCTCTTTCCCCACCTCATAGGCATTAATGTGTGTTCTAGTAGGTGCTTCTGGAGTGATACAGCTACTGCTAATTGCATACAAGTGCTTTTCCTTTTTATTTTCCTTTCCACTGTTTCCTTAAACAGTGGATTATAGAGGTTCAGGTACTTGAAACAAAGCTGATGAAGGCCCTTCAAAATAGGACACAGGTGCATCTGTGGCACCCTCTTGTAGTTTACGTGGATATTGATTGTTAGTCCAGTCTGGTGTGTTCAGTGTGTTCACTCATCTGTGAATAGTCAGTTGTGACCATAGTCCTCTGCAGAACTGAGCCTGAAGTAACCAAAGCAAATATTTTCTTACTTCAAGCAGTATATAAATATGTATACATACATACATATATATTGCTGACTTGTAGCAGTTGTTGATAGAGCAAGTTCTGATGCTGCTGTTAAATTGCGCTGAGTCATTAATCAGTGGCCCTATTTTTTTGGTTTTGACATCACTTTCTACAAGGCGAAGAATTTTACCTTTATAAGAAGCAGAAAGTTGACAGATATAGTAGATAATTCTGTTATGCTTGCTTGGAAATGATTAATGCTAAACTTTTGAACAGGTCTGCCTTGAAAAGGAAATGTCACCTGTTCAAATGCAGCTTTGTATGTTCTCCTGTGGTAATGTATTCAGTACTTATCAACAAGCTGATCTGCTGGTAGTTTCAGGGAGTAAATGTGAGTTTCAGCAATTGAAGCCTGATCCTGCAGGTGCATGTTTAGGCAAAACTGCCATTAGTTTTAATGAGAGTTTGTCTTATTCAAAAGTGCAGGATGAAGCCAGCAAGTGGGTAAATGAAATATGTGAGTGCAAGGGTCGGGTTTTGTTACTCAAAACACGTTGGTGTGCTTTGAGACTTCCATCCCAAAATGCTTGGAGCTTGCTTGAATTTTTCGTGCAAAACCAATCATTGGAACATTTTTATGTTTTATTAAATTCTCATTTTATTTCCCTCCCTTCCGGCTGCTTACTAAAGAGTTTCCAGCTGTTTGTACTTCCATTTGATAGATAAAGGAGACCCTTATTTTCAGAGCACTCAGGAACATTCATAACTTCAAGTGTGGGAATGATATCCTCTGTCTGCTGTGAACTATCAATGGGCTTGAAAATAGTGTCTAAAAATATAGATGTGGTGCAACTGGATTTTTAACAGTGCTTAAACGTGTTCGTCACTCACTCTGTGATGATTTCTTTAGTACTCTATGTAGTAGTTAGAGAATAACAATTGCAGAGCTCACTTGTATAGTAATGTGTTTCAACAAATTGCAGTTTCTGTAGCATGAAGAATTAGGAAAAACAGGTTAAATTTAACAGGAATGCCAGAAACAGAGAGAGACTGAATGATTGAAATATATGACTATCATTTCCTCTCTAGAATTAAGTTACCTATCTACAGGTTTATCACCGCTCTGCCTCTCAGGAATATTAGGATCTTACTCTTTCTGGTACTAAGCAAAATAAGGAATCTAATGGTCTAGCAAGTTTTTTTAAGAACTTCAACTGTTTCTCCTGTTCATGATTTGCCTATAAGCTGTTCACGTTTTCCATGAATTTGTCCATTGTTTGGATTTGTAAGAAATTTATTTTCTGGGAAAAGCCTATTAATTAACTAACCAAGGAACCAAAGATTGGGGCCAAAGGGCCAGATTTTCAAGCACTCACTAGGGAGAGTTCTGTTTATACATATTTCATGGGAGGGGTTATAATTTCAAAAATAATTGTGGTGGTTTGGAATTTGTAAATGCTTTGGGTGGATATTGTTACATACTAAGTTTTTGAAGTAACTAACATTCAAATGACATTCTTAGTCATTTAACTATTCAGTATTTGAGCTTCTCCTTAGAAAGTAGTTTGACAAATACCAACACCATGGAAACTGTAATATTTATGTACTGATTGAATACAAATAGAACTTTCCCCTTTCTGCTTATCTTTGTAGTGGGTAGACAGTTCCTCATACCAGATAGGTCCCTCCATCCCTCTATCTGTCTGTCTATCTATCTATCTATCTATCTTAACCTTGCCATATTAAATTCTTAATACATATTAAGAATTCGCAGCCACAAGAAGGATGCACTCTCCACCTGGTTTTTCTTGTCGTCCTTATCCCTTGTGTGATACAACAGCACTATTGCCACCCTTGTAGACTTTCCACTGCTCTCCTGCAGAAGTCCAAAGGACTCCCAGGATATGGAAGTATCAGTCTGGTTCACCTCCCACCCCTGTGTAATGCTGAGTGGAGCTGCACACCCTATCTGAAGAACGGAAATCATTATGCAATCACAAATCACTAGTTGATCATGAATCACGCACAAGGATAAGTTATTATCAAATTTAAATTATTTACCATGTTAAAATGTGCTGCCTTTCACTGCACACAGAAATAAGAGTATTTTGCAAAGAATCCCAGAAGAAGTCCTTTTAAAGCATGAACTACCAGGTCCTGAAGTGTCATTCCTAAACTAAAAAATAGTGTTTTTTTGATGACAACCTCTGTAATGATGCCCAGGCTTTTTGTTTCCTCTTTTGTTCTGTGTACCCGTATGAGACAGTGCAAATAGAAACATGAGCTTTCGTTACTTTGTATTCAGGCAGCTGCAATAAAAACGGCTAATGGAAGAGGAGGAAAAAAGACTGAAAAGATCGAATGCCCTGAAAGATATTTACATAACATTAGAGTTTTGTGGCCATGAGATACTATTTTGAGGTTAGGTACAGGGAGTGAAGAAATAAACTGCACTTTCAGGAAACTTTGTGACAAGAATAGGTGGGAAAATAATTATATTGCATGACTAGCCTTCTCTTTGTACAGACACATTATGTGGGAGATGCCAAAGCAAACAGTTTATAAGTGAAGTGTAAGTTTTACTCATTTGCTGTCTGAGCAGAAGTACTTATAAATACCTGTGATGTGAGTGTCTTTATTGTTTTGTGTTTTTTTCTTTTTCTTTTTTTTTTTTTTTGTTTGTTGTTTTTTTTTTGACATGGGAAGTTTGTTAAATCACTGATAGTAAAGTTCAGGCATTTATTTAAAAAAATGTTTTACTTTAGATATTTTTTTAGAATGTAGAGATTGTATGATTCAGTGTGAAAATATTACTGCAATGTGCCCTTTTCCTTCTTGAGTGGATAGCTAACCTGCTGAACGTTGAAGAAACAGCAGACAAATATTTGGTGAGAATTTTCTGACACCATCTTTCATGATGTTTTAAGCAAGGTAAGGAAAAACAGCCTATAATAAATAATTGGGAAGAAGGACAGCCTGAAACGTTTTTCTTAAAGAGTCCAGTGCAAAATTGTTAAGTGGGGTCCTTGCAGGCTTTTGTCCTCATCCCAGCCTTAATCTGTTTTTTTCAGGAGGAGTCTAAACAGCAGGCTAGAGAGCATACACACAAACAGTTAATTTGCAGATAGCACCAACAGGATGATGCTCCAAGCACTTTGTAGATCTTCAGAAATCTAATGGGCAAAGAGGAGGGATGGCCCAAAATCCACAGAGAAACTAAGCAGAAGGAAATCCAGAGAACAGTTCAGAGGGAAAAAACAAGCACAGAAATAAAATAAAGAATAATGAGAGCAGTAGGAAAGGATTTGGAGAAGCACAAGGCAAGTGAAGCACAAGGCAAGTGAAGCACAAGGCAAGTCAGCAATCTGAGGCTGCTGTGAACAAGAAAAATTCAGCAAAATGTGATCAAGAATTCATCTATAAGAGAGAGGAGCTGACTGATTAGTTCTGTTTGTCATCGATGAAACCTCACCTGGAAGATTCTGCCCACTTTTGGGTGCTGCACTGGAACAAGGATGCAGGCAAACTCCAGGAGAGGATAAGAATCAGAGTAAGAGGTTTAGAAAACATGACATACAAAAGAAGAGCCATAGAAAGACAGTTGCTTGGTTTAAAAGGGAAAGACTGAAGAGGGGATATAAAAGTCTACTATGGTAAGGAGATTACCATAAAAAGACAGATTCACTTGATGGCACTGAAAATCTTTTTTTAGAGGCTTTTCAGGATGGGTTAGAAAGATGCCTGTAGGAATGATCTGGGAACACAGCAACCTCTCAAGGTAATTTCCAGCCTTATTCCTTTGATTCATTGACCCACCCCAAAAACCTGAATTTGAAATCAAACATCTATTTTAAAATATATTACTAGGAGAATTCTTTGAGTGGTATATTCTTAGCGTGGAACCCTATTATTTTTTTCTAGACAGAAAATGTCATAATTCTGAGTCAGTATTTTCTTAGTACTTGATGATTTTCGTGAATATTCATAGGAGGCCTTTTCTAAATTGTAATTATGCTTCAGATACTTTTGTTGTAATATTGGAGGTACTTATTAGATGGCAAATACATCTTTAATCTGTTTCCTCACAAATAGTTAATCACAGAGGGTAAAGTTTTAATCTGTCTCTTAGAACACTTGTAACATTTGTTTTTAATGTACGTACTGACATTTAGCTGAACAATACATGTTTCCAATTGCTTTTTGTCTAGCTTCTCCAGTTTCCAAACTCTATCTCAGTACTTTTACTGGCACCAAAGATGTTCATTTTCATCACATTTGCTTCATTTGCATCACTTTGCACTGTTTTTTTTCAGAGCACTTGTCCCTCACAAATGTACTTACCTACAAGTAGTGACCTCTGGATGTTACCCTCAGTATAGTCAATGACACAAGATTGTGAGAATAATTGACTTTCTTGTTATCTTGACAACATTTTGTTGTCATGTATGTCTTGAATTGATTGAGAAGAAAATGTGCCGCACAGATTTCAAATTGAATTTAGCATTCTATTTAAAAGAAAACTGAAATGCTTCATTTATTTTTGCATCAGAAGCAACGGAGAGACAGTTTTGCTTCGGGAAAAAAATTTGTGAACGTGATAGTAATTTAAAAAATACTTTGTCTTAAGTCCACATTTCATCCAATGTGTCTTCCATTTCTTACAGGTTCTTGTGTCCTGTCAATAGCATTTATTACAAAATCTATTTGTTAGCTGAAGAGACGTACATTAATTACTGACAGAGTCCAAGGTTATGCTCATTGTAATAATAACGCAGGCTCTGTGTGGAGAGTTAGGTGATAGACCATCTGCTTTAAGGCATGTTAAGGATCAGACATTGCTGCAGCTGATTTGTCAGATCATTTGCCACAGATTCATGGACAGTGGAGATTCTGTAGTCACAGGATGGGAATTTTTTTTTAACCTAGGATTTATCTGGGGGTTTTATGCATTCTTTGTGGGTTGCACGTTAATGAACACAATAGGCTTCTGCTATGATAACTACAATACAATTAGCGTTCACCTTCTATGCTGTAGTGAGACATCTGTGTCTGCCTTCCTCCCACTGGGGCGGCTGCAGGTAATCTGGAAAGGAGCTCCAGCTCCAGCTCCAGCCCAGCCCACAGGCCATGGATTCCCAGCCCAACCAAAAAGGGAAGCCTTTTCCTGGAGGGACATGGCAGCAGAGAAAGTGTTGCAGCCCTGGGGAACAAGTGAGGCAGGTGCCTGGCAGCGCGGCTCATCGTCGGGTCTCTGAGGCATGAAGTCATTTCAGTGAAGCCACCCCACAGCTGGCAAAGCCACTCGTAGATTCTGCATGTGTGCTGCCTCATGCTGTCAGCAGTCCCCGTGAGATTTTACCAGGTATTCCATTGAAATTCCCTCTCCACCAACTCAAACTTGACTCCTTCTTGGTAAGAGTTCATGGGCAGCTCCACACTGCTGCAGGGATCTCAGGAGACTTGCTCGTTATTCCAGCCGGTTCACCCAGGAAGGTGCGTGTGCACTAAGGGTTCACCTCCTGTGATTGTTTTCCCTTTGAGGTGAGGGTTAGGGAGGTGAAATTATTTGCTTGGTGTATACCATTCATTTTCTTTGTGGTAATGGGCAAACACCTTTTTCTTGCTGTTGGCTTTCCTTGATGAAACCTGCAAAGCTGCACATCTCTGCTGTGTATATACCCAGCCTGTAGGGCACCATATTCTGGTTTCATTCTTCAGGTTTACCTGAAGCCAGTGAAGCAGGACTGGCTCTTGGAAGTGCAGAGGCTGGTATCCAAACTGTATTTATACCTCGTTGCCCCTTAACTGTGCAGTTTATACCAAAGTACACATCAGGACCAAAGAAGACCTTAACTCAATTCTCTCACCTCTTAAATCGGTGAGACACTTTTTTTATTTTTATTATTGTATGCATTTTTGTCCAGTTGTTAATCCCAAGTTTTAGCAATAGATTTCTGTTAATGATTTTAATTCAAACCTTGTTATACCACAGACCTGAGTAAAGACAAATAAATGATTTCTACTTTATCATTTCTGCTTGAAAAATTAGATTCTTCAACTATTTCAAATTAAACTAATGCTTTCCCTGAAGCAAGACAGAAGACTCTGGTCACATCTGAACAAAATACAAAGAGATATGTACTCTGTGCTTGAAGCCGTCTACAAAGCTTCAAGCAAAGAGTATAGCAATATTCTTTGTTATAGAATATAGAAATTCTTTAAGGGTGGTGAGGCGCAGGAACAGGTTGCACAGAGAAGTTGTGGACTCCCCATCCCTGGAGGTGTCCAAGACCAGGGTGGATGGGGCTCAGAGTAACCTGGTCTAGTGGAAGGTTCCCTACCCACGACAGGGGGGTTGAAATTAGATGATCTTTAAGATCCCTTCCAACCCAAACGAGTCTATTATTCTATGAATCCACACTGGAATACTTAGCTGGTGTAAGAGTGGTCTATTTCCAGGCCTACGGCCAGTATAGACAAGCCTCTTACTGGTATGTCCACATTTTTGAAAACTGGAAATCCCAGAACTGTCCCAGCAGAAATGCTGAGCACAAACCAAGCCTTGGCTATATGGGTGAGCATTAAGGACATGCTGAGGAAAAGTCCAGGCTCTGAAAAAAGGAGAATGAGCTTGACAGGAGAGATGGAGGGTTGAGCAAAATGTTAAGACAAGGACCAAAAACTGTCACACATGCATTCAGACTGAAGCATAAACAATTTCTATGACAAAACACTGACAAACCATGAACAGTCAAACATCCTGCTTCACTGCAAGGCAAGCATACCTTCTTGCTCCTTGGCTAATGTATATAATATATTCTTTCCACTACTGCAACAACATGCTGTGTCTCATCATTTGTGTACTCCATCCTCCTTTTCCTGATCCTTCTGGAAGATCTGTGTTTTCCACACTTCCCCTGTCTCAGGGACATTGACCACTATTATCTCTGTGGCACTAATTGCTTGAGCTGCTACAACCCCTACATAGCTGGAGTCCTTCTGTTATTTTCTAGAGAAGCATTTTAGTTATTGTCATCAAGAAGATGGTCAGACAAATTCTTGAAACTAGTTAAAATTTAATGATCTTTGAACTGTGATACTTCAGGCTTCTGAAACGGCACTTAGTGGTGTAGGTAAATTTAGGAAAGAGAATCTGCCTTTTTTTTCTTAGTTTGGATGCCAGCTTCATCTACGTTGTTTATCATAACACTTTTAGTATACAGCAAAGAATTATGATGGTAAGTCTGAGGTGATTTTTCATACTCCACTGGTGTTTCACTGAGGGCTGGTTAGACATATGGTGCTGATTTTGTTGTCAGTTGCTGAACCCTGGTAAACCTCTGGTAAAGAAAAATATAAATATCTTCCAATACAGATATTTGTCAACAGAATTTGGAAAGGGAATGAGTTTGGTTCATGTCAGTTTTCCCCCAGATAGGTAGATCGGTACTCAGCTGCTGCAACTATGTTAGCCATTTAGTGCTCTGGAGAAGTGACTGCTTATGTGCAAATTTGCCTTTTGTCTGTTCTAGGATTTGTGCAGTACATATGTGAATGCAACCAGTTGGCTGAGGCTGCAGTGCTCCCTCAGCACTCTACACAAGCACAAAATTTTGTTAGCAATGGCAAAGCAATCTGGGATGGCTGTACAGAAATATGCTTGGTATTGCAGTGGGCACCTTTGACAGGCAGCTGGTATCAACTTCATTTCCAGATGCAACATGTTGTAAAGTAGGTCCACAACATTATAGCTTTACTATAACAGATTTCATATATCTACAAAGTTGTGGTTGTTGTTACCTGTTAAAGCACCTTCCACTGTTGCCAGAGAAGCTCTGTTTTAGATGCTCTTGCACCTTTTCTACCACAGACCTCTCTTTTTTCCCTTTCCCTTTTACTTTTTTTTTTTTTAAACTGTCTCTCACAGTTTAAACCTGCTCCTTTTCCTGGCCCCTGTCTGTTGTGATAGAAACTGTCACTCTAACAGCTCTATGGCTGGACCTTGGACTGAGGAAGACTGCCTCTATCTCCCGATCCTTGTTGTCTTTGACACGTGCACAAAAACACCTGTCCAAGAGGTTGCATTGATTGACCTATTTGAGTAACCCGTAAAAAGATATGTAACAGTAAAGAAAGATGATAAGAGTCTTGAACATCTCCATCTAAGCCTTAGTCCTTCCTCGTGTGTTTTTCCCCATGTTCCTCTCAGTCCTGTCGCACTTCTCTTCTACTAAAAGATACAAATACCCAGCTATTGCTGCTTGTTTCCAAGTCTTCCAACTCCAGGCAAAGGGGTTTAACAGGTTTAAGTTTCTTTGATCCTGGCCTTGGAAACATCCATTTATAACCTATCTGGAGCCAGGTGGTAGACATTTCGCTGTTAACAGTCCCTGTTCTGAAAGACTACTGGATATTCTCTCTGAAAAACAAAAATCTTTTTCATGATTCTGTTTAGTATTTGTTTTTCTTAACAGCGTCCTTTAGTTCTTTTTAACTGAAGAAAAATTTTCAAACAGACAAAATGAGGTAGCTAGATAGTAGTGAAAAATATAGAGATATCTCGGTTTTTACAACAAGGGAATGAATATGAAGTGTTTCACACACTGCAACCTTACAAACTGGATATTACACAAGTAAAAATAAATGCACACACCCATAAAACTAGTAAAACTGGCTGTTGCAGCTACACATAGTTCCTTGTGTTCATTAAAATTCTATCTTTATTGAGTTTATCTTGATTGGCATGCAGATCAAAGTTAAAATGTAATAAATAAAAGAATATACATAATGGAATCCATGGAAAGAAGCTATTCAGAAGATAATTCCAGTACGTGAATTGCAATGAAAAACAACAGCGCAGAAGCATTTGAAACAGAACACGTCATACACTATTGAAGGGCCGGATCCTGAGGCCATTACTCACTTGCGTAGACACACTGACTTCAAAAGAATTACTCACTGTGAGTAAAGATAGTTGGAATATGACTGAACAACAGAGTATTGGCTCCTTTGGTGCAGCTGTGTAGCTGAACAACACCTCTGTGCGAGAATGATCCTGTCGGCAATATCCATTTCAGTCCACAATGGCAGCTCCAAACTCCTTCTGGAATGTAGTAAGCACCTGCATAAGCTGGAGGATCCCTGACCAAATGGAAAGTGGGAACACAAATACGCATGAGAATGAAATGACTAAGTTTTCCTTCACTTGTGCTCACCTATGCTGCTTATGAAAATAATTTTCTTACTTCCCTAGCTCTGGCTGGCCTTGCACAGCTCATACATAGAAAAGTAAGCTGGATCAACCTAATTTTTAAGTAAATAGTTGTGCTCTGCTGAACTGGGGCCCAGATTTCCATAGCTGAATTTTTATAGCTCTTTAAATGTATGGAGAAAGACCAGTTTGACTTTCAGGTGTCAAGGATGACTTTTTAGGGCAAGCAAAAAAGAACAAATTTTTTTTTTCACATTAAACTGCTAACTAGACTATTTTGAGACAGTCACAGGACATGAACACAAGGCCTCTTAATATCATTTTGTTGAAATTTTTACTGGCACGATTACACAAGTGAATTAAGGGTGGATTTACAAGGTTGGTCACAAAAGGTGAATAAGACAGAAACTAGATGACAGATTCTAGAAGACAGAAACTAGATGACAGGTTCTAGACAACAGAAACTAGAAGACAAAGTCTGCATATCATGGGCAAGTTCAATTCACAGCATGAGAGAATAAGTAGGAAAAAATTGACAAACGAGAAGCGTAAGAGAAAATTTTCTTAAATACATATAGAAATCTAACTGACATCAATGGCTGCTGTTCACATCCCCAGTCTGAGCATTAGGAACCAATGAAAAGGTCTGGGTATGCCAGATTTGGCTTTTCTGCAGAGAAATTTTCTCCTCCTTTGGTCTTTCATCCCTTTTATGTTCAAGCATTCTTATTACGTATGCAGTATAACCAAGAATTAGCCAGGCTGTCGTGCCATAAGGATGAGTTTCAACAGAGAAAAACATTTGTCTGTGGTTACATACTGACTCTCTGGGAAGAAAAACAAAACAAAAACTGGTTGCGGCAGTACGTACTGGAACTTCTAAAAGCAAAGCATGGGGCTAAGTTTACCTTGTCTGCCTACCACTGCCTAGAGTGGTTTCCCAGGTCTCAGCTAGTTTATAACATATGGTTATCTGCAGTCATGTGAAAGTGTTTTCAACCAGCCTGGTGTATTATTGGCAGCCACTATTGTTTTACATAAAAAACATTGTAGGCTATTTTGAAGTAGCAGGAGGCAGTGTCCCCTTCCTCAAAACATTAATAGATCTTTTGAGCCAAATACACTACCTCTTTGGCCCAGTTTTATGTTTATGTGACTTAATCGATCCCAGCAATATTACATCCATGTGTCATTTTGGGAAAAAAACAATGTAGTGAATCAGTACCCTTTGCCCCTTTCTACATTTTTCCACTGCCACCATGAGAGATTCAAGGAAATTTTCCACATCTGGGACCTCTCAGAATAAGCAGTGAAAGATATTGGCATCCATAAGGCCCTCACAATCATCTCAAGAGATTATGATGTCTATAATACTGAAAAAATGCCACCCAGGTTATTTCAGTACAATTTTTTTTTCTTGTTTGTGTTCTGTAAGCAGAACTAAATCAGATTCAAACAGATGAGTGGAGCCTTCTCTTTAAAGAAAAGTGTCTACCGCAGCTCACTGAAACTCCTAACTAACTGACACGGAAGTTTAGCTGCATTATGTGGGCTTCAGGCCATGTTCAGCACAATCAGTCTGCTTCAAGCTGAAACTTGCTGTGTTTAGGCAGGTTGGGATTTCTGAACAGGTTGTTCAGCCCTATTTTCTATGCTCAGTTGCCCAAGGATTTGTTTTCTTCCAAGAGCAACAGCAAAGTATTTGGCTTACAGAAGTTTTGAGAGTCTATAATTTTGAGAGAATTTTCTAGCCTTAAAATGTGCAGTTCCACTAGGACAGACACCAGATTTTCAAGATGGAAGGGCTCAGCAAGCTACAAAGGACTGGTGGGCTGTTACTTCTGGCTTTTTTACTGAAAATGTGACCTTTCAAGTATGCTGTGACATAACAATAGTTTGTCAGGGTCTAGAGGTCTAAGTGAGGACACTGCAGGACTCTGAGGAAATATTCATCTCAAGCGTCAACATAATTTTATTTGATCATGTTCGTTAATAAGATGCTTAGACCCTAGAAAGGTCATGGCTGTGTCAACTTAAGCCTAAATAGGGATTAATATACTCTCATGTAGTGTATATATTTACATGGTATTTGATGGTGTGGGGCTTTGTTACAAAACTGTGACAAAATGCTTTTTCAGCATGTCATGTTCAAGTAAATGCATAATTACTGAAAGGAAAAAAAAATAAATAAAAAGAAGACCCAAGCCCTGCAGGGGATGTAAACTAACGAGTCTGCCTCTGTGTCTTCCAAAGAAGCAAAGAATAGCAATCTGTGCAAGTTATAGCTGCTTCCCACAATGGGGAAAAAAACCCAAATCAAGCATACATTCATATAAATGAGATGAAATGAAGAGTCCAGCTCAATTACCAATGCAAATCAATACACTATAGATCATGCAAGGCTTTCTTTTGCCATACATCCTGCACATGCTAGAGACTGTTCTTAATGTAATACATTGAGCTACACATTTAAGCAGCATTATATGAATAAAAAATACATGTCCAACTCACTCAGCTAAGCAGTTATCTTCAGTGGTGGAGTCAGCCTTGCATCTGTAGAGTCCTACAAAATTCTTAGATATGTAACAGCTATGCTGCCTTCACAAGCCTTATACTACTGTAGTAGTTCAAAGAAGAAGAAATAAAACCCCCGGAGACAGGGGGTTCAAAAACTGCTGGTTGCCCTTCCTTACAGTCTTTTTAATGGTAGCCATAGACTTACATCTTCAGATCTCCACAAGTCTGTGGTAGTCTGTATACAACAAACAACATATCTGTTGGAAATGTCATGCCAGTCCTAGTGTTCTTTTTCCTAGCTTCAAATTCAAAACAAAAGAGCAATCTGGAGGTGTTAAATGCTACGTGGAAAGCCTAGAAAGAGCTTTGTTGTAAAACGTTTTTGAGGCTGCAAACATAGGACAAAGAAAGTACCGTTATCCCTGTTTTATAAGGGCAGGCACCAAGAGATGAAAAGATCTGCCGCTGTTATTCATGGAAAGATTATCATTGACTTCAGTGGGTGTAGTATCAGCCCTATAGCGGTATGAAACTTGGCTCTTAATTGCACTAGGCCCACGTAAGCTTAGTTTCAGCCACAGTTCATTTTTATCGCCAGGTTGCAAACCTGTAAACCAAAGGTATTTCAACTGCTGACAGAGTCTGACTTGCGGTTCTAGGCTCCCAGGATGCTTGACTAAGAGAAACCCGTGTCCAGTCACGTTTCATTTGTGCTCTAAGTGTTTGGCTTCCATCAATGGCTTGGGATGGCCTGTTCTCTGCAGATTAAGAGGAAATAATATATGATGCACAGGCTTGTCTCACTCACTTCAAAGTGTGAGCAACAGTGACTCACCCACCTCCACAGACAATCTTGAAATCCTGTGCTGAGTTTCCTATTTTTCTTCTTGTGTCGTAGATAGCATTGCTGTCTTTTGTTTTCTTCAGCCTACCTTCACCAGCTTTGCAGAATTTTGAATCCAATCTGGCAATGAGGTTGAGCGTTTTTTTTTTTTGCAGTGCCTTTGGGTTCCCATATTCTTTTATAGTTTACTTAACCAAACAGCATGTGTTTAAGTTTCTCAGTATACTCCAAGTGTTACCAAATAAGAATAATCTGCATAATATCTACGTAAAAAGGAGGCTTGTATTCACACTTTGTTATCATCCTGTCCCACAGACAGCTGCTGTCACTGTTTGCCCTTTTCAGTGGCAATGGGCTAAATTCATCCTAGCTGCAGACGGGGGTAGGTGGCTGTGGTGCAGTCCCCATCCATTTGGAACATGACATGTTAGATTGAGTTACTCTTTTGCAGAGCAGGGAAGGTTATTGAACATAAAAGGCTAATCAGCTTAACTGTGGGACAAGCTGGTCCATGTAGCACATCAGCTGCGACAAGGAAAACTTCCATAATTCTTCAAAACGTACTTCATTAGGAATACCATAAAAAAACCCCAATAATTACCTTATTATAAAAGTCTTGCCAGATAACACCATGGCTTTACCAGAAAAGATTTATCTGCTCTCATGCTTGCAGTCTGATTCCAGAATTCAATGAACCTGGGTTATCTATGGCTGTGTAGGAGGCCAATCCCATAGGCTAGTATGCAAAAAGTGGATTCCACCACTACCACCACTGCTTCTCCTACACCAGTGTTTTTGAATTGAAGTGACCATGGCAACTCTACCCTGTGTTGAAACTAGTGCTGTTGATATGTATTACACATGATCTAAGCATGACCAGAAGATTGGAATCCTTGGGACCTTAGGTAGTGAAATACCTGCTTTGTAAATCCCAAATGCGCTCCAGGAAATGGAGGTCTATGTATTTAGTTCAGTCAAGGTGCCAGTGATGTAATTTTAAGCATAGAAGGAAATTTTATGAAGAAATTTTTGAGTACGTTGGTGGGGCAAACATTATAGGGAAAATCACTTTTCTCTTTCTTTGGTGAAATTCTCCATTTGCACCACAAGTGCTTAGGTGTTTTATTTGAGTCTTGCTGAAGGCACCTGCCTGTCTGAGCTTCAACTCTTCTGGGTGTCCAGAGTACTGCTTTGGCACATGCCCAGAACAGTTTAAGAAGCCTGATAGTTATCTCCCACCTATGAAGCAAGGCATTCCTCTGCTGAAGTCTCCTGGGGGGCTCAAACTTGCAGACATTCTCAAAAAAAACACCCAACACACACCCAGAAAGCTCCTTGGAAAATGCTTTGTGGGTGATTTTTAGAACAGACAGTGGAGGAGGATCTGCCACCCACCTTTTATACAAAATTCCATGGTTAAGTCATTTGCTAAGGAAGTTAGGCTCAGATTCAACACTTTACTCTGACTGAAGGGGTTGAAACTAACATGTTTCGAAGGAAAATGTCCTCTCATCAGGTTTGACTTTGTTTAGAAGGGAAGAGATGAGCTTTCATGCACACTCTCCTCTTTCTCTTCAAGTTGTATTAAAGTGTAGCAAAAACCCTCAAAAGTCTCTAGACAGGCACCTCCACAGAGACGCATTATTTTGTAGCCTGCACAAGGTAGTTTTGGGCAGGGACCTGCTTATACACTTTATGGTCAACACCCTGTCAATTCAACTCAGACAAGTAAAACATTTGGCACTTGAAACACAGGAGGAAATTAAATTCTGGTCTCCCACTTTGTCCTCTACAACTTTACTTGTACGAAATAGAAACATTTCCATCACCAGCCCATTTTAGAAGTATGCTTTCAGAAAGAGGATGTGTACTCACCTTCTTCCAGGTTCTGGCCTGTGAACACAAAGTAAGACATGTCTTTGTCTTCGTATTCATTGCAAAGTAGCTGAAAGTTCCTGAATATGGTGTTAATGCAGATTTGAATCCTGTCTTGGGTACCTCACCTATTCGTGTTTTTAAAGCCCCATTCATAGTTTCTGGTTTCCACTCAATGCTGAGGTGCACAGGCTACAACTGTACTTGGTTTTTGTTATTCTTGGTAAGACTCAGTGATGCCAGTTTGAGTTCCTTTGCATCTTAGCCAACAACTCAGCAATTTTTTCATTTAGTTATATAATTTTGCCATTTTCTAGGTGCACTTTCTTTCTGAAACCACATATTTCTAACTTAACCTCCATTATAGGTGATCTATTTTGTTGACAATGACTTCAAATATTCACGATGGCAAGAGGGTTATATTCTACTGTATCTATGTATTCTGTCTTTTCTCTTTCTCTTGGATGTAAACACTAAGCAAACATCAAAGTGTATTCATAGTGAAGAGGGTGAGGTATTTAGATCCCTGCCAAAGCAGAAGAAACACCGTCACTTCCGTGTGGGGAAAGGAAGGGTTGGCAGGAGCTGGGAAGCTTGAAGGAAGAGAGTCCAGATGAGAGACAATCAGTGAGAGGTCAAATCAGATGGACAGGAAAAACTGGAACTTTGAGTTTGGGGGTTAGCCTGGAAGGATGAAAGAGGGTATGTGGGAAGTTCAAGTGGGAGGGATTTTTCTGCAGAAGAGCAGAGGAAGGGTTAAGAGAAGTCAGGACATAGATGACACTTAGAAGAGCAAAGTGTAAAATCTGTGAATTGCACCAGGGGAGGAAATTTCTCCTCAGGAAAAGGTCATCAGATTAGTTGGAAGTTGGTGGAGTCTTCTGAGGAAATACAATTACTTAGACCTGAAAGGTTTGGAGGAAAAGAGGCTCTGAGGTCAAACTGAGTGGAACTAAGGGAATGGAGGCAGTCTCTCATCTTCCCCACTTTACTTCTTCTACCTCCAGCGTCCTCAAAATTCTTGCATGGGAGCAGTGATACATATCAAGTACAATAACCTCTTTCTCTATCCTGCATCAATCTTTGATTTTGAAAGGACACATCTATTTGAAGGTAGTGACCATGTGGTAATCTTCCATGTCTCTGTGTGACTTGCTGTAGTACAAAAACTAGAGCAGTTATGGGATCTCCATGCTGGAGGACTTCCACACTATCTGAAATGAAAAAGGCCCAGCTTAGATGCTCCAGTATTGGCAATGTTTCCATTTTGAGCTGGGGCTTGCTGTAGATGACCCTCAGAGTTCTGTTCCTATAGGTTTTCCCATGGTCTCTGGATATAGCAATCTAGAAAGCTTTTAGTCATAGAGGCTTCTTTACCTTTGACACCTTACACTCTATCAGCTTCATTCCATTGCCCTTTACTTTCGCTCAAGATGACACACGTGTATCTGCCTTATCCCACAAGGGTGTTGCCAAACACTTGCAATAATGTATTCTGAGTTCACATTTCTGTACCAAAACGAAAAACAGTTTAATTCAGAGAAAAAAGAAGAAGACCACCTAGGGAATTTATGTGCTTCTTGCTCAATTCATCTTGCAGTTCAGGTGTCCTCCTAATCTTCCCATTTTGGCCCTCAAAATCATCACTCCTACTTGATCTGCCTGTAGGCTAAAGGGCAAACTGACTTGGCTTCTTTCCAAATCCTGTTAAAGCCCAATGTAGTTTACTGAAGAATGAAAGTACACCTTTCCCTCTATGAATTGGTAATACAGCACTTTTGCACTGCTCGCAGCTGAAGCTGGTGGAATGATCTGGACCAAATGTACTGTGCTTTCTAATGGCACAGAAATTTTTGTAGAATCAGAAAGATTTTACTTGTGTTTCCTACCAAAGAAAAGCCATCTCCTAAACAAACTACAAACTAGGCACAATTACACTATTTCACTGGCTTGTTTCAGAAACCAGGAGGTATGAGGTAGTGCCTGAACCTACACTTGGCTCCACTGCTAAGGTACCAGTGTTAGTGTCCACCAGTGAGGTACCAGTGTTACAGCTCAGCCACCCTGGCTCCCTCCATTCTTGTGGAGCCACCAAGTCTCCTTGCCACCCTGAGAAAGTGCCCATCATCCCCCTGTGACATTAGAGGGAGTCTGAGGTGACTAAGACCCTAATTTACATGCCTTACATAGGTGATTAACGTTAGGTAGGGTGAATTGTGGCTGCAGTGTGTCATTGAAACATCTTACCTTATTTTTCAGATCAAAGTATCTTGTGCTTTTGTTCTGATGAAAGAGTTTGGTACTTAACAAAAGAAGCATGTAAACACGCAACATACAAATTAGAGAAGTCAGCTGTTTACTGTATCTTTCCATTATTCTGCAATCCTGTTTCAAATAATATGTTGTGGTATATGGTTTATTATGGACTTCCACAATGAAGCCATAAAAGTAAGTAAATGACTGTAACTTTTATTAACAATGAGAAATTTTGGGTTGAAATCAGAATTTCCCTCCAAGATAATTTTTAGAATGAAAATGTAGAACTTCTTATTCTGTGGCAATTTTTCAAATGTTTGATTCAGTTGTGACTCAGCACCAAAGCAAATTTTGAAGTTATATTTAACATGAACCATGTTCACAGCTTTAACCAGCCTTTCTGTTCCAGTAACAAAAGGGTCATTCAGCTATCAATTCTCATCTTTAAGACTGAGTGAAGCATTGGAAAGCGAGGGATCCCATGATTTCAGTGATCTTTGTTGGTAATGGGTCAATGGACTGCATTAGCACTAACTACTGGATACTACCCAAATAATTTGGCTTTAAGATGCAAAAATAAGCTAAGTGCTTAAGGATATGATGAATACTCTTCAGAAAAGTTCAAGGTCAACATAGCCTAAATGGATATTAAATATAGCTGTTTACCAAAGTGTTTTCTAACAATAGTAAGAAAGTAACTAGAGACTTATTCAGCCGTAAAAAAAGAGATTCAAATAAAGAAAAACCTTACATTTGCTTTGAATAGAATATGAGCTGAAGAACACACACAAAAAAATCCATTTGCTATACTGTTTGACTATGCACTGTGCAACTACAAATGTTAGAGCATCTACTATTAAACGAAATAGAAGCATGCTGTGACTTGATTGACCTATGCATCACTGCATGCCAATCTATTTGAGTTATTTCACAGTTTGGGAACATTCTCACATAATCCTACATGTATGCTTACCGCACTTTTTTTTTTTTTTTTGAGTTAACTTGCCCTTCTCTTGAATAGCACACATAATCTTTAATGTTCAGCTGAGAAAATCATTTATAAAATGTGACAGTAAAAAAGCAACTCTGCTGCTTCCTGTTGGCATGGGGCTGGTACTGATATAAATGGATTTCTCATGAAAGTCCACTTTCCCTGATTAGCAAGAAATCTCTCATGTGATGGTAAACAGAGATGTCGTGGTGCTATTACAGATAACAGATTCAAGTCAGCAGTGGACTGTGCTCAAGACTATGTATTCAAGGTGGTTTGTAAATTGAGACTTCTTCCAGCTGCACAAAGAGGAAGTGGCTTGGCATTTACTAGGAATACCCACCCTGCAACTGTCAAATCCACAAATGCAATCCATCATGCAGAATAATTGTTTCCTCCTTCCTGTCCACTCCACAGTCTAAGCATGACTATTCATCTTGAATCCAACCAGTCTTTCATATATGCTTTATTTTATTGTACACAATTGGATGGACACTATAGCATCATTAGAAACTAAATATTTATTAGTTTTCATTAGCAGAAATACTGTCTGTTTTGGTATATGATACTTGAAAGTAACCATCTGCTTTACGTGTTATGGTACGATAACAGATAACACGTTGATTTTTCAGTAATGGTCACTGACAGGGTGAATGAGTACAAGATGATGTTACTCCTACTCACTTCTCTGTGGTAGGAAAGGGACGGAAAATCGAGAAAAAATGCAGAATTCCGTTTCAGGATTTATCAGTAAATACTCAAGATAGTGCTGAGAAAGTCTGCAGCCCTAATGAAACAGTAACTTTTAACAACTACAAAAAAACTTCACTTGCTGTCTATCAGTGCTTTGAACACTATATTCTTCCAGTAGAAAATATATTAATATAAACTAAGAGTTTTTATTTTTTTTTTTTACCTCTTGTTACAATATATAACATTTAGTATTGCCTTTCAGGAACTGCCTTAAAAAGAAACCCTTGAAATACTCCAGATTCTTAGCCAAACCAAAGCTTAGGAAGATGTATTTATCGGAAATCTCCAGGGAGTTAATTTTATGCCAAGTTAGAATGCAATGATTGGAAGTAAGTCTTTGCTTTTTAGTGCTAAAACACTGGTTTTGAGGTGTTTTTTGATACATTTGGGTTTGAAAGCAGGATAGGATTCCCCTGAGATGTTTGCAAATCAAGGTCTGAAGTAGAATTAGGAAACAAATGTGTTTACTGAGTAAGATTAAGCCAGTGCGTGAGCAGGGAAACAGGAAGGATCATAAACCAGAGAGACCAGTTCAAACCAATTTCCACAGAACTCCTCCCTTCAGTAACATTACTGTAAGTTATAAATATTACATCATCAGAACAAATGATTATTTGCTAATCCATGATTCAGAAGGACAACCATCATTTAACAGCACCCTTTGGAAACTGGTTAACCCTTCATCCTCCATTTACTACATCACCAAATGTAAAGATGCAAAGAAGCTATGAATGAATTGTGCCAGGAAGACAGGTGACTATGGAGTCAGTAAAATAAATATACACTCCTTTATACAAAGAAATGGCAAAAGGTGGCAGGTATTCATTGTGACAAGAAAAGCCATTAGTACAGTCATAGGAGTTCAGCGCAAAGCTCTCACCACAACCCAGTGTAGTTAACGTATTACAATGCTGACAATTCATTTTCTGGAGATTGGGTTGAACTTTCTGTGGAGAATGTTACTTACAATAACTTCTTCGATGTAAATCTGTAATTTGGGAAATGGACTTGGGCAACCACTAAAGACATTAATAACCACATCTGCCCAGACCTCTGATTTTTTTCTATCCCAATAAATAGGGAACAAAATATCTCTGGAGATTAATTAATGTATACAGTGTACAAAGGCATCCCAGGAACTACGAGCAGAACCTACTACCATAAGCAGAAGATAGGAGAAGGAGATGTTTAAGGACAGCTCTCTATTAGTATTTTAGTTTCCATTGTGAGTGCTACTTTGAGGGTAATCTCCTGACCACCCCTTGCTAGTATAGAATCATAGAATCATGAAATGGTTTCTGTTGGAAGGGACATTAAAACTCACCTAGTCCAACCCCCCTGTAGCAAGCAGGGACATCTTCCACTAGATCAGGTTGCTCAGGGCCCCATCCAACCTGGCCTTGAATGTTTCCAGGGTTGGAGCATCCACCAGCTTTCTAGGCAACCTGTTCCAGTGTTTCATCAGGCTCATCATAAAATATTTCTTCCTTGCATCTCTCCTGAATCTACACTCTTTTTGTTTAAAACCATTATCCCCTGTCTTATCAGAAAAGGCCCTACTAAAAAGTCTTTCACTGTCTTTCTTATAATCTCCTTTTAAGTACTGAAAGGCCATGATAAAGTCTCCCCAGAGCTTTCTTTTCTCCAGACCGGACAACCCCAACCCTCTCAGCTGTTCCTCACAGGAGAAGTGCTGCAGACCTCTAATTATTTTTATGGGCCTCCTCTGGATCTATTCCAACAGGTCCATGTCTTTCCTCTGCTGAGGACCCCAAAACTGGACACAGTGATCCAGGTGAGGTCTCACCAAGGGTGGAGTAGAGGGACAGAATCACCTCCCTTGACCTGCTCCTGCTGCTCAGTGAAGCTTTGATTTGCATCAGAGAGCCTCTCAAAACATTTAAGCAAGATTCCTTTTGAATGACATTAACTAGAAACTGTACTCCAGAAGACTGCCTAACACCCTTGCATTGCTAATGGAACTTCAGTCAACAGGACCAAGCTCGAACTAGTCTGATGTCAAACCCCTGAAATGTGTGCAGAGTGCCCATCATTCCTCAGCATCTCTTCCCATTAGTCTGGATTTCCTAAAGCAGCTGTAGGCTTAGATAGCTCAGCTTTTGAGTCATTCACTGCAGAGGTCTGAGAGAAGTCAATAAATGATCCAGAACTATCTCATGGCAATTTGCATCTATTCCATTTGTCTGTGATAAGAATGGGATAGTACTGTTTAGAATTTTGTCTGCTGCCTTAGAAAGATATTTTGTTCTTAGAGTCCTAAGAGCCTTTTGGAATGACCATTTATTTTGGTCAGTTGAGGGTGAGTGTTCTCCTGTATGCTGTTGAATGTAACTAGGCTGCAGATGGTGCTGATTGTGGTCTGAAAAAAATATGTTTCCTTTTAAAAAATGTTCTTATGGACAGCTGAGCATTAGTTGATTTCCTTGAGGCAGAATTCACACTTTGTGTGTAGATTATCCTCTTTGTGCTTTGTTGGCTGTTTTATTATGCCAGATAGTAATGGATTACATTGACAGAAATGGATGCACAAAGTGTGTAAATTATTTTTTTTTCAGTCCATGTGTAAGGCTTTTAGGTACAACTGCAAAGGAAAAAGCACCTCATGAGAAGGATTTCCGAATGCAGAATAGCCCCAAATTAGTCAAGATAGGTTAGTAAGAGAAGTCTCCACAAGCCCCAAAACAGATGAGTGTCTGTTTTCTTCAGATCTGAGTGAGCAGGATTCAGCTCAGCCTAATTTATGGTGTCTGCAGTGTAGATATCTGCACCTCAATTAGGTGTTAAGCTCCTATTAAAGTTAATGGAGAGTTTGAAGCTTGCCTAAGCACAACCTTCTAACGTCATTTGAGATGCCATCGAGAATAAAAGACGTCTTCATAACGCCTGAAGGTAAGACCCAAGACCTGGGGGTGATCTATGCTCTTCTGGAGGAGCCTAAGGGTGACAGCAAGTAGCATCTAACACTTCAATAACAAATCTATATCTAGGAAACTGGTTTGGATCTGAGCTTTCCCTTAACTCTGATGGGAACTTGGACAAGCTCAGATACACACTTGTGTTACATAGCTCAAACTCAGGCGAGCTGAGTTCTACTCAATATCTCATAATGAATGAAATGGAAGTGCTAAACAAGTGCTGGCAGTGTGAAGAATAGACCTATTCACAGGGAAGAAAGGACAGAGGTAGGCTGTGGTACTAATAATGAACAGGAGTGGCATATTTATGTGTGCTGGAAATAGAACTGTGCAAATAATGGATTTTGGGGTTTAGTGGTTGAACTGAAAGTTATACAGTAAATTCCTTTCAGTTAACCTGAAATAGATTCTCTATGTGTGTGTGTGTGTGTTTGTTAACTAATATAAGGAACACGTGTCTCATCTAGTTTGTTAATGACAAGGAACTACATTTCTTTGCAGCTGTGGCCATGGGTTAAGCATGGTAGCTATATTCCTGTTGCAGTGGATTAAAAATCTTAGAGAGGATACTGAGTAGGAACTACTGGATCATGAACTGAAAATTCCCATGCTGTGATATGACAGGAAATAATTATTTCAGAGCATGACTGGAAAGCTTATCTGGTATACTGTGTATTTCATGGGTTCTACTCTGCAACTTTTACTTTGGATTGTATTGACTTGAAGTGCCACAATAGTTACTCACCTCTGTAAGTGAGCAAAAATGATTCATCATGCAAAAAGATTGTGCAACTGGGCAGTATATCTTATGTATCTATGTTTTCACCCGTCTCTAAAATAATCATCTAAACCCCATCATTTGAAGTGCATATGAGCCAGATTCTTGTACTCTGACATCAGATTCAGACCTGAACGTTTTTCTGGTTTAATTGTATTGTTAAATCGGTAAAATATGTCAGTTCAAATCATGCTATTACTGTTCTGGAAGTATTGAAACTGCTGCAGGTTATGCCCTCTCAGGATCTAGAATAAGCTATAACAGCATTAAAATTTACATGCCAGCATAACTGTTTGCAACAGAGCACATAGCTGTGCTAATAAAGCTGCTGGGGTTTACCTACTCTGAGTCAAACGCTCAAGTGAATAAAATGAACAGACTTTGAGTCCTGATCAACACAAACAACCTATGCAAAAAACCCAAAATTAAAAATGCCTGTGATATTGAGCTCATACCCATGAGCAGTTTAACACTACAGATGTTTAGGAATATATAAGATGAAATTTTCAAAGAAAATACATGTTGATACTTCAAATTATCACATGGAAAGTTGTGCAGTTGGCAGCAAAAGTTGCTTTTCCTTAAAAAAAAAAAAGTTATATTAATATTTACTTGATTGCCTGATAAAAGTAATACTACAAAAGAATATTGCAAAACCTTGGAGGCTTGGCAGGCTTTTCTATGTGGGTGGAAAAACGTTGTGTTGAAGCCAAGCTGGAATGAATCATGAAACTGTAGCATAAAAAACATACTAGAAGATTTACTTTTTAAAAACAAATAAACAAACAAACAAACAAAAAACCACCACCCCAAAAAAGATGACAACTAGAATAATAAAGCTGTGTATATATGCACATACTTACAAGTATATGCAACACAAACCTGTTGCTGAAATAATATTGGATAGTATGGTATGCAGGACAGGCCTTGATTGTAAGGAGAGTAGTAGGGTTTTGACCTTCATTCACAAGTCTGCCCTAAAAGGACCATACTAATATGGCATATTAAGGGACATATTAAGGGACATGTAGAGTGATATAACTTCATTTATTTCACTGAATCTTCTATGTTAATAATAAGTTCCAAAATAATACCTCAAAGGTTAATGCAGCAGAGTTTGGCAGGTAGTAAGGTTTCTTTAGCCTTTATGCCTCTAGTGCCTCAGCACTTAAGGGGCAACTTCAGGGACAGGCACTCAAAATTCAATTGCTATGCTGACACCCCATCTGTCTTCCTATCAACCTAAGGCCATAATTGCCAGGTTGAAATGAAGACGTGTACTGCCAGGTAAAGATAAGAGTGTGTTAATCTCATGCGTAAGCATCAGCGCGTGTGTATGAAATGATGTTGGCTTGAAAAGAAAAGTAGAGACCATTCCCTGAGCTGGAGGACAGATGACACTGTCTTTCTTGCACCAGTGCTGCCTAGCACCAGTCCTTTTGACAGAAGACTCATCCCAGAGACTGCATGGAGGGACAATCTTCAGGACAAGGACAAGAAGTGAGCCAAGATATAAGTAGTGTGACCATCAAAAGTCTGATGAATAAATTCACTAGCAGATTGTCTGTATAAATGTACCCATTGTGGCTTATCATAGGTAAACAGTCATTGCAGGTAATCCTATTCTAGCTATTAAAGTTGTGTAAATGTACAATATACACGTATTCCATCGACTGTTCTAATCCTGTGTTTATACTTTTTATAACAATCATTTAAACATATTCACCAACTGACAACCATGGAACTATGTTTGAAGCATTTATTTATGTGCAAAATACTATGATATATTTTGAATTCAAGCCAAAGCACTTCTTTCAGTGGACCAGCTTAAGAAAAGAGGAAGCAGAAATACCACATGCATGGAGATTTATCTTCTTGGGTGTACTTCAGGGCCCAAATTTTGGCTTCTATTAAAAAAAGAGGTGAAGTACTATTGAAACATCTTCAAGGAATTTGCTTTTGAGTTTCCACTCAGAGCAGAGTAGTTAGGAACAAAATAAAAGTGTATAATTTTTCTTGAAAGGAGAAAAAAATAATGAAGAGCAGACAGATCAACACGCAAGTGGGAGTATATTCAGAAGCACATATGAACGAGAAGAGTGGGATGTGCTTGTGCCCTTGTAACTGCTACTTGCAGCTGTTTCTCCCTGCCTCATGCATATGCATGAGTAAGATCCCAGGGCTCTTATCACTCACCCCATCTGGATTTGAGGCCACTCCCCAGGCAGGCAAATTTGTCAGGAGCTTTGGCTGGGCATTATGAGCTGCATTTGGCCTCCAGGTCTTCACTTGAGGAAGCTTGCTCTAAGGTCCAAATTCTGCCACTCTTGCTGTCATCAAACAGTCCCTTATTTCCCAATCCATTTGCTATCTTTCAGGTCTCAATTTGGCCCTCAATTAGCAGCACAGATAAGGTATTATTTACATTATACTGAGATTTTTATTAGCATAAGAGAAATTCATTCTGCATGACATCTCCATATACCTCCTCTAATGAATGAATGAATTGCTGTGAAGAGGCAGGGAAAACACAAGAGAAATTCTTAAGCTTCATCCTTTTCTCCATAACCAAAATACAGCAAGTCCTGCTCAGCTCTGATGCATTTGTGCCTATGCATCCACATAAATATTTTAATTTATTTTACCATTGATTATTATTACAATTC
>JAWWES010000001.1:65376088-65460363 GCA_035583135.1 Lophotriccus pileatus
AAATGTCTCTACGTCCCTTCAGAAAATTCCCACAGGACTTTCTGATCATTTTAATTCTCCTTGTTAGAAATTTTATACCAATTTATTTCAGAAATTTTAATTTGATCTTTTGTGTTTGTAACATATTTGGCAGTAGATGAGGTTTTACATGTTTATTAAAAAGTAATCCTTCTCAAAAGCCTACACACAATTTCTCAGAGCTTGGTGTTCCCTATCCCACTCGAAGACAGAATGTGAAGTTCAACTTTTCACATCTCTCCCGGAACCCAGGATCATCAAGCAGATGAACAGTGGGTGAAATTATTTGTATTTACCTATGTCTGAATGAGCCTCATCAAATATCACCATTGATTATTCCAATATATAGAGCTAGAATCTAGAGTTTTGCTAGGAGGTGTCTTGTTTTGTCTTGCTAGTCTGTGTGGGTTTTGTTTTACCTATTTAACTATTTATCTCAATCCATGAGTTTTATCACTTTTACTCTTCTATTTTTTTCCTTCGTCCCACTGGAGGAAAGTGAATGAGCATCTGTGTGGGGCTGAGTTGACATCTGGAGGCTAAACCATGACATTATGTGTTAGAGCTTCAAGGGAGCTGTGGTGTTCCCACTTGACACAAAAGAAGTCCAAGCCAACAGGACCATAAGCCACTCTGCAGTACTTAGACTGGCCGGCCACAGATCTCTCTTTTGAGAGAATGGCTTTGTGCAGATGTGTCCTTTTTGTTAACCTCAAAAGTCTGAATTTCTGAAACACTGATTTTGGCAAGACAGGTAGCAAATATCTCAGGACTGCTTTCTTCAGAGAGCGATACTCAGAAATTCCTAGAGATGACTCAGAGAGAACCCTGTCTCACATACCCTTAGATATTCTCACATACTACATACAGTTAGTTCATTGGTTAGCAAACGACTGCTGAAGGTAGTGAGAAATGTATACTGGATGCTGACAAATGTAATACTGACCTCTAAACCAGATACTGTTAAGAAACTATTATGAAACATTTTTATCTTTTCCTTTGCCCATGAAATAGGGAAGTGCTGGCACAGTAATACCACTGAATTCTGTAAGGACAGACTCATGTTTATGTCTCATGTTAGAGTTTTTACCTACCATGGTCTCATCCTTACTTTTGCAACAGATTACTGATTTGATTATTCTCTTTTTGAAACCTGACTCTCACACAGTGAAGCCACACACAATGAAGCCAAATTGTATATTCTCGATATACACGGAGACCTTTTATAAAGCAGGATAGGGCCAAAGTCTTCAGATACCCCAATGTTGTTTGCCGGTTTCACAGATAGGACAGAAAGTCAGACAGTTAGCCAGAGGCTATTTTAAGTGGGTGTCTAATTGCACTGTTTATTGTAAACTAAGCAGATTAGATCTACCAATCCAGGCTAGAGATCATGCCACCACTGAAGTGCCAGCAGTCTCTGTGGCTTCCCTGAGAAGGGGGCCTATCTCGGAAATCTGCACAAGACTGGGGATCATGCTGTAGACTTACACGTCACTTTTCTTTGGTCAAAAAATTAAAATCTGAAGCTTGTGTCACAGAACATGTGTCCCATAGCCATTGTTTAAGGTAGTCTCCAGTACTCTCACCTCCTACACATCAGGTCATTGCTTGTGAGTCATGGCAGCAGAAAGCATAAGGACGTCAAGAAAGGATGTCAGCTACAGAAATTTCCATTACTAGGGTTTCCCTTCAGCATAGTGAAATAAAATGGTTGCAGTAACTGTGAGTATTCCCTGAGATGTTGCCCAACCAGCTCTCCTTCTCACCGCTGTGGGGTCTTATAGCACCTGGATTCTGTAATGGCAAAAGAAAATTCAGTATAGGTGAAATGGGTAGAGAAGCTTTAGTGTGCAGGTGCAGGCTTAGTGAACAGGGCTAGTCAACATAATTCAAGCACTGATATGTGAAATTCAGTCATGCCAGGAGTGAAGTGCAAATGGACAAAGCATTTGAAACAGCTGTGTCTACTACAGGATAAGTAATGACTCCTACTAGCCAAGGAGAAATCCTACTTGCTGAAATTTTCTGAAGTTTTCATCATTTCTTTACTTTATGAGAGCTGTGCCAGCTTTAATGAATAATAATGGCATAAGGTGAACCTTTGATTTTATTGTCTGTTGTTTTCCATAAGAATTTGGAATCTAGGTGTTGACAATGAACATATACATACAATAAAATCAACTGACCAGTCTGGTCTCACTTGGAAACATGCTGAAAGGAATAGGAAGTTTAAATGGTGCAATCAAATGGTAAAGTGAAAAACTGTCCTTTTTTTTTTTCCCCAGACTAAGATGAAAATTGGGTTCTAACCCCAATGACAGAAAATAATGGTTTCTACATTTTTCTTAGATGTTATGTTGTTGTTGGACATATTTTCAGTGCACTCTATGAGGTAATACTTAATCTTTCTTAAGAAATAAGCCAGAGGCATGTTCACAGTTGGCATGCTGGATAATGTTTTTAGTGGAAGAGGATGGTAGTGTGCTGATGATGTACCTGATAAGATAAAGGGAGAAAAAGTACATTTTTCTACATGTTTAAACTTTTTAAATTATAAAATGCAATCAACTCAAGGCGATGATTCACTTGGAAAACAATACCGTGAAAGCAGGACTAATTTATAAATTGACTTGCCTTTTCTACTGCCATTCCCATAAAATACAGGTAAATAGAATGTTTGGTACATGTTCTGAGAAGAGCTATTCTTTCTCTTTCTATTCTGTCAGTGCGAAATTTCATATGTTGACCTTCAGCCATGCTGTTGCTAGATCTTAAGGAAAGGAAGAGCAGATGAGAAATTCTTCAGGAAATTAAATGTGGAGAAGGAAGTGATGATGATGAATCACTAGGTTATACTTTTTGTTCTGAGTCAGAACCAGGCTGGTTGTTGGCAGGCTTATGATGGTGCATTTTCTGTTGAATTGCCACATTTTTGGTCAACAGTCAATGCTGTACAGGTTTTCAGTTCCTGTGAACTCCTGATTTGAGGATTACATTTAGCCTTTCCTCCTTAAAATTCTCCTGCAGTTTGAAATGAGCATTGTCAACATCTCCTCACTTCTTCTCCTCTTTTATCGTATTTTGTCACTCCATGCCTAGCACTAATTGCCCTCTTTCTCACTGTTCTTACATGACATCTATGACTCAGAGACTGTTGGACTCAATCAGAAGTCTGTAATGACCTCAGCAGTTTGTGGTGTGGGTCTGAAGAGTTTTGCCAAATGGCGAAGACGTTTTAATTCTCAGATCACCCTACAGCACCATCTTCGAAAGAAAGACCAGCATGTACCTTAAAATAACACTTTAACTCCAAAATTATGTAGCTAGGCAAATGACTGCCCCTTGTGTTCCATGCAGCCCTGCTGACACAGGATTTGTGTTCAGACAAGATGCTTCTCGCAACATCTCTTTCTGTGACACACTTTCCGATGCCAGTGAGATGCTCTCTTTTATTTATATCTCCCTCTATGTTTATATGCTTGACAGTTGCTAAAGTGAATGTACGAACTTCTTCATTACCGTTCTGCACATAAAGACTCATTTTATGGTAGCACACATACAATGTAATTTCTCCTTTCCAGCACCAGTCATAAAATTATTACCTCTCCTTTTCGTGACAGTTTCTTACTGCGTCAAAAAGGAAGTTCAACACTGTTACTTGGACTTTTAAGTAACATAGATTACATAGACTTTTCTATTCTTACCAGTTATCGTTGCTAAGTTTGACATAAACACATAACCTTCAAACATACTATTGCTTGCCACCTGTTTCAGTAAGGTTCTGGCAGAACAAAATTCTGTTTGCATTTTGATAGCAGAGGTGACTTACTGTCCTTTCCTGGAAATTTGGTGGTCAGACAAGCTGTTCAAGTTATTTTATATGTATTGTATACACACTATGTATTTATATAAACATGATTTCCTTCAATCTATCACACAGTTCGTCATGGTGACTATAAAGAAAACCTGTTCTCCCAGCTCTGCAGATGGCAGAGAGAGGCATAACAGAGGTTAGAGCAATATCAGTACTGCAATCGTATTTGAACAGTTTGAGCCAGGCAGATGGTAAGCCTTAACTGGGCCTTTTAGTTCTTTTAAACTGTAGTCAACACGGCTTTTATCACTGAGGGGAAACAACAAAAGGTTTTTCTTCAACCTCAGTGCAACCATCATTCTGTGGGGAGATAGCAGTGTCATTTATAGTACGGAACTGCTATCTCGGAAGTCTGCGTACTCTTTGCCTCATGAGTAAGTCTCTGCTTTACAGTCAAGGTAGCTCAGTCTGGCTGCTCACAGGTGGGGCATTTGTAGTCACATGCTGATATTCTGAACAACCTAAGGCATCTTGAATTGTTAAAGACCTGGTGACCTGTCTGTGTACAGGTAGATGAGACAGGACTGTTCTCTAATCCTGAGGGCAAGTGTCAAGATGTCGTTCACAAGCAGCTTAAAGGTCCTCCATCCCCAAAACTAAGTTTCCTTAAGGGAACAGTCCTTGGCCCGTGTTATCCATGTTTCCAGGCTCTTTCTGACAGGTTACTAGCCTGACTAGTGTGTATGTTAAAGCATAGAACAATATGGATGCTCACAGGACCTATGGAGCCTGTAGCTGGATCACTTTTCAACCTCCAGAATTCAAGAAGAATCTAGTTTCAAGAAAATCCATTTCTATCCCCCAAGAAAAGTATAAAATTTATTCCTACTTTAAAACCTCAAGGTATTAATGTCTAATGTATTTAATTCTTAATTTTGATATTTTCTATGTTGCAAAGCTTTAGGAAAGATCATCACTGTGGAACAATTGCTATATATATAGCTATGGTTATTTCTGTAGCACCACAAAACTCAGCAGAGCATCAAGTAGTTCTTAATGATAGCATTTTCTAAGTATCATATTAAAAATAATACAATATATATGTTTCCAGCCCTCAAATTTTTATGTGTTTATGTATTTTTCTTTCTAGAAATAAATAAATATTTCAAGAATCAATTATATATAGATTATAGAATCTATATAGTATTCAAAAATCTATTCTAGTTACTTTCCAGGTGTATCTCTAGTGCTCCGTGGCTGCATTTCAGAGATATGGTTCCCACTAGATGTCAAGTCTTGAAATCCTGTGAACATGTACTCTTGAGACCTAATAGCTACCTAAATGAAGCAACATACAGAATAGGAACAGGTATCCATATTAATTCAATCTACCTCTAAACAAATATTATTTGCTTATAAGCAGGTTTGTATTATTAAAATAGTATATATTTTCCAGATCTAAAGTGAGATTGGAGAGGATGAGGGACTCTTTGAATAATACTCCATTGCATCATGTTACTAGACCTTTAGTGTCTGTTATAAATTAAAATTTGGAGTAATTTTGGCATTTCATTATATTAAAATAATGTAACAGGGAAAATTTGGAATTCAGTAAGTATTCTCTTAAATGAAGGACTATTTACTCTCCTCTGAAAATGGCTTTTTGTTGCTGTATCTTAAGATTTTGTTATGAATCCTCATGATGATTAATAATTTTCTTCAAATGCCACCTCCCTGAAGTATTATACTTGCGGAAGAGTCTCAGCTTTTGTTTCAAACTAAGTGGGGTTGTAGAAATGCTTGAAAATGTGAATACTTTAAAACTTGAATGGGACTGATCCAGGTAAAAGGGAACTTTCACTGCCATTAAGGTATGTCATTCACTTTTTCAACAGCCTTGTGTAGTTCTGACACAGAAAGGAAGAATTTATTTCAGTGTAAGATTTTGACAATATAATAACTTGATGGAAGTATTTGCATTAAAAATTACTGAAATCTTAATTTCAGACAGAAAATTAGTAATAGACATATACAATGATTACTGATAGCCAAGGAAATAGTTTATTAACACAGGCAACTGACGGTAACTGCAAGACACATTATTCACGAAATCCTGATTTAATTCCAGAAGTTATATATGCTATGGTGGAGATGGCATATTACTTGCTAGTCTAAAAGAAGGAAAAGGCACAAGAGACAGTCCTATTTGCATCTTCTTCATAATTATGTGGTTAACTGACATGCTCATCACATTGGAATGCCAAAATGGTGGCTGCACAATGAGATGCTCCAGCAAAAACACACATTTTCTATAACTGCCAATGCATGAATCAATCTCTTAGTTCAAAGTGTTTTCCCCCATTATTTTCAGAAAGCGAGCTGTCTAATTCTGCCTGAGGCAGGAGATGTGTTGCTGGGCATAGTAAAACCATGTATTGTTTTTCCCATGTAACTGACTCTTAAGCCAAGACACCAAAGGGCACATTTCTGAAGCCTCCAAGGGCTCCCAGTCATACTGGCAACAGACTGGCTCTTTATGAGGGAGGTGTCTAGTCTGTACCTCCTAACCAGTCTCACCTACTGTGTTTGTCTGCCTCTTGCAGATTGCTTTGTGTTGGCATCCACCCCCTTACATGGCTATGCCAGAAGAGTGAATAAACAACAGGATACTCTGGCGCTGGGATATGATTTTGTAATGATGAAAACCAAGGATTTCACAGACACTGTGACTCAAGTTCTCTCTTCTAGGATGAGTTGGCTGAAGTATTTACTATGGCCAGATGAAGCCTAACCCTGTGTGAGAGAAGTGGGGGTTGAGGGCAAAAGCAGCTTACTCTCCTTATGCCTCTTGGCACAGCCTGGAATAAAGGTTCACTGGCTCACTGCCAGCACAGCTATCCTGTTTGCCTACAGCACACTGGGAACAGGTAAACACAATATTTTGGATAAATGAAGCAACCTATGATGCCCTACTCCCTATATAGAGAAAATCAGGCATCACTCCATTTTGGAGACCAAGAGGATCAGCGTCTGCTCTCCACTTGCTCATCCTAGCTGTTTTTTTCCCCAACCTCTTACCAAAATGTCTGAATGATACCATCACTACCTGAAAGAGTGGCAAAGCTGTTGAAATATTTGGTTGTCTTGATTCACAAGGGACTGCATATCAGAACTGAGAGGCTTTTGCTGAAAGCAAATACCTTGATTAATTACCCCAAAGAAAAGCCTCTTTCTCTCTTTCTATGGAACTGTGGAGAAGAAAAAGGTATTAACTTACATGTTTTACTTACTCAGATGAGATCAAACCACATAGCATGTAATTCTGTTTAGCAGTTGGGAAATAATGTCCCATTGCACCTGCACTTAACTTTGAAGCTGAGTTACATTACTCCAAAAAAGTAGGAGTAGAAACAGAAAAGGATATCTGATGTGGTAATCTGGAAGTGTGGTGTCAGGTGCTTGACCCTCAAATATTTTTGGAGCAACATTTCACCCACAGTTTACATGGTCATGCTAATTTTCACTGCAGCTCTGTAATGGCTGTTCAGTTTTGAGAGAAAGAGTAATCTATGACTGATGTTAAATAAACTCAGTTATCACTAAGATAACACGTCTTAAAGAGCATCTCAAGGTAGAAATATTTTAAATGTGTATGACAAAACAACAGACAAAGATTATGATAGTACCAGGAAACTAATTTTGTGGCTCTGGTGATTAACTATGTTAACTCATCTCTGGAGGTTTATGGCATTCCTGAATCTCAGAGTGAATTATGGGGGTTTTTTTTGTACATAGAAAGTTTTTATAAGTTATATAAGTGAGAAGCTTTTGTATTCTTGTATTCCAAGTACGATTTCAGGAACTATAGAAATATTTTGAAACTGGACTTCAGTCATTTCAGAGAAATTGGTTGCATAACACAACTGGTTGAAATAAGCTGGGTTCCTTGGCAGTAGTATCAGAATACAGCACATCATACAGTGAGTAGCCTCATATTCCTTGTTCCACAATTTCAGTACATTTTTATGCACCTTCCTCACCTCTATTATCTGGAACTCTTTGCAGACAGAAATAAAATCTACTATACCTGTGAATATTGTTATTCCATATGTATTTCAATGGAGGAGCCTGGGAGCATTAAAAGTGTGATAGAGCAAAACACACAGAAATACTACTCCCTCTCTTGCTTCCTGCAGGTAAAGAGTGAGTGGGAAAGAAAGTGGTTAGTGCCTCTAACCAGAAAGCATATATTATATTTGGTACAGGGTCACTGTAAGGTTCTTCATTATTGTCATCATCATCCACAATAAGGGTACTGAAGAGGTACATATTTTGATCTTATGGGTCACCCCATCACCAAGCAGCTCTGTGGTATGTGCCTGAGGCCACTCAGTCAAGCCCTGCTTGATGCAGGGGGCCTGTGGCAAAGCACAGCTGAGCCCATGGACCAGTCCTTCACTGCTGCCTGCTAGCATGGTGCCCCACACATACCCTACTTTGTTGAAAGGTCAGAGTTAATAAATGTTTAGGTTGTCAGAACAAATACATTAGCCACACTTGAAACTTTGTGGATATCACTTCCCCCATCACCCACGAGTGGAAGACCAGACCGTGTCCAATTGCAGGTGCATGGGAGGAGGACAACGTGTTAATGCCATTCAGTGTCAGGTACTGAGCTACCTTCATCTGCTTCCCCATGCATTCCTCCCAGTGGCTTGATGCTATTCAGTGCTGCTGACTTTGGACACCTAGTATTTGCTTGTCTAAATGTAATCTACTTGTTCCATGCTTTAGTGTAGAGAAATAGGTATGTTCAGCTGGTGATTCATCTACCTGTTTTAGGTTCCTGTCCTACACAGGGGTGATTTGCCTGTCTCCAACCTTTCACTGAAGATGGAAACTGAATAGCTAACTGCTGAACTTTTACAGGTATAATGTTAAATGAGATTAATCCATGCCTAGGGGCTCACTTGTGAACTATTTGATTATAGATCATAAAGTGAAACAAGTGTTACTATAAAAAATAAAATCCAGGTACATGCTAAAATGGCTTTTATACTGAGTTTTGATGTCATATGCATGCCATATATCTTGCTATTAAAAAGGAAAACAAATTTTTTATGTGCACCTGTGCATCTGTTCATGTACACAAAGAAATTAAGGTGTGTTATGAAATGTGTTTTAGCTGAATAGGTGTTTTAGCTGAGTATCCAGCTGTTTTAGCTGAATAAACATGACAAACTTTCAGACACACAACGACTTCTTCTAGTTTTTTTACATATATCTATATTGATACATATATATATATATACATATAAAGGAGTCAAAATAAAACACGGAAATTTATTTGTCTTGTGACAGTGTACTAAAGTCTAAAGACAGTGTCTAAAGTCCAGGTACACATTTGGTGTTCTTTGACGACATGCCATAACACTACATGGAGTCCCTCAAAATCACCCTTTTAAAAAAAAAATGAATCCATGTACATACATATACTCTAGTATACGTAACAGTAGTTCTGAGTTGAGTTTAGTTTGGCATATGACCTATATGACATGGTAGAGATAAATAGATAGACGTACACGCGTGTGTATCTGTGGTTGATTGTTCATATACCCATATGCAATGTAAGCACTGGTACGTCAAACCTGTATGACTTGCTCCACACTTCACTGCTTGATCATGTTGCTTTGCAACTAGAAAACAGCCTTGAAGATTTGGCCTAAGATGGTGACGACATTGTCACGAGCTCCAAATCCCTTTCTATTCCCTTTGCTGACTGTGTTTATCAGAAGACAGGAGAAATCGCACGCTGCTCCATTACATTCCCAAGGAACACCTCGCCTAGCCCCAGGAAGATGTGAGCTTAAAAACAGTCCAGCTGCCCACAGTGAGATCAACAGCTTTCAGGGCTGTCCCATCCCAGGACTGGCAGAGTGACGTTACTTAGAACAAACTAAGCACAGCTGAGGTTTGAACCTCATCAGTGCAGGAAAAGAGAAGTAAAATAAGAGCGTGCTAGTAATAAAATAATTTACTTGGAATATGCGCCCAAATTTTGTAGATTTAAAACATTCCTTGCTATTAATTTTATTTTACGAAGAAACTAATCCACTAATGAGTAGATGGCAAGAATAAGAAATCAATTAATTGCTAAGATTTAAATCTGTGTTTTAATAAAAAACTGTTATCTGCACTGTAGTCGCTTAAGCTCTTTTCATGTCATAATATACTTATCATTAATGTATAAGTCATAAATAATAATAATAATTTGAAAAGTAAATTATCCGTTTTCTCAGCTGTAACTTTCAGGTTTTATTTCGTTTCCTTTTGAAAATACATCTCAGGGCCAAATGTTGCCCTTACATTCATCTCTGAAGTCGAGGGAAACTATAAGTGTAGGTATGAGCTTAAAATCTGTACCAGTGGAATGACTCTGTTTTTCTTTTTTGCTGCTCACATAAGTCCCATAGGTGAATCTGATCCAAAAACTTCTGAAATCAAAGGCAGTTTGTAATGACTTCAATGGATTTTAGAATAGAACTAAATTATTATGAAATGTTTCTAACTGGGGGGGCGGGGGGAAGGGGAGAAGGAAGTCCTTCAAAGCCAAAACTTTTCATAAAAGGTAACTAGGTGTTGTATATTGAGAGTCTTGAAAATCATTTAGAAAAAATGTTTGGAATTGTTGAAGTGTAAAAAAAACCTCCTCTGCTTTTGTACTTCTCTTTGTTTGTTATTTAGAAATATGGATTGCAATATGTTGTGGGTTTGCACTGGGACAATTTTTACCACACCCCCCCAACACAATTGCTCTAAGGTGAGAGAATGTTTATGCAGACAAAAGAGGTTTGACTGGGGGAAAATAATATTAGGATTTATTACTAGCAAAATAAAAAACCAAAGGACTACATCTACAACAATTCTAATTAAGTAAAAGCACTATGTATTTATAGAAATACCCCTCCCCGCTTTGTATCAGTCCAGGAGGAGAAGTAGATTCTTCTAAGCAGTTCTGCAGCATTTGAAAGTTCTTTTCTGTTATCTCTGGGACGACAACTCCGGCTCGTTGCAGCTGGAACTGTTTCTCTCTCTGTCTCTTCCTCTCTTCTATGTTGACCTCAGGGCTGGGCTTACCTCCCTCCTGGGCTAAGGCCGAAGGCTGGGGGTTACCCAGGGTCCTGTATGGTCCTCTATGGACTACAAGGGGACATTTGCTTTTCCATGGATCTGCACCATGGGGTCACAGGGGATAACGGCTTTTGAGTCCACCCCTGTTTCCTGGGGGGTCCCTTCACATGGGAATAGTCCTTGATAGACTTCTCCAACGTGGGTCTACCCCTCGGACAAGAGTTCTTCCATTCTCTGCTGTATCTTAGAGTCACAAACGCGCTGCACCAGCATCGATCCCTCTCTGGGATCCCAAGATCTTACCCAGGCCGCCTCGCTCCGGCGTAAGGCTCCTCTCCATGGCCACAAATCACCTCAAGACTCTGTTTCATCTAGGCCTTCCACGGAGTCATATCTACTTCTCTGCTCTGGCATGGGCTCCTTCATGAGCTGCAGAGGGTTGTCTTCGCTTCCCAACAATCTTCCACAGGTGGCAGGGACTTTTAGTTTTCAGTCTTTTCCCTGCTAAAGGGAGAGAGGGAGGGGGAGAAGGAGCCATCTCCCCCACCCCTTCGCGGTTTCTCTCTCCTCCGGCTGCCAACTCTGAACTTGAAGGCTCCGCTCTCTCTCTGGCTGAAATTCTTTCTGCAGCAGCCCTGTCCAGGTTCTTCTTTAAAGTTTTCTTTTTCTTCACTCTGTTACGTGTCTGGTCAGAGGGGCTTCAGTGCCGTCCCTGCCCCTGGCCCAGGGCCGGGGGAGGAGGGAGGCCTGGCCCCCCTTGGAGCCTGACACCTCCTCCTACATGGCTCCCAATTTCATCTGCGCAACAACCTTCTCTTTCGTTTTCTTAAATATGTGATTGGCAAAGGCGTTACCAAAACCTCTGATTGGCTTTAGTCTGGAAATTTACCTGGATAAACTACTTACAGTCCCCAGGGAGGGGGAACCTTTGTAAACCCACGACACAATAAAAATTATGTTGATCACAAAGGATTTTAAAGGAAGTGTTTCCTTATTGTCAAACTAAAAATATAAAAATGTCTGAGTTGGTTATTCTTTTGTTTTCTTTCAAAAATTTCATGACATTTGAAATTTTCTTCCTCACCTGTAGTGGGATTTTCTTTTAAAGGAAGAAGAAAATTTCAGTGGATGAAGAAACTAGTTAGGGAAGAACTTCCCTTTGGTTCAGGCCTTTAATAGCAGAATAACTGCTTAGCAAACTCATACCTCATGATAATGACAGCTGTAATTTCCTTTACACTGAGTTAGGTCTACTAAAATGAGACAGAGCTTTCTCAACAGTATCCATCAATCACTGAGCTTAAAAAAACTAGGAAAAAAAGTAAAACCAAATTATTTGTCTCTCCCCAACCCTGTAAGCCCCACCACCCCAAGGTAACATATTCGCTGTCACCAGAGGAAACAAGTGTTGATAACTTCAATCTGTCAGCTCTGTATTCCAGGTTGATAAGGAGTCCTAACATTCAGCTGTTAGGTAAAATTGTGGTGGACAAACCTTCCAGTCTTCTCACAGCATTACAGAGTCAAGTAGATCTTTTTGTGACTAGAGATATGCATTTATGTTGTGTGCTGAACTGAATTTAAAATTCAAACTTTGGTGAATATGAAATGCTCAGGTGATTGACTTATTGTTCATTGAATGACCATCACTGACTCTCTACACATACACTCTTGGCCCATGACTCATCAGAATTACCATGATTTTCAGTCTAGTTGGAAAAAAAAGGGAGATGCAGTTTAGTTACATTATTTGGCAGTTCCCTGACCTGTTCCAATGTGCAATTACTTGCTGCACAATACAGACATGCAAAGGTTAGGACTTGGTATGATATTCAATTTGTATCTCCATTTAAAAGCTATTCAAGTGGTATGGAGACAGCACAATTATCTCTAGGAGATGAAATCAGCCAGCCAGTTCTTCGTTTGTTATAACAACACAGAGGAGTTATTTTGCCAACATTTTTATAATGTGGGCTAATATGCAACTGCACTTCTTATCATGTTTAAGAATGGGCATTTGATATGTCACAGAACATTTTTGAAACCTACTGTTTAACAGATACCTACATGATATGAGGAAAGGAAATATTCATTTTTTTGCAGAAGAAGCTTTAAAATCAGGCTTACAGACTTCTCTTTGTGTGATAAAACCCCTGAGAAATCCAGAGGAATTCAGTAAGTGTCACTGGAGCAGGTCTTTCAAAAGACATCTATGTTGTATTCAGCAACCTAGCCCCCTATTTTAGAATGTTAAAAAGCAAGGAGAGGTGCTCTGGAATGGGGAACAAGAATACTGTGACTTAATCCCTGAAAAGCAGAGTCAAAAGAATTTATGTAAGCATTTGGGACGATGTGTACAGGAATAGATCTGCTATCAAGTAACCATGAAAGCTAAGATAGATTATTCATCTGACTTGGCTGAGAAATTCCGAAATGAGAAAAATGATGCCTGAAATTTTCTCAACTAGGACAACAAGTCTGTAAAATTATGTAGGTGCCAAATTCAATCTTTGCTTTAGCTGAACAGAATAAAGTTGGTGCAGTAACTGAGACTCACAACATTTGAAAGTACTGTCTTGAAAGGTTTAGCATAATTTATATCTTGAAAAAATTTCATTCATAGTTCCATTCAAATCCATTTCCCCACAATGCATAAGTGATAGACTAAATAGCATTGTCCATTACAACAACTTGCTTTGGCTCAGATGAAGGGTGAGACTGAATGAGTATTTGAAATCTAGCTCCCTGGAGTCTCTATACTGCACATCAGTGTGGTTTTGCATGCAATATTTTCAAGATCAGGATAGGTAGAAAAAGGAGATGCTTGCTATATAAGGTCATACATTGTTATTTGTTAAATCTGCATCAACCATGTCTGATTTCTCTTAGAATACATTTACAATATCAAACAACTTAGGTTCTCAGTTCATTCCTGGGTCTCTATTCCCCCAGAGTCTGTATTGCATAAATGTTCATTTATTGCCAAGCTATTATTCTCTGTAATGATTCAAGTAATTAATCTAAAAAAAAAAAACAGTACAGTGGGTTAAGGGTAAGACTTGCAACAGCTTTTTCTCTCTCTGCCTTATACATTCCTCCAACAACATCTCTGAAGGCTTTGAAGCCTCAAAATCCTCCTGGTGCCCTCAAACCACACCCCAGGACGTACAACAACTATTTTCAATCTCACACTAAATGAACAAAACTCAATGGATTATCAAGCAAATCTTAAACTACAGTGGCTACATCTATCTATCTATCTATCTATCTATCTATCTATCTATCTATCTATCTATCTATCTATCTATCTAAAATGCTGACTGTATTTAAGGGCTATGGTGGTACCATGAGACATTTTGTGCTACATCAGATCAGAAGTGATGTAGCTACACTTGAGCAGTGAAGATGCAATCATTCCACATCACTTGGCTGAGGATCCTGCCGTCAGTCTCTGGAGAGTATGTCTGTATCACGCTATGCAATGCTTTGCAAAAATAGCTCCTCTGGCTCTTAATAAACATTGTTTTGATATAAGAGTGTGATGGTATCACGGATATTACTGGTTTCTTCACTTAGCTCTTTAGTAAAAAAATGTCCTATCTTTTCATTCTGAAAAGTGTGAAAAAATGAAAGAGGGAAGACCATGCTTTATTATTTCTCTCTGTCTTTCTTCCTATCAGGTATAACAACTACCATGTCTCCTACAAGATTTTCCTTAATGTTAATGCTAGCCTTTGCTAAGGCTAGCAAAGCACAGTGGGAGATACAAGTGAGGAATTTACAACTTGCAATAAAAGGTCCACTAATTAATCAGGGCCATAGCAATGACTGAACACTGTTTTGAGTTCTTCAGAGCAAAACTATGTCACTAAAAGTTCCATAATCTTAGGCAAAATGAAAGACCTGATATTTGAAAAAAAAAATAGAAGTTAACGACTTCCAGGTTCAAGTAAGGGAAGATACAAATTTAAGAACATTATGTACTAAGTGAAAAATGTAGATGAAAGCTATGCCCATATATATTATTATACCTAACTGCTTTAGGAATAATTTCCTACACGTGGGATGAGTTGCATTTTGATAGCTTGCCCAGAGTACACATTGGGTGCTGTCTCTCTGGATTGAACAATTTGTCTCTGAAGTCAATACTTTCACAAGCCATGAGTCAATCTACCTTCCTGCCACAGTTGTCTTTTTTTTTTCTTTTTTTTTTCTTTTTTGCCCCCCTTAGTTTTTTTTATTTTTATTTTGGGGGTTTGGGCTTCCTATCAATAAAGCATTATGTCGGTTCTGAATATCTAACTTCTATGAAGAAAAGATATTTATTAGGTAGTTAAATTAGGCAAGCAAGGTGCAGGATTGTAAGAGTTGTTTAAACTAGAACTTTGAGAATGAGTGTTCCCACTGGGCTGTATTTAATTCAGAATTATAATTTATGACTAAAACAGTAATTATTGTTCGTCTGGATACTGAAGAAAGATTAATCTTGAAAGACACGTTCATCAGTGTCAAGGTGGATTTGTCCAAACAGAGATGTTTCTGATGTTTCCATCTGAGCTAAGGCCAGACTTACTGGTAGAGGTTGAAATTTTATTAGGTCAATTTTTATTCTGGGAAAAGAAGACAAGGCTTCAAACCTACAAGGCCTTTTTTGAAATCAGAAAGACTGAAAAGTCCAGAAGTTCTTCTACTTTTACCAACACTAACAGTTGTTCAAATAGAAGATATTACTTCTACTTACAAGCCGCTTCACCTTTGTCCTTAGACAATGAAGGTTACAGCAATATCTGAGCCAGTTACCACTTTGCAGTCAGTGGTGACAAATAGGAACTTATTTCACATTCATTTTACATATCTACAGACATATGAGATTAACCTTTTACTTATATTACCTTAATTTTCTTATCTCATATTAAGAGATGAGGATGACCAATTTAAATAGAAATGTTGCAACTTAACTCATATCAATCTGATATCTCTACATTGTACTTCTAAGCTATCTCAAATACTAGACATAGTGTAACTAAGGTAAAATGGAATTCCGTGAAAATTAATTTATCCTACAAGATTAGAGTTTTGAAGGCTAGCATCAACAATATGAACTTGCTAATCAGCATAGCCTGCTAGAAATAATAATTTAATGTGCTAAAATACACTGTGGAAATAACTGGCTAGCGTGATGTGCTCTGTGACTACTGGAATGAGGAAAATTTTAAAAAAATTATAGAAAAGGCTTTTTATTCACTACCAGCTATATTGAAAATTGTGAGTTTCTAAGAGTCTTCTTTAGAAGCCATCTTCTCTTGGAAAAGACCTCCTCTTCTCCATCATTTGTCACAAGATAACAGTGAAGGAAAATTCTGTGTTCAGTGGGCTTTTAGGTTACTGAGAGTTGATAAACAACAATTTTAGTTCTTGTTTGTACATAGAAAGACTGTATTAGAAAAAGAATGGGCACATTATTTCAGTGCCAGTCCAGGAGTTGAGAAGTCAAGATTCCTCTTTCAGCAGGCTTCCTTGGTCACATAGCTTAGGCCTGTTTTCAGAGGTATTTAGGCATTGCTCCAGTCAGTGTTGCAATGATTCTGTAATCTGTCAAAGCTGTTACATGAACTAATAGCTCTAAGTTAAGTCAACAGAGTTTAAGCAGAAAATAAGACGAAGTTTTTCACAAGGCTAATTAACCCTTGTTAGTAACAGACTATACACACATAGGACACATTCTCCAGATCTCCAAATCTAAAGCAAGGTGGGAAGTCTTTCTGAAGGATAACTCTACTTTAGTAATGTTATAAAAAATTGTCATTGCCCTTCTGGGATTATGAAATTTAGGGAGGTCACAGTAGCAGCCATGGTCACTTTAAACTTCAGAATCCAGCTATCTTAATGTCTCTGTCCCATGACTGCTATTATCTACCTGCTTCTGTAAGGTCCTGTCTTTATGTCTGACAACTTTTGAGGTGTTTATCCTCCTTAATAACCTCTGAAACAGAGGTATTACACCCTATGGCTTACCTATAAGATATATTTAAGATTTACTCAGATTCAACACCACAGTGTTTCCCCGACCATGTCTCTTCTCCAGTGATGCAGGAGAAAGGGCTCTTGGCCAAGTTAAGAGGGATAGTGAGATAAAGAAGTTTCTTACAAGGCAACCCCCAAATATGACATGTACCTAACTTGCAGGAGAGTGAAGTTGGTGTCTCTTCCCTGCTGGAAGAAAACTGAAACTTCTGGTCACCTGGGATAGGTTTTTGGAGAGTGGGAGAGGACCTGGGAACTGCAAACCACAAGGCCTAAGCAATCCTAGATTGCTACCGAATGAAATTTAAATTTCAAGATCAGCTGCTTCTACAGTAGCTCATAATGAGCTCCAGATTTTTCATTAGTGACTTAAAGGAAGCCTGTGACAGGCAGTTGGGTATTGTGTGATAGAGCAGCCTAGATGGCTGTGCAGCAAAGACTGAGCGGTGCTACAAGACTGTGGGCATGGCTTTCATCTGATTTCATAAGGGGTACTTTCTAAATCACAGATCACTGTTGTATGTGTCCTCACCAGGTTTACAACATCTATTTCTGTGAGGGCAGCAAAACTAGATACATGAAACATGACTTTTCAATGTCACAAACACCAGTAACATGACTGGCCGACTCCAGCTTAAAAAGATCTACATGTGTATCTGAGAAATGTCTTAGTTTGCTTTTGCAACAACATGTATTGGGAATCATGTTCAGGTGGTTCTGGACATTGACCTCTGTGTTCTTTTGGTGTGACTGCTTTCTGAACTGCAGTCATCTGGAAAACATGACTAATCTTTTTTATTTTCATCTTCCCTATGGCTGTATGACAATTAATGTTGCTAGATCAAATCTAGCCCTTGTTACACTTGATTTTGAGTTCAAAGATTTTGAAACCAGGGTAAGGGGTATATTTTGACACATCCCTAATTGCCCATGGGTTTGATTATTTAAGGATTATAAATTTAACACAAGAATCAGAGTTTAGCTTTGCTCCCATTTGCCTAAATCTGCCCACCTTTTTCTCTATCGTGTGGTCAGCATCCAAGGAGACACATGGAAGCTGATATACATTTTGCTTGTAAGTCACATTCCTATGGCAAGGTAATAAACTTGTGTATGTATAAATATTAGTGCACCCTTCACACAGTTTATTTTTTACACTTGGGATTTCATCAACAGTAAACTCAGAGGAGCAAAACATTGTTATTGAAGCTGCAGTTTCAGGATACAGTAGCTATGGGTCAATGCCATAGCTAAAAAATTTGTCTCTTCTGCTCCCTGCTTTCCTGCTCAGCTCTCATCCCAGAGCAGAGGTCCCACCATTTGCACTGAGTAACTGCTCTCAGAGCTACGGTGTGCACTTGAGATTCTGAAATGGTCTGGGTTTAAGAGAAGCTCTCATTAAGTGGGATTCAGAGCCCAGTCTATCAAAGAATTGTTCTGGTAAAGTGGAGGGGACCTGGTACTGCAGCACTGGGAAGAAGAAGGAGAATGAGGGGGAGAAGGAGCAGGAGGAAGAAGAAGGGCACAGAGGAGGAAACAGCTAGAATGTGAAGGATGAAAGTGTCTTGGAAAACAGTAGTATAACAAGTTTGCAATCCTTTTTTACCTGAAACATTGCTTATCCTCCTGTTTTCATTTTTAACAGAAGTGATGAGTACTCTAATGTCTTTCTGGGGTTTTCATGTGAAGTGTTTTCCCTGGTTAAGTTTGTGGCAATGACTCACATTCCTGAGCTCTTCCTTCATGCTCTTTACCCTTCTCATATGCAGACATAACTTGCCTGACTGGTAAAGATTTGATGCAGATCAATTTTCATACTGGCATCTGGGAAAAAGACATAATTTTTTCTCCCAGTTTCCTGTTTAATTTCATAAGGTGATAGTTCCAGTTAGTCTCAAAAGGCATAATATAAGCTTTGTATAAAGGCTTTATGGTTCTGACATTAATGCTGTATTTTCTGCATAGTGAAAAATGTTGCCTTAATCTGGGGTAAAATACTGATCAAAAATCTTCAAACTACTTTAGTTGAGAAAAATGTGACTTTTGCCTTTTAAAGAATTTGGGGTGGTTTTTTTTTGTTTGGTGCTGAACATCACAATCTAAGAAAATAGTACCTGGATTCTTAGCTCACATAGTATTTATTTTCAGTTTTGACGATGGTATTCTGTTATAAAGAAGCTTTTCACATAAGTGATCTGTCATCACTTTCAAGCAAGGATTGAAGGTACAGATCAGGTTTGGACATGTAGCTTTATACAAGGTTTCACAAAGATCCTGAGAGCATGAAATATCCAGGAAAGATTGTTTTGACTTTCACTCGATACTTAAGTCTATTTAGTCACGTCAGGGATTCAGCTAGTGGTCTGAGCTCTGTTATCAATCCTATAGACCGTCTACTTTCATACACATGAGTAACTATGCAGGTGCAAGAGAGTACCCAGACTTGGCCTTCACATCTGCCTTAAACAGTTTTCATCTTATCTCAGTGATAAGGAATTTTGCTGATAAAATGATCAGGTAGAACCAATTTGACCAGATATTAAGCAATTGCTGTAGATATACTAATCTTTATTACTTCACTGTGAAGTGACTAAGTTTTTGAAAGAGATCCTGGTGACATAAAAATGAAGCGGCAAATAAATTCAATTAAAAAAATATGGAAGACATAAATTCTTGTGTGTGTGAAAGCATGAGAGAGCTAAGGAAGTATTTTCATTACATTTGTTATTCAACAAGGACCTACATCTGTTTCCAGTTTGCACTGATTATTGACACATCTGGCTATTTGGCCTTAGGAACTACAAGTTGCTTTTGTGGCATTATTCTCTGAATCAACTTTTTAGACCACCCGGAAAATAATATAGCAAGTGCTGTGAGAAGATTGTGTTATTTGTAATAAGATTACCTTTTGGCATCTGAATGTATTGTACAAATGGGATTCTGTCATCTTCTGTTTTATAAATTACAGTTTTGCATTTTTTACACCTGTGGGGAAAATAAGGCTGTAGCCAAAGGGCTTACTATTTGACAAAGATAAATCAAGATGACCAGATAGAGTCTCAAATAAATGCCAGATACAGTAGTAACTACTTGCCTTACATGGGAAAATAACTTTTTTCAATAGAAACAAAATACAGCTAAAGTCACACAACTGAGAAAGATGTTTCTTTAACATATGGTGAGATGCACTTTTTCTGATTGATATCCCACTGACGAAAGTGAATACTGTCCAAGTAGTTGATCCTTCAGGCATTTTTTTCTGTAACAAACAGTTAAATTTTATCCATCAGCGGTTTGAGAGTAGCAATCCAGTCCAAGAGTACGAAAGATATATATTATAAAGTATAAGACAAAGACTTTTAAAAACCAAAAGATAACATCATAGGATAGAACAGACCACCTAAATTACCAAAACCAGTCCTTTCCAATCGCATGCAAAAAACAGGATAGTCCTGAAGGATTCACAGAACATCTACTCCAAACACCCCCTCAAACCACAGGCCAAAAAATACTTCCAATACTCTGTCATAGATTTAAGACAGAGTAGTAAAAGACAAACAGCCACAGCTTTAATGTGCCATAGGAAGGAACATGGTGAATGCTAACTTGTTTTATTACAAATACATTTAAACTGTGGTAATTGGTTGTTTTTTAAATGATAGTCTAGGTAATCTATATGGCTGTATGAAGACACAATGCAGCTTCACTTGCTGTGTTGAATTACATGTGGAATTAATTTGACCTTCTGCATAAAAATAATGCAAGGCTTATAGATGCATGGAATGAAGATATATATAAAACAATTTGCTGCTTTTTTATGAATTGCAAGTTTGTAAATGTCTTTCTGTGCTTTCTCTGAGAAAGTTTAGAGACCCTCAACAGTTCTTTCCATTCCTTCAGGTCAAGGCTGCAGCTTTTAATGTCCATTATTGAATTTTTAATTCCTTTAATAGCTAAAGAATATAAAGTACAGAGCGCAAGGCAGCAAAATCACTGGGAGGCAAGAGCAGAGAATGAATACTGTATTCTTTGCAGTGCTATACTATACTCTGCTATTCTCTTTAGGCTTGCCCTTTGTCCTCTTCCACACTGTGTCCCTGTGAGTGGTTTGATTTCTCTTGTTTTCTCCTTAAGAGAAGAATCTGAGGGCAGCCTCTGTGGTAGGGAATTGACACCTCCTGCCAGGGCACACTGCCATACAGATTGTCAGCAATTCTTCTGCCTTGCCACATGTTCTGTTCACCTTCATGGCAATGATGATGATGTCTTCTCTAGCTGCCAGGCCAACCTAAGTGTCTGGAATTGGAGAGAGCATACCCGGTTAGGAAATGACTGCACTAGTGCAGTTTTCCAGCAATTAAACAGATGCAAGAATGACTGAGGCAAAACAGATATATAAAAATAGAAACTACTCCTGGTGACTGTTTTTTTTTTCCCCATGTGCATTTAGTGGACTTAGGACTTCTGCAAGACCTTTGAAAAGTGATTTAGAGCTAGTTTGATAATGCCTGTTTTGAATTTTATCTTTGCAGTGCCTACAAAATTTCTGCCCAGCGCTCAGGGAATCAGCACCTAAATTGGGTGTTCAGGCAGCCTAGTCAGACGAGTAAGAAAGATAGGCATCCTGAGAGGATGATTCAGTGTCCCACAAACTGAGCGATAACTTGCCCAGTTCTCTGAGGCCTCACAATTAGGGCACTCTGCAGGCAGCAGGGAGACCTGGTTCCCCTCACAGAGCTGTTTATGCAGTTTGCATGAGTGAGATTTAGAAAAAAAGTAGAGACTAAGGTCAGGACCTGAACCAGGTCTCCCTTCTCCCAGCTGAGTGACCTACCCAAGAGGTTCCTGAACTATTTGTTGTTCTCCTTCCATCAGTAAGAAAATTATCTATCTTAAATCTGGACCTTGCTCAAAAGAACAAAGCTTAAACAGGAGGAAAGTACAGTGCATAGCTGGTCTACAGCATGAAGTTTAGGGCACAGCTCAAGCTAAAAAGACTCAGGCATCTAAACTTCCTGCATCCTTCATGAGTGTTTAAACCACAAACTGTTATGCAGAAGGCAGGCTGGATTTAGAAAAGCAGGCTGGGCTTTCGTGAACGCCTGATGTCAGATTGTGTGCAACAGCCTGAAACCGATGTAATTAGGTGTGCGTCTCCGCAAATCCTGGGCCTAAGCTCTGGAGAAGGGACAGGTTGATGTTGTCTTCTGCTAGCTGGATCCCAGCCATTTTTTTGTTAGGAGAGCTCATTCATGCAGTGCAAACACCTCCTTTTATCCAGTGATTGCATTAATGAACTCAGAAGTCAAGCAGGCTTCTCTAAAACCCTTGGGACTGGTTCTTTTTAAACTGAGAGTGTGTCTAAACACCTACAAGTCTCAGAGTTACCATTCATGGAGACCCAAATGTTGAAGTATTGAGCAGCTGTCAAGATACTCAGCTGCTTTAGAACAATTTTCCTTTAGATACAGTCCCTCAAAGACTGTATGTGCCTTATTGTGAAGTAAGAGGAGATTGGCTTACTTCTCTGGGGGCTGTTTGGATGTCAGTATCCTCAGTGCTGCCAAATGTGTGCTCTTTTTTTTCTTTCTAACAAAGCTAAAGATAATGCCTGAGAAGTTAACATTTTCAGTCAGATGTCAAAGGTTTGAAGTAGTTTTAACACACATGAGGACACAGCTATCCTATTGGGATCGTATGCCAAAATTGCTTTAGTCAGGACACAATAAACTGTTGGGAACAAAGTACTGTAAAAACTTTTAAACAGAAATTTGGAACTTCATACAATTCTTGGAAATAGGATCCATCTCTTTTCCTCTGAATTCAGCTCCTGCAGCACTCTGTTAACCATCTGGTATCTTCTAGGAAAGGAAAAATGTAAATTACATCTGTCCTTTGAATAGTGTGCGGGAGAATGGGGGGAGAATTATATTCATATCTGAAGAAGAACAGACTCATTTCAACTTTGGTGAAAGCTTTGTGCTTCTCAAACTGTTACTGGAATACACACAGTAAAAATTCTGTTTGAATTATTCTTATACGCAATCCATTTCCATGTGCTCCACTGATTTACAAGCACACAAGCAACCTTTCAGGCTCTCTCTCTTAAAAAGACCATCCTGGATCAAACTATTTGAAATGTGAGGTCATTCACTTGTGGTTGTGCAACTTCTAATGTTCATTATTCAGCATACAATTTTATACTGCATCCTGGGGGGTCTTGCAGCTTCCATGCCAGCAATGGTCTTGGATTTAAATCTACAAAAATTAATGGTGTAAGGATAGCTGTTCATTGATGATGAATAGGCGTACTGTGTATGGAAAAAGGGTAAGATTTATATTATAATGAACTGTAGAAAATTCAGTATGTGATGGGACCCTAGGGGTTTGGTCAATAAAAAAGGAAATCCAATAATGAATTTCCTTTTATCTAGAATGTATTCTAAGTTTCTGCCCCTTCATTTTGCCTAAGAACTGTCATTCAGAATGCTGAATACCACATCACTTCTGTTTTCGTTTCTCGTTAGTTTTGCCTGCAATTTCAGTGTCTTACTACCAACATTTGGTTTACCCCACAAAGATTTTTTTCATGGCATCAGAAGAACAGATCTCTAGAGTAATTTTCATTGTCATCTCAATTTTTTTTTTAATATCATCTTTAGAGTCATTCTGGTATGTGAGACAGCTCTTCTCCAACCTCCAACCCTGACACAGATGTTGTGCTCCAAGGGACACAGGATCTGGCCATGATCTCCCTCAATCTATCTAAACAAGCGATTTGTGCTGATAGCATTCAGATAGGGAGCAAAAAGAAAAGTGGGAGACTACTAGCACTACTAGTAGATGGGAAAGTCAATGACCAAGAAAGTAATGCTTCTTAAGTGCTGCTGGGGTCACTGGAGTGGTGGTGGGATTCCACCTACCTCAGCAGTACTGGCTGAGCAAAGAGCATTTAAAGGGATCAGAGGGGGAGACACATATGATGAACATATCTCATGCAGGGAGGTGGAATGAGTGGGAAGATACAGCATGCACTGTAGGGGTGGAGTGTAGTAAATCTGTGCTTTCATAATCACATGTGACTATGCACTGAGGGTGGGATTCATTTGACAAAAAGTAGATGTTTTTGTCTGAGCTGCTCACGCTCTGTGACTTTCATAGGCAATGGAGAGAGGTGAGCATTTTTTAAAACACTGGTTTGTAGTTTTGCTGCTTTATTGGTTAAGAAAGAAGAGTTAGTTTTCCACATAATGCAAAGCTTTTGTCCAAATCCTAAAGAGAGGATTTATTACTACTTTGGCAGGGAGTTGTGCTGGAAACCCTCCCGCTTCAGTTCCCTGGACAATGTCCTCCCCTGAAATATGGTTTGACTGTTCAGAACAGTGCATTTCAAATTCACACACAGTGATATTGACATCTGGCTTTAGCATATGGGATACAGATAGTCCTTGACTGCCGAACAGCTGTGCTGCTTTGAAAAGAAACAATTGCATTTAAAGAATATGGGCTATAGAGTAGGCCCTGTCCTATCCCACACATCTTGCTGACATTTCTTTTTCTAAATTACCAGTCTGTTTATTAAATTTCCACAGCATAAAACCACCAAAATTTATAAGAGATTGAAGTAGATGGTAATATTGTCAGATATGCCAGCAAACAATCCACTGACAACACGTGTTAAGAATCAGTCCATTACAATTAGTCAAGAACAATGCCAGATGATGATGGGGCTGAGTAAGAACAAACAAACACACACAAAGGAGGGGATAAGGGAAGTACTGAAAGTTCAGAAAATGTCCCCATCGATTTTGTATGTAAAAAACCACTTTGGTGAAGAATTTTTGCAACAATCTCAGCAATCTCAGGGAGCTCCTTTACACAGTAACAAAGAGTGCTGCTAGAAGCTGAACAGTTGTTGGTTCATCAGGAAATGGTCTTCCATAACAAAGTGAAATGCAGTTATACAGGGAAGGGAAGCAAATCTTTGCAACCCAAATTTATCTGAAGAAAAACAAGATCTTGGTGTATCTTGTTCCAAATTATGCTGTGTATAGAACATTGCAAATTGAAGTTGCTTGTTCAAACTTTGCTTCATTTTGCAACCCACTAGTATATATCCGAACGTGATTTGGTGATTGCAGGACTGCATATCCCATTAATACACATTTCATATGCTTTTCACCTAGTAAAAGTTATTGTAGCTAGGCTACCTGTAGACATTTTCCATCAGTCCTATACCCTATGCTGTAACTTCTGGGTGCTAGGATTTCAGGGTCATAGATGTCATTCTGAACATCAAGTCTGCCAAATATGTGAGAGTTTCACAAGCAAATTTTGTATCAGAGGCATGGTATCTGTGTGAAAGATAGTGTGTCTTTAAAAATAGGTGCTTAGTACAGATTTAAAAACTCCATGACCTGAATTAATCCCACCTAACTGAGGTGTCTATAAGTAGCAGTCACTTGAGGCTTTCTCAGTACTGAGTGAAATGAGAATAGGAAGTGTTGCGGTGAATCGAACCAAACTTAACTTCTGAGGGTGTCTACTGCTTATTCAGGAAGCTGTTAACCACCTATGTAAGTTATGTGCTTGAAACCTGAACGGGACAAATCTAGGACCAAATGGGCCAAAGTTATTTTAGACAAAGTTCTAGCAAAAATAAAATTAAGTGTTTTGGAATAATGCATTGGCTATACAAAAGAACCTCCTGGCAGCACAACCCTGTGACTCATCAGAATAACTAAAACTGGCTTGCAACACAGGAAAGTGAGAGATCATTGAACTAGAGGAATAACAGTGAATTTTTTTCAAAGGAAAAAAAAGAGGATGCTATTTATTCAATTCAGGGTAACATGAAAGATCATATTTGTACTCTTCTAGCAGGTCAGTTCATAAAACAGATCTCTTCACAAAATTTATTTGTACTGGAAAAAGCTTATGTGACAAAGAACTATGATACCAAGCAGCCAACCAAACCAAAGATGTATTTTCAAAGTCTTTTAGATATATTTTCAAAGTCTTTTATCTTCTTACATATTCACTTCCCAGCAGATAAGCATTTTCTCTTACCTCTGCCAAGTTCATGCAACTCATATTCTTTTATTTGATTTTATTTGTTATTAAATTTTTCTAAAATTTGCCTTTTGTTTTCAGTATCCTTTTAGAAGCTTCTTATTGTACACTTGAAATATATGGGACACATCCTTTCCAAGTCTCTCCCTTCTCCAGGCAGAATAGAACAGAACGTTTGTAGCAAGGAAGCTGAGTGTCTCTTTCATATCATCTTCTGGGAAGAAATGCCATCAGTAGCTCAGCCTCCACATCCAAATTTTCTTTAATTGATTTGGCAGTTGGCCTCCCAGGAATGTCAACCCTTATCATTGCAGAATTCATGGTACAGATAATTTTAAAATTTGCCATGCATTCTTCCAAATTCGGCACTGCATTTTGGTACAGTAAACAGCTATGATCCAAAATGCATTACAGGTTTTTTTTACAGATTGCAATATAGAATATAGGAATATAGGAGAAGAAAGGGGGTGGGGTTGGGGGATTGGAGGAAGGAGTACAATATCCCAATATCTTCCAGCCCAGACTGCACTTTTTAGAGCATTTGCATACTTTTTCCTTAAAATCTTAACACTTCCCTACCAGTCTTTATGATTCATGTCTGTGTTGCTCTGTTCTCTGTTTTAACACTTGGTGGCCCATATTAAGATGCTTAGAGAATGTACCATGACCTCTCATTTCACTGAAACATCACAGAGTGTACAAAGGCCAAAGCAAGACATTGGCTATAACTTCTGTATTTAGCTGCTTCACTTATCTTGGCATACATACCCTATTCTCTTTTCTCCACCTCATTCTAGTGATCAGATCTCTCTGATGAGCCAGCAATTCCTTAACAACAAGAATGAACACTGAAAGAACCATGTACAAATAAGGCTAATGAATAATAATAAGTATTCCTACTAAATATTTACTAGGGGTGGACTTGAAAAGCTTTTTAAAGTCTGAATCACCACAGGCACTGAAGCTGTTTAAGTCCAAGCCAAAGCAGGAATCTCACATTAGGGGTATCATGGGCCTGATCCCGTAAACATGATTGAAATAGAGCAACATGTATAGGCAGGGTATGCTTTTCTACTTCACACTAATAATGAAGCTATTCTGCTCGGAGAGTGTGACAAAGACTCTCACCTGATACAGGGCAGAGGCTGGATCCAGGCCACCCACATACCTATTCTGCTGAGTTCCTTGGTTTCAGTTCCCCTTGCCACAACTATTTTATTTGGTATAAAGGTATTCTGAAGTGAGGGTTTGTACCTGGATGTTCCATTCCTTAGGTAAATACTCTCACCACTTACTCAGAAAAACAATTTCTGTTTTGGTCTTAAGCAGGCAGTAAGTGACTCCCAATTACAACAATTTCCACAGTCTTGCTGTCTCTTCATTAATGGGCTAACTACAAGAAATCTATTATGTATTAAGAAACTACAGAGGAAAAGCAGAACCCAGGAAGACATTCACCTCTCTATTTACTCAGGTTGCCTTTCTTTGTACCTTTTGGGACACTTCAGGCTGTGCGAAGGCAAATTCAATGGTCTCTTTGGTAGAGACTGACATTAGTGAGGGAGTGCATAGAAATTCACGTCCAAGCCATCCTGATTGTAAAGGATGGCAGTCACTCACTACCTCACTTCAAATTTTTTAGAAATCCTGATCCTTTTTTTTTTTTTTCACTGGAGTAGGCAATATTTTAGAGGAGATTTAAAGAAGACTTTGGGGATAATTGATCATGGCATTGTCTGTTTTGCAAGGTCAAAGCAGAAGTTATTAAAAGTAAGAATTTTATTTGAGGAATGGATGGCATACATTTTTAAGTGATAAGCCCATAGGATGTTAAATATGTCATCCTGGAAATTTAAAAAATGTAAACTATCATTACTCTGTTCTGTTCTGTGGTTGTAAGTGCTGGTGCCAGAATTTTTTTATGCCTGTGGTAACAAAATCTCTCTCCCTCTCCCTTTGCTCTTAGCCAGCCTTCCCAGGCCAGAAATTACAACTGATTTTAGGAAGAGGTATTTTATACTTGGTGTATATACACTTGTGTATGCACATAAATGATTCCATACAGAGTGGTTGTTACCTGTGGTTGACTTGGTTTTCAAAGTCCTCCATTTAAGGAATGGACAAGAATCTCCTCCATGAAAAGATGACATGAAAAGTGACATGGCAAAATGTCACTGTCTTCAACACAATCACCATATGAGGAATGATTCTCGCAAATGAATGTTTCTCATATGTAGGGTTTATTACTATTCTTTAATTTTATAAAATTTCAAAAACCCGTTTTAATACTCACTGCAGTCAACGGAAAGACAGTTGTTGACTCCTGTGGACTTCAGAACAAGACACAGTGAGGGAAATGGTTGTAATACAGCCCATTAAGATGAAATTTTTCTTTGGACTTGGCATTTTTAAACCCTCTTCTCTTTGTTTTGTAAGCCACATAGCTTGTGATCAATAAAAAGACGTTATTCTGTCGTACATGCTGTAACCGAACCAACAACTTATGTTGCACTGTAACTAAATCACAACCTTTGGACAAGCTACAAGGAAAGCGTGTTTGCTTTATTGATTTTTAGTCTCTTCTACGCTGATTGATCATTTACTTTAAGTACAAGTCTGAAACAAGGATACGCAAATGCATAGTTCTTTGGTCTGACTGAATGTCACATACAGCAAAATAATCTTTTGTGACTTCACATAAGAACTGATTTAATTTGTTAATTTCCTGTCACTGTTTGCAAATACTTCAAAATAGGAGTAGTAAGGAAGTGATTTAGTTAATATTTTTGCTGAGGAACCAGGCAGGGACACGCTCTAATTTTTGTGAATATTTTCTAACAAACATAACCTGTACTGTACTGTACAGGTAGTACAGCCAGAAGTCTGAACCAGACTATGGCAAAAGGTGTCATAGTTATGTTACAGACTTCTTGGAAAAAAGGGTTCTTGTACTGGTAACACTGCAGTCTAAATGAGGATAGTTGCATTGAATACATCTTTGTTCTCTTTGCTCTCTACAAAATTATTCTTTAATTTTATTGAGATTAAACATATGGTGTTGTTTCTGCTGTATGAGTAACTGCAACATTTTTGAAGAGAAAAGAAATCAAAGAGATTTCTAATTAGCTGTGAAAATGCTTGCCCTGTGATTCTTTAACAAATATTTGAAAACACTTTTATAAGTAATTTGAAGGAAATTATATTATATGTGTTTTTTTTACTCATTGTCATCAATCCAAAACAATAGCCTTAGAATCATATATATTGTTCTTTAACAACAGAACCTATCTCCATGGTGAGGAGTGCTGTGCAATGAGTATTTTACAGAATCACGGAATCAAAGAATACTCCAAGTTGGAAGTGACCCACAAGGATCATCAAAGTCCAGTTCCTGGCCCTGCACAGGACACCTCTAAGATCACACCATGTTCCTGAGAGTGTCATCCAAACACTTCTTGAACTCTCTGAGGCTTGGTGTTGTGACCACTTCCCTGGGGAGCCTGTTCCAGTGGTCAACCACCCTCTGTCTGAAGAACTTTTTCCTGATATCCAACCTAACCTCCCCTGATTATTTTAGCTCAGGAGCATCCATATTAGCAGGGCCATGAAGCTTCCAGGAAGAACTGGCTGGAACTCAGCTTGCTCTTGCTCAGCAAAGATTCTCTCTGGGCTTTTGTGTGTGTCCGTGTAAACATATATACACATACCAAATGTGGGAAATTGTCTGAAAAAGATTTCTGGTCAGCATGGATTGATGAGTAATAGATTGCTATTCTCAGAAAACCCCTTAATAGGTAGCACTTTTGCAATACCTATAAATAATATGTCATTATTATTTGATAGCATTTTATGGACACTGAACTGATGAGCAGATGTGCCTTTAGAATTTGGTATAAAACATCATTATAATATTCAGAAATGAAAAGGATAGGCATTCTTACACAAAAATCATTCTACATTTTGTTCTTTTCTCCAAACTCAGCATTAAGAGATCACACAAATAGCTGATTTAGAGGGGAAGTTAAACTCACATGGCAAGTTGCATGAAGTGGCTCAGAAATGGTATTTGTTTGAACTCATAACTATCTCTCCTTCTACCCACGACAGGAGGGTAGATAAGGTGCTGACAAAAAAATATTAATGGGGGAAAAAAAAGGCACAGGTTACTTCCCAGTCCACTATTATTCTCAGGTGCTCTTCACTCCATGTGATTATGTACTCCTGATATCAGCCTTACTACTATTGTGTCTGTCTAGTAACTATTTATTCAAATGCATGATCCCAGAAAAACACTAATACATCCATTTCATTATATACGTGTTAAAAGTGTTGCATTTTTAGCACTGAACACAGGCAAGAAATTACATATATCTCCTTCAGAATGCAAGCAAAGAGATGATCACCATTTTCTTACAAACTAACAGGGGACTGAACATTAATTTCCTGTTAAAAAGAAGACCTGGAATAACAATTAAGTTTGAATCATTAAACTGGAATTGTAGATTAGGAAAGAAAAGCAGGAAAATACATAGGATGTGGAAAATAAGAAAGGAATTGTACAAGTGCTATTATGACCATTTTGAAGGATAAAATATATGCAGATTGGCAAATATAGCTTTAGTTTAAGTTGGAGCTTTCTATGATCTAACAGTCTCACCTGCCTTCATGTGTAGTATTTGAGACTTCTTATCTTATATAATAAAATTGCAGAAGTTTTTATGAAGTCCAAAGGATTCTAATCAATTCTAATTTTCATAGTATAATTGTTACAATTATTACTCATTGAATGGATGTACTTACATTGTTATGTTTGTCTTATTATACAGAGAATTTTTCAAACTATGCAAGCAGTTCAGCCCTCTCTGGTTAGTGACTCACATATGAACTTACCCTTTTCCCTTCAGAATTATTCCAATCTGTAAAGGAAAGAAAAACAAAGGGAGTGGTGAACAATTTTAATTTCAGTCTACATGTTGCTCATGAACTGTTTGTTTAACTCTATTTGTATTGGTTGGGTTGATATCTGTGCCACATGGTAGTTTTTTCCTTCGTGATCGGAAGCTAAAAATGAATCACAAAACAATCACTAGTGACTAACAGCAATCACTCTCATTTTTATTATCTAGTCACAGCAGCAGCCGGGAAACTTCTTAGTCCCAAATATTTTCAGAGTAACCTGGCAATTGTCGGCATTCTCAAAATAGAGAATGTGATTGAGAATAAACTACACTGTCTGTGTCCATTCACACACAGAGACATTCACTGATACATAGATCTATTCATCATAGACCGATTCTTTGCATGATAGCTTTCCTGTCTCACCTATTTCACCACCAGTAACTGTGGTGCCATTCGGTGACACTCTCCTGTATAGCAAAATGACATAAGTTATAGGTCCAAGTCCTGTTTGCACAAGTAAATCCTGCAGGAAAGGATTTGCGTCAATGACAATGTAAAATCCATTGTCCTTCAGCTTTTGTAAGTGGAAACTCCTGGGAAATCGGTCCTGAATGTTTTTCTGTTAATTATGTGTTAATTACCCTTCTATCTACAGTCACACAGTGAGTATGGTGTGTCTCCAGCAAACATCCCAGCAGAAGCTCATAATCAGAAGCTAAAGATGCCCTGAGCGGGGAAAGAGATCATAACCTGGGTGAAGGAGTGCCCCACCTCTTCTGGCAATATGAATCCTTTAGGAAGGTGGTTTAAAATCTGATTTCAAGACGTGTAAGCTGCATTTTTTTAATATATATTTGTGGCTCTGCCCTCACAAATCTATGATTCATGACAGGAATGCAGCTTGGATCTCTTGCAATGTAAGCAGCTGCAGATACTTCAAATACTTGGGTACATGTGATCCAGCAGCTTGCTATAAATTTGCCCCTAAAAATAAAGTAACAAGTGATTGAACACTGATAGGAATTAAACACGGCATTGAGTGAATGGAATGCACAAGTCCTTACCTCAGAACCTTTTATTAATGGCAATTGCTATAATTAAAACCAAAACAAAAAAAGAAACACCCTAGAATACTATCTCTGAACAAACTTGCCGCGAGATTCCTTTAAAGTTTTTTTTTTTTTAAATACCATTGGATACTGAAATAAGTATTTGCTGGTTTGCAATGTCACTGAGCACGATATTTATGTTGTTACATCATCTGAGAGTCAACTGTATTTCTACTTTCCACAAGTTACCAAACTAATTTGGTTTCAAATTTCTTGTAACTTTTTACCATGCGAACAAAGTAGACAAGCAACAACCCTGAGCTTTTGACACTGAAAGGATATTTTGCTATACGATTTGTCTGGAAGCTGACTGACAGATTGCAGGGTAAGCAGAAAAATTCCTAAGGACAACAACCAGCTTTGAAACTGTCTCTGATAATTCAAAGTCATGGTTTTTGTAGCCTCTTAGGTTTGGATTTCTCATTCCCTTGCTTTCATTTTAAGACTGACACTGTCTGTGTTCAGTAATCCGCATAGAATGAAACAGCATGTCAGCATTTTCCTGAGCTGTTATTTCCATGTCATCTCTGTTTTCACATACAGTTTTTATACAGAATCTTGGAGGATATGCAAAATTCTAGAAGAAAGATTTCATGGTAAAATCATGTAATTAGATCCCATTAACAAATCTTAGAATAGCTAAACAAGGACTTGGTTGAAGGTCTCAACCTAGAGGCCAAAGAGTAAATAACTGGATTTAGATACTCTGTGAACCTCCAGTCTAGAAGGGATTTTTTTTTTTTTTTTTAACTAAGAGACCCATCTGAGGACCTGTACAACCTCCTGCCTACTTGCTTCCTCTTCTGAAGACCTTTTGTTTCTGCTGTCCTCAGATTCCTATCATACCCATGCACAGCAAGAACGAAGGTGCAAAACTTGATTTTTTTGAAAGGGGATATAGTAGACACAGATTTTTCAAGTACTTTTGTGCCTTCCTTTTTAGTGTAAGGTGGCTGAACACTAACTCCTAATTTTCCTTGTCAAAAGGCTGGCTATTTTCCCCAAGCTCATCTCCCAGGCTCCCTCTTCATCAAGAAAAAGATGAAGGCATCTCCAGAAGACAGAATGTGTTAAGGATTGAATCAGGGAGGAATGGCAATGGACAAACTTAATGAACGTTTAAAAACATTGCTATTTCCTGAAGTCTTTGTTGAATTAATTAAAACTCAGTACCTACACTGATAAAACTAATTCTGGAGTTGATTTGTTTAAAAACATATCTGCCTGGATACAGTGTATCCGATTTTCTGTTTTTAACCTGACACTCGGCTCTTATCTCAGTAAAATCTACGTGTTGCAGTACAGTAGCAGTATTGTACTACTTCAAATAAATGTAATACCATTTTTGCTGTGAAGAACCCTGTCTATGTGTCTCTGCCAAGTGTGCTTTTTATCTCCCCATTTAAATGTGAAAAGACATGGGGAAAAAAACGATGTTTACTTTGTTCTTGAATGCTGCACTAGCTGTTTAATATGTTTCTTATGAATTACCATTAAGAAAGGATTCCTCATTTAAAAGGAAGCTTAGAAGGGTATGGGTAAGTGTGAGTGTGGTCTTTTCAGAAGAATGTTTGATTGAAGACCTGTTTTTGGACACAAGGTAAGGAAAAAGATCACTTAACCTCACTTGAATAAGCGGAGATTAAAGGTTAAAAGCTTTAAAGCTTTAAAATGCATTAGCAACAGAACAGTAAATACAATCCATGGAGACATGGAGGAATTAGCAAAACAAATGTTAAACTAAGAAATGCACTCTAAGATTCACTGGAATCTCCACACTAAGCCTGAATGCAGCACAAATTTAAATGTTTTACTGGTTGTTTTAAAATTGCCTTTGTATTCCTTATATTGGCTCTAATGGACATGATACTAAGCCTTGCCATGAATTATGCAAGCAAGTTTTATGTAGATGTTTCCACGTTTGAGCCTCCCTGGAGTTTTGTAGTTTTAAAGGGCGGATTTTACCATATACCTCATTTAATCTATTGCATATTTGCTGGATTTGTACTGCTGATTTATCAGTAATGCAGTCACAATCCTGTCCAAAAATTCCTGTACAGTATTAGGGAAAATAAAGTTACTGTCATCAGTGATGTAACTTTATTGTACTGTAGACACAATATAATTTTTTATAAGTACATCTGTTTAATAACAGTATTTGACTTAAATATCTATATTTTAACTTGTATCATGGCTACCTTGAAAAATGCTTTGGTTCTCTGTTTGCTGATTATTACAGGTCACTAAATCCCACAGAGAGCGGAACACTTTCTGAAAATAGTTACCTCCACAGAGAAGAGGGGGGATCCCACGCAGGGCATACTGCAACATCCTAATTGTAAAGTAGGGAAGCTGGGTATCAACGGGGTGTGTCTATCTCAGAAAAGGTGGAACAAAAAGTAAAATTTTAAATTTTTAACTATTTCCACTATTGAAATAGTGATTATAATATATAGATATACTATAAATAATATAATAGTGAATAGAATAGCGAATATTGAATAGCACCTGAAGTTCCATCAGGGAACTCTCAAACTGGCAGTCCCCAACCAAGGCAGACAAAATCAACATCTCTGCTTGATCTTTTGCACACAGAGCAAAATATTACTGATGATGGATATCTTGTGTTTGTAGGCATGAGATTTGGCATTGCACAAACAGAAGTCAGTGTGAAAATTTTGGTCCATTTCAACCAAGTGATGACACGGTGTATAAGTGGGACTACAGAGCAGAAAGCAATCAAAGAATTAAAAACTCAGATTATATTCAATAGACTGCAAGTGTAAATATAACATATGATATTTAAAAGAATGGGAAATTTGAAATATGTGACAGTTTTTTGCTAGCATGAGCCACACCTTTCTAAAATTTGACTTCTTAAATCTTCCAGTTAATATATAACAAATTGCTCTCACTGCAGAATGTTCAGATATAAGAGCTTCTTAAGAGTGACTGAACTTATTTTGAACTTTTATTTTCATTTAAACTCTCCATTAAGGAATTTGGGAGGGTGAGCAGAGTAGAAAGGCATTTGTTTAGATTCTGCTTTTAATAAAGTTTTAACACTTTGATATCAGTCTCTGATTAGATGCAGTATCCCACATTCCAAAGTGAAGACATTTGCTCCCTCTCTCCTCCGCCCAACACATATCTTACTTATGTCTTTTAAGCAGAGCCTCTGATTCAGCCTAATTATTGTCATTAACAGCACTTTTCTGTGGAACAACATTCCTTGCTGTGGCCTTTCCTTCTCAACTCAGTAAAGAATTGTCCTAAGACCCAGTCTATTAGTCCTATTTCCTGTTATATTGTGAGGTAGAGGGTACCAGATTCCCTGTGCCCACATTCTGTATTTGAAGCTTGGCCCCAAATAATGGAATTTCTTGGTGTTTATCAAATTACTCTGTAAAATGCCTAAGGATGATATTCATCTGCAACGTAGATGCCTGCATCTAAGCAAGTCCTGGTTCCTTTTATAGTCAATAGATATCAATAGACACTTTGAGTGTGTGATTCATCTCATCTCAAGATAGATGTCTAATTTAGGTCAGGTGACTCACTCCCTGGAAGTACTTATTGACTATAAAGGGAATCTGAATGACTAACACAAAGATTTTTAAAGCGAGGTGAGGTGAAACTCATCCTACCTGCTCCATATTTTCTGGCACAACATTTTCATTACCCTCTCAATTGAACAGTTACTCTCACCATATTTAACTGGAGCTTGCTATCACTTTCCAGCTCTCTCCTGTGAAACCCAGTCACTAGATTTCATTTCAGTTCTTTCCACCTGGGAAGGTAGTCCTCAGTTCTTGCCAGTCTTCCCTGGATAATTAATGACTCCATTATTCATCCTTCCTTGTCTACTATCGCACAGGACTTCAGCCCCGGTATCAAATTTTATTTCATCTTAATTTCATGCTTGCTTCCTGAGGCAAGTTCTTCCTTTCCTTAACTCACTTTTAATTCAACAAAATTAAAACCCGTTTCTTTGCTAATATTAGGAGATATTATAGAATTTTGAAGTTTTGTAATATTAAATCATAATTAATCAGAAATAATTGATTTGTTTTGGTTTACATTTAGAGTTTTCAGCAGCCATTGTCTATATCATGTGGCTTGCTGGCTGTATTAATTTGGTCCTGCCTCCCTCTCTGGCTAAAATTATTCATCAGGGAAATCCCAGTGGAACTTGTATTTTCAAAAATAAATAATAGGTTTGAATTTTGGCCAATATCTTCCTCCTGTAGGGATCAAGACAGTTGCTGAGAGTCTCTATCTCTCATGTGGTCACATAAATTAGAGTCCTGATCAACGATGACAAGCATTCTGCTAGCTAGATAAACATTAATCTGGTTAACTCCCCTTCTTCCCACTCCTTCCTGACGCAGAGGAAAGAATTGCCTTTGGAGAAAGTTTGAGATGTGAAGGTTGACTTTATAGTTATATGAAGTTATAATGTGGCAAGGGGGCTCCAAACACCTTCAGGAGTTTGTGAAAATTCCAATCAGAAAATAAATAAGCTACACAAAACATAAAGGGCTGGCTTTCTTGTTTTCTTTCTTTTACAATAAACAATTATTTTTATTGTTTATGACACATTGAAAAAAAATTTCTACATATTCACACAAATATTTAAGTCTGAAAGTCTGAGATTCTCAATTATTTTAATGTACCTTACATTGAAATAATTTTACTTTCACCTTTATGAGTAAAATGAGCAACCATGTCAAATCTTAAAAGATAAATTTTATTAACCCCATTGTGCTGACAGAATTGTTTCATCTGTTTTCCAGTGCTGACCTAGTACCCGCATGCCCCACTGTCTCACTGGAAATACACGTTGGCGCTGTTTGCCATATTGTGGTGAGCAACACAGATCTGTGCAATATAGCCCCAAAGTTCAAGTGCAAAACTCATCTGGAGGATGTGGCCTCCCAGGAGCTCGCCTGACATGCAAGACCAAAACTACATAAAGAGACTTTTCTCATAGAAAACAAACTTATTTGGATAATAAAGTGAATTGGCACATTTAGGATTAGAATCTTATGGGGTTTTCTTGTATTTGGCATGCAGTTCTTCCATGTATGACTATATATCCTATTCAGAATGCATACCTCATACTTAATAAAAGCTAGCCTGTGGATAGCTTCCTGTAACTTAGGAGGTGGAGAGAACATCTGGTGCTGAAGTCTCCTGAAGTTTTTAATTTATCAGGCATGAGTGTTTGCAATTGCTTCACTCCCTTTAAGGTTCCCACAAACTCCTTATCAGGGGCTCCATACACTATTGTCTTCATTACTAATTTAAATCACAAAGTGCTGCTGGTGTTCTATAAAATTCTGAAACCCAAAGAGATGTATTCTTCAGCCTACCCCATTTGTCACATATTTCTATTTAACCTGGTTTTATAACTACCTTTTAATCAAAGGAAAAAGAGTTTTTAAATTTTTTTTAAGCTAGGGGAGTGTTTTGAAGATTCCATATACAGTTGACTTCAGGAATGAAAGACTATTGTTTTGATACAGAAAGAGTTTATATAAGGGATAAGGAAAGTAAAATATTCTTGAAAAAACAACCCCCTCCTCTTAAGTTGTGTATCTTGGAACATAAGGAAACATAATCAGGATCTGCTGTTTTGATTAGCAAAAAAAAAAAAAAATTAGCAAGAAAAAGCTCATGGTATTTATCTAATTTTCATAGCTCATTACAGATGTTATGCAAAACGGAGAGTTGCCAAGAGCAAGTACTGTTTCTGCCCAGAAAATGTACAGAGAGTATATTTTAAAAAAGTAAGATACAAGGATAAATTTCAAAGTTATTTGCATTTGAATAAGGCTATGCAAAAAACAAAAGAAAAAACACAAAAACCCCTACGAAACTAACCCCAGTCCCATCCAAACTCAATACCTACAATTTTCATTATTCCATTCTGAAATATTGTCTTGAGTATACTTTCTTTACTTTCTTTTCCTCTTCTATAAAAAAACAGAGAAATTGATCACATTGATCCTAATGTTGAGCATCCTATGTAGTCTGTGAAAAAAACTGTTGCAGACATGACCTTATTTAATGAATTATCCTGGGACACTTGTCTGCTTTCGGCTGTGTCTGAATTCTCAAGGCACTAGAGAACACTATTCTCAAAACACCTAATTTTCAGCCACTGAACAAGCTCTTTACCATCTAAGTCCTGAAAATAATCATATAGTGCATGAAAAAACCCCAGTTTGTCTTTCATCCTATAGCTTAGGTGTTAAAGTAGTTTTACTAGAACTTGTGTAGGAGCTATAATAATTCTATTCCTTTAAAAGATAATAAGGGCACCATTAACATCACCACTACTATCTGTTTCAAGAAAAAGGATGATCCATGTATTTGAATACTGAAAATTACAATCTTAAAAGCCCACACTCAGCATCTTCACATTTACAAATCCCTTTGGTCAGCACCTTCCAAATTCTGCTTACTTCAAAGTTCTGCAGCTCTGTACACATGTGGAAAGTACCTCAGCCTCCGTGCTATAGAGGAGCTTCTTGCTCCAGGCCAGTGGGCAGTGTATGGGCAGCTGCTTTCTTCTTAATCCCTATTGGAGAAGACAAGAGATTTCACTCTCCTTATTCACTTTTCCTTGCCTCTTCCTGCTTTTAGGATAGAGAGACGTAGGAATATCAAATTTCAGGATAATTCTGGCCAGACATGACCACTGAAAGTTCTCTGGTCCACTCCCCTGCTCAAAGCAGGACGAACTCTGCAGTTACAAAGCTCAGGGCCTTGCAGTTGAGGACAGTAGATTACCTTCTGAATTCTGCCTAGCAGGTCACCCTTTGCTTGGATTATTCATTCCCCATATTCAGAAACAATCTCCACCTAATATTAGCCTCAAACATATATTTCCACCTTTGTACATTGTTATCAATTGCCAGCTAAAAAAGGGAACTTGCAGCCCTTTATATTACTTAGAATTGTCGGTACTCCCATTTCCCTCAAGCAATGAATATACATTTTCATTTTCATTTATCCTGCTCAAATGAAATTGCTACCAATTTCTGATCATCTGTGCTATATTTTGACCACCAAGATATATTTGCCAATAGCTTGCAAACATAATTAACTTATTTATAGTAAGGGCTACAATGAATTTTCTATTGAAAGCTCAGCTTTAGGAATTTGGTCATCACATACTTCAATTTCAAAAATCAGTTTAAAGAGCGTGGATCAAGACATGCCCAATTTGTCATATCCATACTTGTGGAATACAGCCTTACTGACTTGCAGAAAATCAATGTACAAAAGCTCTGTGCATGTATTGTAAGAATGTAGTGTATACGCTGAATATGACCACAGATCCTCCTAACACAGTAACCTGTCTGGCGCAGTATCCTGTCACAGACAGTGGCCAAAAAAAAAATATTCTGGAAGAAAACTGCAAAGATCAGGGTAACCATTCATGAGGATAGACAGGAGAAAGGTCTTCTGGATACTTCTGGAAAATACTGTGGTTTTTTATTTGATAAGTACAGGCATTGTGAAATTCACTGGGGAAGAAGGTAACAAAAAATAAACAGAACAAAAGACAAAAATAAAAAGTATATTATTCATTTTAAGTATTGCACTTGGGAAAGACTACTGGGCCAAAACAAGTGTGGGTGGCTCTGGTGACTCCCATATCTAGCGATCTTCTTTGCAAGGGCAGACTATGTGCAGGGTACAGTTTGAGGTTTGTTTTGGTTTTTTATCTTCGGATTTATAGGCTGCATCATTTCAATATCTTGTCATGTATGTGTATCCCCCTTAAGAACCAAAATCGATTGCTGCTGTAGCCAATGTGATACCATGAGCCTGAACTGCTAGTAACTTTTAAGAAGATTTTTAAGTCATTTGAAACAGTTCAAGAGTGCTTGGACCGCACACTTTTTCTCAACCTTTTTTTAATTAGACTTTGCTTTATTTATTATTTAAATAATGTATTAATATATGTATTTTCCTGCCCCATGGAATAAGTGTCTTGTTCGAAAGAAAAACTAATTAAAGCAACTACCTGCAGCTTTGCGTGTCTCAAGTATACATGTTTCCAAGGCAAAAATATAAACTCTATAATGTACAATTGATTAATGACAATCAAGCAGTACTTTGTTTAGAAGAAACTATTTAGATGTGACTAGAAATTTCTTAACTAGACAGAGAAACCAGCCTTTGCATTTCTTACAGCATTTGCTTTTCATGGATTCTTTCCTAGTAGCTTGGTTATAAATTTATGGGATATTTAATATCTTTGCTTTACATTCCAGAAACAGAAAGCTGATATAAAACAGAGATTAAGATATCAAAAGCAATTCTTTTTACTTTTTTACATAAACAGAAACAATCAAGCAATTTAGCACACAGTGTAGTTGATTGCAGCAGATTTTTACAGTATTTATTTTTAATTGCTTTGAAGACTAGAAATTTATAAGTGATACCTCTGTTGGGTCAGGAACTCTAGCAGTGTATTACAGTAAATTTTTATTTAGTAAGATAACCTTCACTGGCATTATTTAGTATCACAGTTCCTCTAACTCAGGATAATTTTAAGATGCAGTTGACCATAGCTGAAACAGCGAAGCTCTTCAGCCAAAATAAGTGCATTACCAAGCCACTAGTGTATGATGGAAAGCTTAGCTGAGTATGTCTGCAGTTGCACAATGTACTGCACAATGCAGATGCTTACTCGGGTTTTAAGTGGTGCAGCCACACTGACATCCTTCTGCTGCTCTCTGAAGCTCAGGGCAAGCATGGGGTACGGCTAGCCTTTGCTGTCTTGTACTATGAAGACATGCCTCAAGAGCAAAGAGATTAGCATACTTCATCTGTGCATAGGAGTGTGAGAAATACCACAGCGACAGAGGAGACACAGAAAACCAGAAAAGCTGCCTGAAGTGGCACTGGGATATGGCTGGTAAAAGAGGCTCAAGAAATGGTGCAGACCTGCTGCCCTTATGTGAGTCCCTCCTGGGTGTAGGGAGCAGCAGTAGGAAGAGGAATTAAACAGGAATGTGTAAAAAAGGTGGCTGTGTCTACCATCAGTTCCTCACTAGGTGTGAAGAAGTGGCAAAATTGCTGCAAGTGTTTCATCAATGGGATCAACATTTTGTGGTGGAATTGTAAGGTTTACACAAAGAGAAATCAGTCCACTAATTCAGTTTGTGCTGCTTCCTGCTAGCTGTATTTTTGAGAATTTTGCCAAAGAAAATGTCACCAATTATTTCCTATAGAACTACTCACATCACTGAAGACTTTTAGCTAATCATAAAATGTCACTTATTAATTTTGACACCTGTTTTAGAGGATATTAATGCAATGGAGAGTAGTAGAACAAAACATGCATGACAAGATGATGAGATCAGTGCTCAGCCCTGTGCACTGTGGTTATTTTGTTAATTAATCTTGCAGTAAAACAAATTAGCATGAATGCGTTCCTCCTTCAGGCCTGAGGCCTGAGTGCAGACCATTGCTGTCTCCAGACAACGGTATGATCATTTTATAGGGGAGTCTTAGGGAGTTGAATAAGCTTCACCTGGAAGCCCATCTAAGCAGCCAGAGTACCTCAGTTTGGGTTTTCAGAAGTTAAAAGGTTTGCCAGAACATCTTCAGACTTCCACATGGACACATCAAATCCCTCTCGTTAGGTGTCTTGGAGTGGTCAGAGAGAGCAAGTGATCTCCCACTGTCTTGTCTACCTGTGCAAAGGTCAGCTATCTCCTTTGAGTGCACACTCACTTCTGCACAAAGTGCTCTTGGTCAGCATCCACTGGCAGTTCAAAGGGGGCATGACCAAAGAGAAAGTGCTTATGGGGACTAAAAACCAATGATCATTAGTGGATATCTCCCCTCCACATGACCTACCTATTATATTCTCTAGAAGACCACTGTCTCTTGCAAGAAATGCTTTTGGAAAGAGATCTAATACTGCCTGTGATTAAGCACCACCATCTGTTAAAATGGGTAGTCCAATCCCTTTCTTTGGAGAGCCAGTCTTTGTCATTAGAAACAGAAGCAAAGAGGGTTTCAAGGGCAGTGACATTATGGGAAATCCAAATCATTCTCACTAATTACTGAATAAAGTCATGCTCTTAATTTCAGAGGGTTTCCTTCCCTCTAGACTTGCTGATTCGGTGTAAGGAAGTCATATTCTTGTCTGCAGCCTCCAGGTCTTGGGTTGCTCATTCCTTCCACTGGCCTTGAAGTGAGAAATTTTCTCTTCTCCCAGGGAAGTCAGCTGGTATTTGCCTCACTGACCATTAATCACCTAAAAAGACAAAATCTATATAATTTATCTTGGCTTTCTGCAGTCAATGGAAAAGAATGAGATGCCTACAAAGGGCAGCTCATCTACCTATCTTAGGCAATTACGATAGACTAAGATTAATTGCCACTTCCCCACTGACTTCCCCAGAGAGAATCAAGGTGATGAGTTTAGAGAAGACATTTAACTTTTAGATAACAAAAATAAGGAGAGGAATCTCACTCCACCAGAATCATGGCCTCCAGCGACCATATATTTTTCAAAAAAAAAAAAAAAAGCAACTTCAGTTGTCAGTGGCATTGTTTGTTTCTTCTCCTGGTGTAAGTAAGTCAGATAAAGTCAGCGCCACTGATACCTCAACTGTGCACTGTGTCAACTTATGAAGGATGAACATAAAGCAGGCTTTAATGGCCGGAATCCGAAACATGTTCTTGATATTAATATCTTTTCTTATTATGATTTTTCTATAGCATTCTGCATATCATGACTAGTGATATGCAATTTACAAATATATGCTTTGAAAATCTATTTTGATTCTTTTTGTTGTTTTTCAATTTTTCTCTCACAGGCCTTACACAAATATGCATGTGCACGCATACATGTATGTATAAATGTATACATAAAAAAGAATATGTGCCTTCTGCAAATGCTTTGCTATGTTTGCAGTAGAGGTGACTGCTGCCCCATCTCATGCAAGCAGTAATATGAGCTGAAACTATAAAAGTTAATGATTGCTTCTTTGCCACCAAAAAAAAAAAAAAATCAAATAGCAAAAGCTGATTTTTTTCTAAATGGACTTTATTAATAGTAACCGGCACACTTTTTGAGTGGGGTGTGTTGCTGGAATAATGATTGAGAGTGGAATAGAAAAGGCATTGGTAGATAAGGACTGTTTTGCTTCAGGGTAATTAGAAATATAGCCAGAAAGAGGAAAAGCTATTCCATGGAAAATGCTGGCTCAATTTTCTGCTGTTAAAATTGCCAGTAATTCACCATTTCAAGATCTGTAATGTCAAAAGGACAGAGCTTCCTAGGAGTGAATGCTTAACAGCACAGCTAATATATATTGCTTTGCTCTTTGTGATGTCTGCCAGATTTTCAACCATACTTGAAAGGCCAAGCAGGATTTTTAGATTAAGTGGGGCCAAGATAAGGTTTTGGAATTCCATCATTTTCTTAAAATACTTTTTTTTTTCAAACACTGGCTAAGCAGGTAAGTTGACTTGAGGGCACTTTCCTCGCAGGAGGTTTTCTTAGTGGCAACTCTATAGGAATGGGATTTAAGAAGCTTTCAGGAACATAAAAGCAAATAGATCAGAGAGAATCTCCATTCCCATTTCTCTGGGTAGCACATGATGTATTATTGAATGACTATTTGTTTCTAAAAAGGATAATAGCTAATTGTAGTTAATCAGTTTCCATCACCTTCGTATAAGAACTCTGTCGAGCCTGCAAAACTGTGTTTTGTGAATATGTATTCAGGTACACTTCATTATGGATTCAGGGCTCATTAACAGCTAATCTTTACATATTTTGACGCAGTAATGGCTTGTGATGTAATTCTATACCCAGGAATTTTTGCATGGTGGCATGTGTTGTCCAGGAATTCCTGATAATATGAATTTTTATGAGATATTTTGAAAGCTCATATAAAATTATTCCCACTTGTGCAAATGCACATGCCATAGGTTACACTTATGATGAAGGAAGGAAGATAAAGAAAGCAGATGCATTTTCCGTAAGAGGCTGATTGATCAGTAACTCATCTTGGAATACTGTGTAGATGAATTAAAATTCTTCAGCTTTAAAATACATATAACAACATCTCCTTCCAGCTGCACACAGAATACATTGAGTTTCTTCTCTTTCAACTGCTGAGTTTTGTACAGCACAGTGTAGCAGCAATCCACACAATACTAATAAGCAGAATTCAATCTGCACGCTATAGGAATTCTGGGAGAGATCCTATATTTAGGCTGTACTCCGCTTTCCATTACAAAAGATTATTGTGACCTTTTTATGAGAAGCTATAATGCCTCCTTTGTATATAGCAGACTTTGACTTTTGGCAAGGGAAACAAATGTCTTTTCTAGAGAACTGGCTGACTTTTACACTACTAACATTTCCCACTTTCCTCCCAGATGAGCTCCTCAGGAGTATGTTGGCTGCATGGCAAAGCGGCAACAAGCTACACAGCCCCATCTTAAGCTGGGCTGATGCCACCAGTGATGCAGCAGCAGTCTGGGCAGCATAGGGAATGCCTGAGAACTGCCAATGGGAGGAGAGCCAGGCTGCAGCCCTACTAGTTACCCAACACATGCGCACTCTTCCTGCCGACCAGCCTCTGAGCAGGAAGGCCACATGGGCAGCTCTGGAGCAGAAGAAAGAATATGGCTAACAGTTTAGGTTATTAATTTTCACAAATTTTTCAATTGCTTTAGAACATTTTTTGATGGGTGATGGCAATATTTGAAACCTTAGCTAACAAAAATTTGGGAGTCAGGTTTTTAGCTTTGTAAAACTACAGACACTCATTTATATGAAGGAAAAATGACCCAGATTATTTAAAGATATTCAGCCATATTTTGATGCATGACTGAGCAAATCCCTAATTCTGGAAAGAGTATTATTTAAGACTAATGACACAGTAATCTGCAATTAGTTCACTGGAACATAATGAAACAATAAAGCTAAATGATTATGTGCATGTGTAGTTACATATCTGAGTCCTCTATGAGTAACATTTATGATAGCTGTACAGTGCATTCATACACAGCTTCCTAACCAGCGATCCCACTGTCCTTTATGAGTCTGCACTGATGGATCCCCACAGTAGCCTTGGGAGGGAGGCCAGTTTCGTTATCCTAAAATTACAGGAAAGGAAATAGAAGCACCAGCAGTTCAAGTGACTTGTGCATGGTCCAAGTCAGGAACAGCAGCCAGGAAGCAAATGTACCTTTGATTTAAGGTGGGTGTGCCTCCAAGCAATTACAACTCATGTTTCTCCTGCCTACGCCTGGGGTGCTTGGCTCCATGTTTTCTGATCCCGACTGGGGCTAAACCGCAAGACCAGTCTTCAACATTTGAATGATAAAGAGCAACAAGAGGAAAGATTTTCTGGTGGTTAGGGTGCTAGCCAAAGCCTTTGCAAAGACCTGGGTCGGACATAATTCTCCCACAAAGTTCCTGGCAGAAGTCCTCAGGACCTCAGTGGTCTTAGAGGTCTTTTCCAGCCTTAACGGTTCTACGTAGGTGCCTCAGCTGTGAGTGAGCCTAGATGGCAAGAATGCCCTGGGTCCCAGGTGCCTAGGCAGTACTCAAAATCCTGCCAGAACAGCCTCCTAGGTGAATGCCTAGAGCTGTTTGGTTTTTGGTCTATCCCAGAGTCACTTGATAGGAGGTCTGCTCCCCCCCCATGCTTCTGGACTTCCCTGCCCCTGCGGGTGCTGTGGCTCCCATGTCACTTGTGTCTGTCGGTGCATGGAATATATGTTCAGTATGGGCACTATGTAATTCCAGGCATAGCATGGTTTGAATGTCAGATGGCAAATTGCTAGAAGGCAGAGATATATATGGGGAGGAAAAAGGGAGGAGACATTCCATTTGTTTAATTTCTTTTTGTTGCTGCTGAAGAAAATGCTATTTGCTAATAAATAGCACAGTTCTGTGCTATATTTCACAACTGCCCCGTATTTATTTTCATGATGACTTCCTTGAATCACATCCTAAGCTTTACTAAACATTAACTTCCTAGTGTGCTTCTTTCCTGTACTTACCCTCAGTAAAGCAGATGAGTGGAAAAAAGAAACCCACAAAACAACCCATAAGATTATTATCAAACCCATATGGGATAGATTAGGTTCGTAATCCAATTATGTTGAAGTTTCAAGTATAAGTATCATGGAAAATCTAACAAGAAGTTAGGAGATACTCATTCTGATGAGATTTGATATCCATCTGAATGGGAGCTTGGCTTTCAATCCCACTTTGGTTTTGTAATCCATTGAAGTTCTTGCAAATTTCAGTGAGCCCATATTTGAGTCTTTGCCTTTGACCCACCCTGAGAAACGATACTGATTTCATGCTTCAGGCCACATTTCAATTCAAAATGGAAAAATGGAGTATTTGTGACTTATGAAGAGGAAATGATAGTATCAGAGGGGACTGAAATTTGTTTATTGTCTTTACAGTGGCATAAACTTAAAAGAAAAAAATATCCACATATGTAGATGTTAAATAATGGATTATCATGTAGGAATGAGCCATTGTGAAAATGTATGGTATGCTGTTTGTAACAGCTTGATTTTCTTCAGTGCAAAGAAGAACTACTGGTTTACTTCCCCCAGCAAGAAATAAAAGAATATTACTTCTACTTTGGTTTGAGATTTTTCACGTTTGAAAATTCAGTGTGAACTTTTACACTTGTTACTTGCACCTGACCATTTTAAAATTTCTGTGATATAAAAATTACTTCTGTCCCTGGAAGTGTTCAAGGCCAATTTGGATGGGGCCCATAGTAACCTGCTCTAGTAGGTGTCATCCTTTGCTCATGGTAGGGAGGTTTGGAACTAGATGATCTTTAAATTCCCTTCTAACCCAAACCACTCTATGATTCTATCACTCTATGATTCAATGATAGATACAGTAATAGTAAAGCTCCTCTGGCTCTGTGTAGGGTGAAATTACTGATGGGGTCTGTCTATGTTACGTATAATGTCTCTGGTATCAATACCCTTACGGTAACCGTCTGCAGTCATTATACCAGATTTAAGTATGTGGGACACAAATGCACCAGAACAGAGTTTTTCAAAATAGGTACTGAAGTCATGGAAGTAGTTTCTGAATGTACTTTGCCGAAGGATGAATATAAATAGAGCAGTACTCAAAACATCCATGCAATGAAATTCTTTGGAAAGGATGAACTGCATATATAAGGTGCTATAAGATGCTGAAATAGGCATATTTCAGCATGTATGTGTACTTGCAATACATAACAAGTGCCAGGCCTTTTTCATTTTAAGACTTCAAAACATTTTATATAATGTGTTTACATAGTCATTCCAGCAAAGTAATCATCAGAAAAGCACATCATGAGCTTTATACATAAATCATATTTCAAACGCACTTTTTTGATAAACCATACCTGCACGTAAGTTTGACAGAACTGCAGTTGTTTGCACTTGCCTCCTGGGCCAATGAACGAGTATTTTGCTATCCCACATTTTATCACTTTGTGCTAATTATTGCATTATGTTGCAGTACTGCCGGGAAAGACGTGCTGATACTGAGACTTTTACCAAGGAAATGTAGTGCTACAGAAAAGCGTTTCTTAAGGGGCCCTCCAACATTTTACAGATGGCTGCTTAAAGGTGTAATGCCTTTTGTGGATCTATTGTGGATACTGCTAACAGTGTTCTCAGCATTTCCCTTGCATGTCAAATCATTAGTAAAGGACACTCATTTTACTTCCATGTCTGACGGAAGCCGTGTATTCCATACATGTAGGCCAGCTGTTGCAAGAGAATATTTAAGATGGCCTGTGGCAATTTGCTTTTTCCTGGAGGACTTTCATGCAACCCAAGACATGTCACTGGCATAAATGAATTCCATATATGCTTAGAAAATTCTTGAAACTTCAGGGGACACTTTCTGGAAACTTTGACACTGAGGTATTCTTAGAAGCCAAAAGACCCATTCACAAGAGTGAGGGAAAGAAGACTAAACCCTTCTATTCCTGAAATAACTGGAGTTCAGGTGTCAAAGAGCAAGGTACATACATGTAAACCTTCTCTATAATGGCAGTTTTGCTAATATTTAGGTGGCAATAAAAAACAATTAAAATTAAAAGGCTGAATAAAACATGTTCCAGCATCCTCTAAATGATGTCCTGACTTGGAGTATTATTTATAGCATGATAATGAGGTAGACAGAAATGAAGAAAAACCTAAAAGGAAAATCAGCTATAATAATTCATTGAACTCCTAATGCCTTCTGTTTGTCCCTCTGCTGGGGAATCTTCCTTCTAAAAGCTGCTGCATCAGGTCCTGCACATGTCCAGCTATTTTTAGATTTGCAACAGGCTGTTTACAGGGGATTTGAAGTCTGGCAATCCAGATACTCTAGACACAGTTGGAATGCTCACGCCTCTCCACAGGTTACACTTGGAATTAAAAACTGCGATGTGGCTCTGTCATTCAAACCGTATAGTGTCTGGCATTGGGTATCAAAAAAATCGTGATGAAATAGAGCACTGGGGTTTTAATTTAAACTACTTAATGCCAAAAATATTCTTGGACAACTTGTTGGCCAGTGGGCAAGCAAAAAGTTTTTGGTGAGCTTCAATTTAAAGACTATAATTTTGGTTCAGTCAGAATCAAGCTGTTGTTTTGTTTTTTTTTAAATTTCGTAACATTTCTTCTTTTAAAAATACTATTTCACACATTCATATTCAGTATTTAGCAGACACTTCTTGAAAATTGGTATTCCTTCCATCCTCAAGCATGGATTTCAGCAAATTTCTTATTCTCCATTACATGTAATATTATACCCATCCACATGATCAGTGTATATGAACCAACAAGATCAGCATAACAAGACATTTTGAGTTCTGAGGTATCTCTACAAACTTTTGAAATGAAATATCTTCACTGATTTTGAAATCCCTTTAAAAACAAATTATAGATTATTTGTAATATGAAATACATGCAACTTATTGTTCAGAATATTATACCACTTTTTGTTTTAATAGCATACATATTATGATTCTATGATTTATTATTAAATTTTACAAGTTACCTAAATAAATTTTTTTTAACCTTTTTTTGACTGTTCAACATATCCACGTTGTGGAAATGTAACTCATGGTTCATCCTGTCAGTTCTAATTTAAATAATTTACTTGTGTCATGTAAGCCACATATGCCTTTAGTATTTGTAGATAGTCAGCAGTCATAGGAGCATGACCAAAGACTGCAATAAAGTGAAAGAATTTGTTGCTAGTTGTTCCTGTTGGATTTTCACCCAGAAACACAAAGAGGACGCAAAGTTATTACCTGTCAAATACTCTGCCTTAAATTCTGTCATCACTGCTTGATATGAATTATAAGCTGGAAGCAAATGGAAGGTTAATGTTGATTTTAGAGAGACCTGAGAAACATGTTTATGTACTTGGTCCCCTGAAATTTAAAGCCTGAAACCTAAAGTGCGGTTAATGGGAATTTAGCATCTGAATGTCTTAGAAGATCTGGGCTTTGGTGCTGTAAAAGTGGAGCATTTTATTCCAAAGGTAGGCCTGAGGCCACTATCCTGATTTACACATAGCTCCTTAACAGTCTTCATGCCTCTCCCTTAACAGGAGCTGTGAGTCCTCACTAGCTCTGATCTTAAAACCAATTACAACTTGTGGATGCCAGAATGCAGCTTTAGGGCCCAGCTGCACTTATCACTGTTTGGAAATGGTATTTTTACTCAGTTTCTATAACACCACCTCTGTCAGAGACAGTGGGTAGAATAGGAGCACATGTACTTTGCTTTGTTTTCCCGCCAACTTGAACTCTGTGTTGTGAAACACAATCAGTCTGGTCATGGTCTACACAGCTGAGCTTTCCTTAGAGGCAGGAGCATTCCTCTGAAGGCAACAAGTGTCTAAGATGATGTAGGGGGGGGTTCTGAGCCCTGTAGGTAATAGTGGCAGACAAAATGAGGACCTTTTCTGGCCTTCCAGAAAGCCAAGAGGAAAAGTTTAGTGGAACAAAGTCCCTAATCAAAGGACACAAACAAGTTTACAAGCAGGCACTTGTGTGATATTGCTATCTATTAGATACTCTTCTGCTGAGTGTGGAAGACTTCCATGTGTACAGTGAATAAAGTAAAAGTAACATCTGGTAACTGAACTACTCCATCTCCACCACACATCTCGGACAAGGAGCTTGTTACCTTGCATTGCCTCCTGTAATAACTTCAGCTGTCCCTCTGTCAGCTTCAATCTGTGCCTCCTTCCCCAGGTACTGAGAACAGCCATGCCCTTAAAGCACATAACACATGCATGTTTATACTATCCAAGTATTTTGTCAGCTTTTTGATCAGCCTTTGCACCTTGCCCGAAGTTCTCTGTTGTTACAGCTTCACTGCTAGCTTTGCTTGAACTAATGAGCAGCTCTGGTATGTTTACCTGAGCTTTAGCCCTTGAGAGTTATTCTCTCTTCCTTACGTTATGTGTAATGTGCAGGGTCCCCGGTAAACAGGCAGCTCAGGTAGTTTCTGACAGACCCTGTCTCTGTCCCTACTAGCCTTCTCTGTTCCCCTCTGCTGGGACTATGGCTGCTGTAAGCACTTAGTCTGAAAAGTCACTCAAATCTAAACTGGCTTCTGGTTTGTGCTTTCAAAGGTGGACATCAGGATGGGGAGTACAGCCTTGACAGTCTGCCTTTGTTGATAAAGTAGAGCAGAAGCGTACCTTTAAGTGTGCTGAACCTGTTCTGGAGGAGTGGTGAAGCTCATTAGACTAAAATGTGTACTGCTTTTATATCTCCGTGCAGCATTCCCCTCATTAGATACCATGCAGCCTTCATAGCTTTACCTGAAACAATCCTTTACTACACCCTGTTTGTTTTGACAGTCCCATGTGCTGAGAAGGAACAATCACAGCTCTGGTATGAAAGCATATTCTTAACTATTAATCCCTTAAACAATTTAAAATGAAAGAAGGTGCTATCTCACCATGACAAGTTTTGTAGGACCTTACATACCTATGGACTAGTGAGTGTAGGGATGCTTGAAATACCTGTGAGATTCTCCAAACATTACTGGTAAGTGCCAGTGCAAACTCCACAACATCTGCTTTGAATAGTTCTGGGGAAAGGGTCTAGACTACTCCTAGCAGAGAGGAGTGAGTTAAATCGTCTCCTACGGAGAGAGAGCCCAAAGCTATCATACATATACCTGTAGCTGCCTTCTTGCTGGCTGCCATGGTTTCATATGACCAGATATGCAGAGAAGAAAAGAGAGGAACCCAAGGAGGAAAGAAGGGACTGAGACAGTTTTGGCGATGCTTTCTTCCAGGCACAAGTGAGTCAGAGCCGGCTGACAAAATATATTTGGACCCTCAAAAACATTTGTGGATCAGCAAGAAACTTGCTGAAAGTGACTCCAAACCAGTAGGCACAGAGTTGGAAATGCTGGGCTGCATAAAAAAGGAATATACTTTGCTCCCGGGAGAGAGCAGTAGCAGAGATCAAGTGTGAATCCTACTTGAAGGCTCTGTAATGTCCTCCTGAGGAGTTAACAGCATGTGGGGTCCGTGTCATCTTTGCTGCTTATTTTTTATGCTCCGCATTCTGCACTGCACTGGAGTTAATGAGTCCAACAGCATTATCATAAATGTATCACTTCACTGTAATGGGTTCAGGTACCCCATAAAGATCCTTAGAAGAGCAGTCCAGTTCACAATAACAGCAAAGTAATAACCTTTATCCTCCAGATATCCAACCAGACTTGTTTAATCTCCATGGTACACCAAGAGCTTCTTATTTTCTGGGAGTATTGTTTCAGCTGCCTTTTCTCAGCTGCAGCAGCACAGAGCAGGGAAAGAGATAATTCTCAAAGTAAACACATGTCAAGCCCTTCAGGAGTTTATAGGTCAGAAACAACACTGTCAGTGTGAAACAAGGAAGTTGTGATTACAGGTCTACATAGAGGAAATGGTACAATTAATAAGGAGTCTGCTTCACCTTCGGAAAAAACAACAGTCTTACCTCTGAGAGATCACAGGAGCAAGTTATTTCTGGTCATGTGAAGCTTCTGTGAAGAATGTGTTGTTGTTGCCTCTTTCTCACCTTGAGGACACAGACCAATGGTGATTCTCATAATTTCTCAGAGGAAGGTAGTATGGAATGTGGTGGGTGAGACAGCCACAAAGGATAAAGAGCTTTTGGAGCTCTCTAGAAAATTACCATCTTCTTGAATGCATCTTGAAGAGTGAACATTGGTCAAAAGTAGATTTCAGGTCCTATATTAACTCAGAACATGATGTCATCTAGAACTGAAAGCAGTTATCCAACCTTTGTTTCTTGCAAAATTCAGACCAGCAGCAGGTCACTACTGGGTGACATCAAGTCTTTTTTAGTCTGATGAATTTTGAGCTGAAGATGCTGACAAGCTGCTTCACTTGTCTGTCATGCTTTCCCGAAGTCCCAGAACCACATAAGAGCTCTTCGGGGTAAAGGGTTCCCTTTTCTACCTGAAAAACTCATCCTCATGGACAATGTTCTGAGTGTGCTGAATAAACACTGCCCAAGCCCCAGTAAAATGGATATTCTTGCCTTTCTGAGTTAAGATAAGTCTGTAGAAAGAAAGTCAGTCTGTTTTTAATGAGTACTATTAATATCTCCTTTTTTGAGAATAAGTCATCTAATACCCTGAAGCCAGAGGCAGTTAGATTCTTGCTTGAGACACCATATCATCCTATTATATCATTTTCATCTGGCAAGCAAATGCAAATATCTAGAATGAAAACAGTGAATTAACTATACCTTTTCAGTGAGATCCTTAACCTCATTAAAACTTTTGCAGAGGGGACTGAATTGTATGGCAACACTGGTTATTTATTTCTCGTCAACAGAGGTTAGACCCTCTAATTCCAATGTCTCTGGAGGGAGGCATGTCTCTGGAGTCCAGTTTTTCTGCCTGAACTGCTTTGTGTGGGGCACTACTGCAGGTGGGTATGCGCATGGCTGTGCCCATGCTATGCCCAGGAATCTGCTCAGTTTGAAGGAGAGTCCTTCTCCCTCACAGTCTGGTTTTGTGTTTGCCAGATGACTGTCTCCCAGTGCAAGTGATGCCCTATATTCATCCTGTGCCTTTTACACTTTGAGAGCAAAATCTAGTTAAATGACTATTTGGGAAAAGTGGTTAAAAGAGTGGCAGGCTCTTAAGGAAGTTTCATTGGGAGTGTAGTGCCTAGTGCTCTGAAAATAATAAACAAGTTTTGAAAGGAAAAGTAGAATCAGCATACTTTTATGTAGCTTACAGTTTCGTTTCCTTGCTTAGCCTTGATTTGGATACATTGCATATGTAGCAGCCCAGTGAGCTTCACAAGCAAGATTTCTGTGTATAAATTATAACAACTTTATTATTTCCTGGATATTAACATTAAATTCTTAATATGTCATCTGGATGCCAAACACTTAAAATTTAAGATGTAACGCATTTAAGAAAGACTCTTATCTTGTGTTACAGAAATCTTTCTTTTTCTCTGAGGCAAACAGTTATCCCTGAAGTCATTTACAAGTAGATATTTTCAGCTACCTTAATCAAGCTTTTTAATATACATGCAAATTGAAACAGCAAAATGTCTGAATACACTAAAGCAAGAAGTAAGTGCACATAATGTATTTCTCTCTAGATATTATAGAATCACAGGATCACAGAAAATGCTGAGTTGGAAGAGACCTACAAGGGTCATCGAGTCCAACCTTTAACTCTGTACAGGACCATCCCTAAGAGTCACACCATGTGCAGTGAATATTTTTATAAGTATCAACATAAATGCATGAAAAACATGCTCAAAAGTGGTTTGTACGCTGAGTTAGGATTTAAAACCACATTCAAAGACAAGGTAAAAATGAAGACTAAAACCACTGAAGAACTGGGCATTGAAAAATTACATTAAGCATTTACAGAAAGGACATTTTGTATTTTCTTGTTTTGAATCTTTTTGTGGGTGGAATCCTGGCTCTGCTGCAGTCAATGGGAGTTTTGGCACTGACTTCAAGAGGCCTGAGTTTCATCCTGTATTTTTAGGATAATTCTTCAAGGGATTTATGGGATATAATTCTAAATCATAACAGAAAACACCCACTAAGGAAGCTACTAAATATTTTTTTGGGAAGAACAAATGATTTTAAGATGAGAGCAATTTGAAATACTCTTCCAACTAATTTTCATTTGCTCTTCCTGTTTAATGCAGCTTTAGTTTTATACTACAACAGGAAAAGAAAAAGTCATAGGAATGTGTATGTTTGAGAATTTTTCTTTTATGGACTTTTAGAAAAGTTGCAGCATCTAATTGTTTTAGTTTATATTTGGTGAACTTTAATGAACTTGATACCCTTACCTATTAGATAAGAACCACATCTCATCACTAGTCAGCCAGATAATTAATGGTTGCAACCGCTGTAATAAAAACTGATATTAATCCAACCTGCCATGGTCTGTTTATTATTGTGAAGCAACTCATGTATGACAAGCTGACAGCAAAATATGGAAGAAACAGAAAAGCTATTCATGCGGATCGTTTGTTTTGGTGAGTGACATCCTGCATTGGTTAACACCATCTGACACAAAGCAGGTAGCCATGTGTTTTCAAATGCCTGCTTAAACGTTTATGGTAGACAAATGGGAGCCTTTATGTTGACTTCCGTGTGCTTTGAAGTCACTAATGAGTAAGTTTTTGAATAACATATAGTGTGAAATCTCAGCTGAAGCAGTAAATGCATTAGCATTAGGGTGGCTATTTTCCATTCTTCCTTTTTCCCTCCTTCCTATTTCTGTGGTTTTCTGATGTTATCTGTGATTACAATAAACTCTTTGAGACAAAGATCACATATATATGTGTGTCTGTGTGCCTGAGTTTCTGCATGTATCATCTCATTTGCTCTGAGCCCTCTGCACACTCCTGTGCATGGATTTCTCAAAGCACAGGTATATGGTCCTGGTGACATTATGTCTTACTGTTCATCAGTTATAAAAGTAGCTTTTTTTATTGCTCAGCAACTGTATTTTGTTTTAATGCCACTTACATTAAATTGTGAATCCTGTGTGCTAGCTAAGATCAAGATAAGTTTCAAGGAAGTGTTTGCTTAAGGATCACAGAGTTATACCAGGAGACGAATGCAGTGAGAAGTTCAAATCATCCTCTTCAACTGTTTAGTAATACCATTCCCCTACAGCTTTTACCAGAGGGGTTTGTTCACTGAGGTCAACATTTTCAACCTAAGACTTAAATTTAGATTCTTCAGTCTATATTTATGTATCTAAATATAAATGGTTTCATTTTCAAAGGTGCAGATTACTCCTGACTGGCACTGACAGCATCTATTCCCATCTTCCCTCATAGAATTATTAGCAGGAACCTTCATGCCCTGCTGTGCCAAGCAGGGATTCCTGACATGCAAACACATGTAAATATCGTGAGTCCCATCTGACAAATGTAAAAGGACCTGTATGAGGAAGGTTGTATGGATGCACTTCGGGGGAATGAATAACTAAGCAAAGAAGCTGTGAAGATCAGATCAAAGACTGATTGTTGGATTTTTTTTATAGCAATGAAGATCTGGTTAGACAACAAGTAAAAATGAATCAGTTGATCCTAACCAAGTCTTGAATAATGAAGTGTGAAATTACTGATGCACCTATTTGAGGAAACATTTTTTCATGTCAGAAATGAGCTGCAAAATGCAAAACAATTAGTTTTGTTGACTTCAACCTAGGAAACACCTTAATGTGAAGGACAAAGAACTGATTGTCCATCTCGAGTTTTATTGATGCATTTGTGTAAGGATGGGTACAGAACATCTGATCTAATGGGAACTGCTCATCTTTTCCTTGTGTGATGTGAATCATCAGGCAAAGTGTGCAAAAACCCCCAGCCAATGCAGGTGAAACCTCTTCTGATTGAAATATTCCCACTGACAGAATAAACAAAATTTATGCTGCTTATGTTGAGACAGCTTAACTATATGTGTTTTTATATCCAATCCACAGAGCTGTCTGGATTTGCTTTTCATATATACAGTAACTGACAATAAACAATTAAAATAAAATATTTGTTCTCCAAAGAAAGTTGGCCAGTTCAAGTAAAAACACTTTCAGCTCCAAACGCCTGTACATATGCATTTTTGTTCAGATTTATGGATACCTTTGTTACCAGGCATCTTTGTACCATGATAAGTCTCCTCTTTCCTGCCACCACTCCCCAGTTTAAGTTGTTTTGTAAAGCTAGATTAAAATGCTCTTAACCCCCCTAATTCTCTATTATTAAAAAAACAGTTCACGTTCATACTTCAGATGAGAAGTTGTTACCTGAAAAATGCTAGAGGTCTTGTAGTCTTTGAGGATATTTGGAACAAACCATTACTGTTTGCAGACTAATTGTTTGGTGAGAATAAGGCAAGCTACTTTAATGACAGCTTGTGAAATAACAATCTATGATACAGTACTTGGATGTAGCAACGACTGTGTTTCAAGCCAAGTAAAGAAACTGTCAGTATCTTGTGCGTGAGAAGCTTGTAGATACCCTGAGGTGACTTCATATAATTCTAAACCAGCAGGTAGCTTCTTGCATAGCTAATCATGGCATCAGTGCCTGGAGCAAGTGGAGGTGGTTGACAATGTACTTTTAGTTTTAGATGAATTCAGCTTCTTTTGAATGTCATTTTAATTCCCTGTTCCAGTTTCTAAAGTAGGCATTTACATGCTTTATTTTTGCAAAATACAGAAGGTAACCTTGGGGAGAAGAAAGCATTCTTTATGTTGAAAAAGCAAACAAATAAACCAAAAGCAAAACAAACTAAAAAACTCCAAACATGATTTGGGGAACTCTAATTATTATCTAGCAGAGCTCAGAGAAAAACTCCTAGAAAGTAGTAAAAAGAAGACTTTTTCTCTCTCTGTGAAGTTTAAGCATATAGGTTATTCATAAACGACTTAAACTGTACGGACCTCAAACTCTTTGTTAGAACCTATGGTGTTTGTTGTGTGATACATTAATAGCTGCTACCTCATAGAATTACTGACATTTCTACAAAACAAGAGGAATACAAGTTATTTCAAGATGACTGTCCAAAACCTGTTCCTTAAAACAGATGGTCAGCCCTTAAAACTGCCTGTAAGAAATGTAAGATGCAGAGAGGTCTTTAATGGGATTAAAAATGTGTAAGCACTTAAACGGGTAAGCACTTAAATACTTACCTTTGAAAAATTCATTAATTCATACCTTTTAACATCTTTAAAATCAAGGGCTTGAGACTTTTGCTTCTCAGCAATACTCTTGTTATGCCAAATAACAGCACATTAACACTACTTTGAAACTTCGTAACAAAAATAAAGAGAAAACAATAGCTTGTTTTCATCTCTATGAGAAATATTTAAAAACATATATCAAAGTGGATGTTTTATTCAACGAATGCTGGAAAAAAAACTTGACTCTTTATTTTCCCATTTCTATTATCTTCACTATACCTAGACTATATCTTAGCCTAAATTCTGGAATGGTGTGTATGTACCACAACTGGTGTACTACTGTAAAAGTGTGTAGTTTCCTAAAAACTTGGCTTTCAGCACTTGAGCTGACATTTCTTGGCTCTGGTTTGTGCCCTGTTGCTTCACATCATGGCAGAGGAGACTAAAAACGATGAGGACCATTTTACAATCATGTTAAAGCCACATGAAAAAAATCAAACCACGTAGTCAAATACTTCACGAACAGTATATGCCTCTCCTCACTGCACAAATGCCCCAAACTCCCCGCTACGCTTGTAGAGATTTTCCAGAGCTCTAGTTTCTTTCTTTTCTATTCGGCTATCTCTAGCTTTACATCTCCTCAGAGCTATTTTCTTCTCATCTGTCCATTCGGAGCAGAATGGACGATGCAAAGGTTATCTGCTGCTAAGCACTTTCTCTGCAGACAGACCCTTAAGGTGGCTCATGACAAAGAGCAGCTCCTCATTCATGCTAATTATGCTCGATTCCATATCTGTTGGGGGTCCCGGCGTAGTCAGGAGCTGGCTGAAACTTTCAGGAACTTTCAAGAAGTCTACATGGGCTCCTTTGTCTCTGTGTCCTCAGTGATTTCAGATGCAAGGCTATAGTAGTAAGCTAGTGTTGGGAAGGAGAAACAGGAGGAAAGGGTGCTTTCCATATAAATCTAGTTAAAACTTCATGCATGGAGAGTTTAAGAGATCTGGTGGAGTGTAAATACCTGAAGAGATTTTTTGCCTTCCCTTCCTCTGAAACAATATTGTCTGGTTGGTTGGGTGTAGCAGTTGAAACTCGCCTCTTCTGGGCACAGTATTAACGTCAAAAACTTTTTAAGTGTAGATCCAAATTCAGGAAATTCAGGTTGCTTGAAAATGGAAAGTAAACACAGGAGTTGGATGAGATATCTGTGTTGACTGGCCAAAAGTGCTCAAGAAACAAGCCATTTTTTAATGCAGCAAAGATCTGGGTCTTTTTTTTTTTTTTTTTGCTGTGGCATTATAAGGAAATACAAGTGTGTCTTAAAAGACTCTGAGTTACTAATTATAAGTTATTGTCATTTTCCCGAGGAAAGGTTGTGTTTGTATAAAAAAAAAAAAAAGACATAAAAAACTCTGAAAAAAAAAATCATTTGGTCAAATGTTTAACGTTTGAAAGGACGTCAAAACAAAGAATATGTTCCTCCAATAATGTATCAGATTTCATTCATTGTCTTTTCCTCTTTCCCACTGTTTTCTCCCACTGAAAACATGGAGAATGCAAGGGGAAAGGGACTGAACAGAATGAATAGTGTTCTTATAACAAGAGTTTTTCCTAATATAAAGTTTAAAAGATTCAAAAGTTAAGAAATATGCTTTCCAATTATTAAAAAAAAAAACAAACTTGATGATTTTTCCAGTGAAAGAAGAGCATAAAAAATCCACCCCTAAAACAACAAGGAGAGACAGGAACATTAAAAAGGAAAATCCTAAATAAAACAAATCTTTTTTTTTCACATCAGAAACAAACCTACATTTTAAAATTGAATGAAAACTGTTTAACTGGTTTTGAAAGCCATATTTTAATCAGAGATACTAAGAAATTCAGTAGTTTGGCTCAGTCCATCACAGCCAGTCATAGTTGTGAAGCAGAACTGCCTGAGAAACAGCCAGGGAGTCACAGAGGACAGATCATCTGCAGATAATCTGCAGGTCATGACTGAGGTCATTTAGCACAGAACAATCACTGGTTTTTGCTGGTATTATGAGATCAACTCTCATAATATGATTTTTACTTGGGCATGAGCAAGCACTTGTATGTTTGTATGTACCAAAATGAAAGAATGGTTCAGACCTTGTGTGGTCAGAAATTTGGCATACCCATATGAAAAAGTTACATTATGTGCTAAGGTGATAAGGCACAAATATTCCATACATTATAAACAAACAAGCAAACAACAATTAAGTAGGCAAAGCAGAAAAACTTAGGATCATATGCAATGTTATGTCATGAGAGTAAGACAGGGTGGAGTATATTAACTGCACGTAGACGTCTACACATAATCTATAGAAAGATGTTCATATCTGAGTTAATCAACCTGGTTCTCCTTAACAGTCACTGGAGAAAAAAGGTGCTTGGAGTGTGTGATGCATGTCTATCATAACAGACATCTAAGCCAGTTCAGATGAAATGTGTCCTGTGTGCTTATTCCTTTCATCAACAATAACCAGCATGACTAGATCAGACGTAGATGTCTACATAACACAAGTGCAAAATTAAGTGAGAAGACACCTTCTCCAAATGGCTCATCAGATCCCTAGCCAACTCTTGAGAAATTTGCTTAGGAGCTTCTAACAAAAGAGGGAACTGAGTACAGCAGAGGAGCCAGGTCTGCCCGTGATTTTTTTTATTAAAATTCCTTATAGTAATAATGTTTATCTTTCACTCAAAAGAAGAAGAAAAAAGCCCCCAAAAGAACAATGAAACAAAAAAATCCAAACAAATCAAACAAAAATAACCACCAAAAACCACAACAGAACAGTGCGATGGTCACTATTTTGATAATTCATGCATTGTTTGGGATAAAATCTAAGGACTCCAGAGATCAGTGTTAATATGAGCAGGGCCTTAATTCCAGGGTTAATTGTGGCTATGAGTGGTTGAAAAGGTCATTGTTTTAAAATTTATTTCTGGGCTTATTCCAGCATTCACATTAGAATGATTGCTGCCTGTTCAGTCCCTATTAGGACATGCTTTTCTAGTGATAATGTAGCCAAGTAGCTTAATCCCCTCTTTAGTTTTTACCAACCAAAAAGCCACTGGTGATATTATGCTGCTGATTCTGTGATATGAGAGATGGGAAGGAGACTAGTCAGAAACATTCAGCTTTGCTTAACTCTTCTTAACTACAGTGAAATGCCCATTTCTGGCTGTTCTGTGATTTGTAGATATTTATTTCTAGGTGTAACAATTACTATTTCTGTAGTGGTACAAAAACACTGGATAAGTCTGAGCTTCATCTACAGCCTCATCCCCCTCCACCTGTCTTCTCCTCTTTTGCACCTGTCACAGGTACACATAACATGTTCTACACCTTCCCCGGAGCCCTCAGCTGTGGCCAAGCTGTAGCCACAGAAAAGGCTACAGGGCTGTTCTAGGTGGCTGACAGGGAACAGATGGATATGAAATATCCTATATCAGCAGCACATGCTGGTGGGAAGCGTATGGACTGCTACCTGAGCTCTATGTTACCAGATAATTCTAGTGTGGTGGAGGGAAAGATGTTCCTAGATGCTAGGGAAGGATGTTCCAGCTTTGGAGCTACGATTGACTGCCTGTTAACAAAGTGACCGGCTCTTGTTCTAAGCGCTCATCTTAACTAAGAGAAAGGTCAAACAGCAAGAAGTCTAGTGTGTTTTTTTAAGCAAACAAGTAATTGCTCAAACAGAAAATCCAATCGCCCCTCAGAAATTTAATTAAAAAGATAATTCAAAGATAGTTTAAAATTACTATGTCAGGTGATAGAGTCAAGCCCACTGTGCTCAATAAATCAAGCATAGCTGAAACACTCAGTGGGTTTGGCTCCCTTGCCTCATATGAAGCGATTCACAATTAAATGTGAGTTTTTGTCTTTAAACAATTTCCATGGTTTGATTTTCTTTTTTGTGGTTATTTGTTCCCTTGGAAGGTGTGCTAGTCATGTTGCTTTTGAACTAAAATTCAGCATACCATATACTTTTTATTGGCATCAGTGCAATTGCTTCTCTTTGGCCTCCAGAAGCCCAGACCTCCAGACTAGAACTGGTGTGGAGTGCTGTTGGCATCTTTTCACAAGTACAAAGAAGTGCAGACACATCACCCCCACATTGCAGCAACTGTAATAGTTCCTTTTTGATTGCAAGATTCAGTTCAAAATAACTCCCTTGGCTTTACGGACTTTTCAGGCACTTGCTCTAACCTATTGTACCTCAAACATCTTGGGCTGGATCCACTCCTGGCTACACAAAGAGGCTGAAAAACTGCCCGAAATGTACAGCTGACAACTCTCACAGCTGGAGGAGCTGTGACCAGAGCAAACTGTTCTCCAGTGATCTCTGATGTGCAACTCCCTTTTGAAAGAGGCTACTCTACAGCACACTTTTAAACAGCCGCAGGACTTCTAAGTATGCAGAAGACGGCATGTTAAGAAGCCAAAAGCCTCTTTCATGACGCAGAGCTACGATAGGTGCTGTGTGAAGCAATTTTTCATGAGAAGGGATCCTCTTCACAGCAATTCTCAAAACTCCAGTGTAAACATTGTTAAGATTTTCAATTTTTCCTTCTAAATTCCCTGTTTTTTCCAAAAGTCGTGTTCTTCTCTGGACCTCCTGGTAATCCATCAACAGCCAAGTAATGCCTGTTTTGCTCCCTTGGCTCCTACCACCTACAGTTTTCTGTTTCTATAACTCAGCAGTAATGACTATTAAGATTTTATCACAAGTCTCATAATATTTTGTATTTTTTACCTAAACTTCCACTGAAGTCAGTTAATTACAAGAAAATCTGTCTCACTTTTTTATGACACTGATACACAATCCTTACAAGTTGCAGAGAAAGGTCAGGGTCATGAAAATTTAAAAAGATCTGCATTAAAACTTTGAGAATTTTTTTTTTAATTTCATGGGCTTTATGGCTAATTTGGGGGTCTGGTTTATAATGTTTGAATGTTCATACAGTCTCATCAACCTTCTAGTCATTTACATGAGGTGACTCCATGTTACATCAGTTTACTTTGTGCTGAGCCCTTGAAATGTGCATTACTTTCAGGTCAAAGGCAGTGTAGGTGATTAATTAAAAATAATAAACTGTATTTTCAGATAGTCACTCATCTACAGCCTGAGCAAAGAGTAATTTTTTTCAAGAATAAGATACATAGTATACATGTATATGGATGTAAAGGAGACTCTATTAAGAAGGAAATAAACACCCAAACTAGGGCAACTGCTGTATTTAGCAGTAGAAACCTGTGGGTAAACTGTGGAGACCATTCTAAGTGGCAGAAAAAAATTTTACCATAATATGTATTCTGCATGTGCCGTATATGTTAGAGCAGAATGTTTTAAATGTAATTACCAGAGGACACTGAAAAAGCTAGTAAAGATCTGAGAGGACTTGTGATCATTCTCTATAAATACATTAGAGAGGTAAATACAGGGTGGTTGAAAAGCTATTAAAAGTAAAGGATAAGGTTGGCACAAGAACAAATAGTATAAACTCACCATGAATAAATTGAAGCTGGAAATTAGAAGGAGGTTTGTAACCATCAGAGCAGTGAGGAAGTTTTGCCTGTTTTTACTGAGTCTATGCTATGTAGCCTTGAAAAGCCACATACCCTACTTACCATGAATCGAAACTTTCAGGGGTCAAGAAGAACCATAAAAATCTTCAGGAATCTCTACTCCCAGGTATAAAAATGTCACAATTCTGTGGGTAAATATTTGTTGAAGGACCTTTTCAGCTAGAAGCATTAATATGAAGTTCTTGTTCCTAGCCCAGCAGAGCTGAACAATTTTTAAAAAATAGCTATTGAACATGCATTTGGCATAAGGTGCCTTTTAAATTCACCCCTGCATGGCTGAATGTCACCTATTCTGAATCTTCCTTTTTCTCTGCCATCTTTGAGGCAAAATTTCAATTTTAAGGGAAAGAAGAAAATGTTTTTCACCTGCTTTAAAATGGATACTGTTTACTGTTAGAACAGTGAAACTCAAAATGCTTTCCATTTTAAGAGGGAAAATTTGTCCATATTTTATCTTGAGGTCTCTAAGTATGTTGTGCAAAACTATGGTTAAAAAAAATTAATTAGAAATCTTTCAATACAAACAAATACCAGTCATTATATTGGAGGGTCCCACTTTTAGGGTCTCACTACAGGAAATTAATATGGACTTGTGGTTAGAGGAACAAAATAACAACTTTGAATTGATAGTTGCCATCTTTTAATTATTTTCTACGAAAAAAAAATCAAAACCTGCCTCAGTTTGCTAAACTTGTCAGTTCAATTTTTACATCAGTAAGATCTCACAAATTCACTGAATTTTGCAAGCATCACTTAAAAAGTATTTATGTATCTTTTGTGTCAAATAACTATATAGAATTAGACCACACTTACATCATTCTCAGAATAAATAATTTCAAATGTTCTTTCCTGCTGAGTAGCCTTGATTTGTTAGCACCTGGTTTCATCCCTTACCTAAGTTAACTCTTCTGCCTGTTCCAAGGCCACCATTTGCACTGCCTTAGTTCCACCTTAAATTTAACTTGCTTGTCTTAATTTTTGCAGTCACACAACAGCACAGCTGCTGCACCTGACTGTGCCTAATTACCTCTGGAAAGCAATGCAAGTAACTCCAGCTTTACTCTGAAACTCTTCCTTGTTTCCTTGCTGACTCCTTTGTTCATGGCATATTCATTTGTTCATTCTGAAAATTCATGTTCAGACTCAGCTATGCATCCAACCCACTTTGTTTTTATTTATCAGCCACCTAGCAACATTTTCTTCAGACAGGATCCACAGTGACTGTGTGTCATTCAAAAGCATTATGTTGTGTAAGTGTTTGTGGCTGTGCAACCACAAGTCTTTTTTTTTTCTGAGATTTTTCGTCTCAAAGAACTTGCTATGAGAAAGAGACGCATGATTTTTAATCTTTTCAGAGAAGCCACATATATTTTTCTAGAAAACTCTTACTTCAAATTCTTACATTATAAACCCAGTCATAACTTTTAGCAAAAGTAAGAGGAGTATTGAAACCCGACTTTCCAGAATAATTTGGTTACATGAAACTTTTATACTTCAGCTTTAGCCTTCATTATAAGGGAGAGTTTAAATACGTGACCGAAATGTGCCTTGAAGGCTGAACCTCCCCCCACAACACAGAAGGTAAATTAGGAAAAAAAAGGCTAAAATATGTTTCATCTCTAAATAACTTTGATATTAGGGCCAAGTTCCTAATTATTAGCATGTATGAAAGTACAAAAGAAGAGTTTTGAGCATTTATGGCACCAATACATCCTAGTCCAGAAGTAAATATTTTGTTTACACCTAACTTCAAACGTTATAGTATAGACATCTGCATTGCTCTATGCTCCCTTTATTCTCAGAGTTAAAGAAACAAACAAAAGGGGCAGCCTCTTCATATAGTCTCTTTCACATATACACCAGCCTGAGATGAGGAACATCGTAGTCATTACTTGTTCTGCTGTATTGAGCATAAGAAAATTTTAGTGACTGGATCACATCTGGCACTGGGTAAAATCATCCTTCCTTCCTATATGGGGTTGTTATTCTTACTGTAACAATGGCACTTGGAATTTGAATTTTTTTTTTTCAGATAGAATTTTTTGTTTCCTTGGCTATTTTATATCTAATAGAAATGAGACACAAATACATATTTTGACACAGTATCTGAATTACAAAACCACATTGGAGTCTGTAAAGAGGAACATTAAATCATACACCTTTTTGAAGAAAAAACCTGAGAATAAGTAAGGAAACACATTCAGTTTCAAACTAACCATTTATATCTTTTCTCTGTTTGTTTTCAAGATTTGTGATCTAAATCTTAGTAACAAGATGGTTGGGAACTGTGCGATCCACAACAGCAGCCATAGAAAAAATAGGAGAGGAACACAGGTTGTTTAATTCTTTAGTGTTAAGTGACACAGTGTCTGTGTCAAGTTAGGTAGGCCTCTAGGCTGCCTCATAGTGTAGTGTGGAGCTCTCTGGTTTGTGTCCCCATCAGCCTGACAGCTGTATAGTGCCTCAAGTCAGGTGTCTTAAGAGCTTGCTGGGTAGAGGGGGAGGCTGGAACCGGGCAGGGGATCCTCCCAGAGGGGGTCTTCCTGTCTGATGAGGAGCAGGGGCTTTTATCAGGGTTAGGGATTGCAAATCTCCATTTCTGCTGTTCTACACGACTGTATCACAGTGTCACACTGGTCTCACTTCACTGTATCATTTTTCGGAAATAATATAAGTCTCAGAACTGGCTTTGGGCTCTTTGCATTACCTTCATTCTCATTGTAAATGTGTCCTTAGTCATGCCTCAGCCTCATGCTCTATAAATATTTCATTGATTCAGACAGGGGTTCCACTACTACTACTCCATATAAATACAACCAACAAAATCCAACCCAAATTAAATAAGCGTGCACAAAACTCCAGTGCCCCAGCCCTGGCCACATAGCTGTGTCAATACTCAGCGAGACCCAAAATTGTTTACATTTGCATTGCAACATGTTATGGTGATTTCTCTGAAACCTTTTACAAGTTGTCTTTCTCTTGCACCCATATGCATTAGACCAATGCTCTGTCTAGGCTTGGGGTCTAGGTATTATTTCATTATGAAACAATAACTGCATAACAATGATGTATGAAATATCATTGCCAATAACAGCAAAGGGACCTGAGTTTTGCAAGATGTTGAAAGACTTCAAATTACATCAACATGAATGAAATACACCATTATCATTTTCAAAACTGTAATTTTAGGGTATATTATATACACCTTTAAGTGACGGTTGTTTTTATTTACAAGTAGGTTAAATGAAGTCAGTGATATCACTTACATCAGTAATCACTTCTAAACTGAAGATTAGAACTTGAAGACATTGTGTCATTGACATTTTTTTAATTGAAAAGTGACTTTTGACCACAATAAAAATTTTTAGACAGACTGTTCTGTCTGAAATTTCTATTCCTCCTCCCCCTCCTTTTTTAATGGGAAATCTGCAAAAAAAAAGCTGTTCCCTAGTGACCTTTGAGGACTTTCAAAAGAAAAAAAAAAGCTACTATTTTCTCTTGAAATGCTTTTTTGAAAACAGTTTTCAGCTTTAAATTTCCTTGAAGAAAAACACAAATGAAAAATGTTTCAAAAACGTTAAAATAAAATGCTCAGAAATCAGAATCCCAACTAGATTTGCAGGATTGGATTCTACATTTTGGAATGAGCCCAGTTCCTCTATGGTACACATTAATTATTGTAGACAGTTTTTTCTCAACCCCTCTCTAGGGGCTATGTGGGTGCACCTTTGTGCATCTCAATTTCTCACTGAAGAATCTCAGCTAAGTGTTTAAATTTAGGAGAGCTGTTGTGTGTTATGGCTCTGTGAAGCCATGAAACAGAGCTTAGGGCAGAAACTGCTGTAGTGGTCAGACCAAAGTCCTCCCCATATCTTGCCTCCACCACTGGCTGCAAGGACTGTTCCTGCCCTCCTCATGCAGTCAGGAGGTGCGTCCTGAGCCAGAGATGGTGGCTTTGTGTTTAATAACCCTCAGCGTGTTTGTATACCATATGTTCGATCAATCTTGTGTGAACAAATTTAAGATCTTGCATCTGTAGCATCTTTGGGAAGGACTTCCACAGCTTAACCATATAGAACAGAAAAAAGTAGTCTCTTGACCTGGTAGAACACTAAGGAAGATGGGAACTGTGATACCGATAGTGGTTCCTTAGAAAGCAGTGCACTGGTGCAAAGGACCCACCCTTCATACCGTGTACTTTTCTATAAACATGCAATACTGAAAAGCTTGGTACATGTTCTTTCTTTCTACTCTGATTCTTGGCAACAAATTGACTCTTAAATCATCACAAAGTTCATGCAATACAAAATCCCATGAAGTATCCCAGTAAACTAGATTACTGCCAGTACAGCTTTGGGCTGGGGAGCAGAAGAAGTGATTTGAGGTCCTTATTCAGACCTTTTCATATCACGCTACTCTTGGGCTCAGGTTGTGGTTACCCTCTGTACTGCTCTCAAATATCCTGTGTGGACTGTGCACCTCAGGAGTATCACAGTTTGTTCCCACTGCATAGGACACATTATGCCCCTTATCTACTGGAACTTCGTTCTTTGCAGAGAAATATTTTTCCTGTTGTATCCATGGGAACTACCTTCAGCAAGGGTGGATGTCCAAACAGACAGTTCTGTTCTGCTCCCATGTCCTCCCCCCTTCCTTGGAGTGTATTCAAACCTAAATAATTCCTGTCTCTACAGGTGTTGAGACAGGCAGCTCCCACAGAAAAAAAAAAAAAAATTAAAAAAAAAAAAAGAGAGAGAGAAAGAGACAAGTAAAAAAGGAAAACAAAATTATGACAAATGAGTTTACCTAGTAATTACTTGGAAAAACCACCTCCTACCTCCATCTAACTATAAAAGGAAATATGTGTTTTATTTCTTCTCTAATCACAAGTTTTCAATGAATGTACTGTAAGAGCACATTCAGAGCTATTCATCATTACTAAGTCCTAAGATTTAGGATACGTGTGTGCTTGAATATCTTAGCCATAGAAACTTCAGAAACTCCTGTTAAAGTGCAAAAATCCTTTCTTTAGTATGCACAGGCATAACATCCATAATCCCTTATCTCTGGCAAAGCTGCTGGCTGCTGGGCTTTTGCCAAGGGCATGTTTGGTGGTGTGTGGAATCTCAGACTGCTGCATGACACTGCTGTTGAAGGTGCTCAGATACCATGGTGATTGGAGTGATATAGGTGCCTAGATGGATAGGTGGATGGATGTTTTCTTTACCCACTGCCAGGATTTTGATTCAACCAGTCCAACCTGATTTTCCAGATTATTTAAGCGAGGAGGTTCAAATACATCTGTTTGAGAAATCCTGGCAAGCAATCAAGACCCATGCAATTCACCCCCACTGCCATCTCAAAATTAAAGGTAAACACTGAGCAGTTCTCATTTAAATTTGAAGCATCTTATGCAGCCTTGAATTTTCTTTCTTTTTTTTTTTTTTTTTTTTTTTTTTCAGTTGCTGGAGAATAAAAACAACAAGTTGAAGGAACTGCAGTCAGTAAAAAGGTTTCTCTGGCAAGGAGGCCAAACTAAATAATGACACCCAAAGCAAAAACATGCTTCACTGAAACTAAACTTTAGTCAATTCACTCTTTGAAACAAAGGATTTTTTGTAATTTCAAAAGTGAACATTGTACTTTTCTCTGGCAGCCATTTGTATGTTTTTCAATGATCTGATTATGTATAAATCCCAATTTAGCATGCCTTTCAGCACCTAAATCCTACGAGTGATTTGAAAACATTAATGAAGTTTTCTATAGACTACAGCTGTGCTTCTCTTCCTCCCTTTTTTGAAATGCAAGCTTTAGTGACAGTGTTTTGATGTGCCTCATTTGTTGATGTGTATTTTCTTTCCTTTTTTCTAATTACTTTGTAAATATTTATGAAAGATACAAGATCTGTTTCACATTCACACAGCCAGTCAGTGCTTTTCCCTTCATTCCTGTCCTCTGTAATTGCTCTGCTTTCATGTGTGCTCTCAGACCTTTCACGGAACCTGTGCTCCTTACACTTACAGCCGTCATCAATGCAGTCTGAATCTGAGCATAAGATGAGTTCAAAGGTTGCTTACGCAGGGGATGAAGTCTCAGCTCCTACTCGGAGCCTGAATAATCAAGTAGTTCTCAAGATTGGCTAGATTTCACTCCTGGCTTTGCTCTGTCTTTGTCTCCCTGCTTTTACAATTTGTAAAACGTCTCTAGTCCCTCTTTGCAGGATTGAACATCTCCTGAAGGGGTACTGTAAATCTATCCCTCTCAGAATGATTTAAAATGCTGCAGGTGAAACTGTCTCCTCTTTGCCTTCTCACAGGCTCTCTGTGGGGGCTCCATATCTGAGCACAGAGAGGTAAAAGTCACGAGCCACACGGTCTGATGGTTGCACTGTACAGCTTGGGATAGCTCCATTTTTCCTGTGCCAAGCATTTCCTACTGTTAGTGAGGCTTTTTGTGCTAAGGGGGCAGCAGGGATGGTACCAACAATCCTGGTACTCCAAAGGGCTCCCTAAAATTACTTGTATATATCTAAATAACTGTTTAAAATGAAATACACATAGGGTCAACAAGACAAAGACACTCAATTCTTAGAAAATTCCCTATAGAGCAGCTTTCTTCTAGAAATTGTTGTGGATTCCCTTTTTCTGCTCTTAAAAATAATTTTTTCTTTACTGCTCTTTCCACTGTTATAGCAACAGAAAAACAAATTTTGAAAATAATTCCTAAAAGCCTGTACATAGAAAAAAACCTGTGAAAACCAAATCTTTTCCAAGCTGAGGTTTCCCTTGACTGAATCGTTATTTTCAACTGAAAGTCTGAATTGTTGAAAATTCCTGCTCAGCTCTATCCCCACTTATCCTGTACTTTTCCTGTAGGAGGAAAACCAAAACCTGAGTTACTGCGAATCATTTTCCTAAAAGTTATGTTTTCTTTTACTGAACTGAGAAATCATTTGTAATACCCTGAGTCCTCTCATTTCTTCAAAATAATCCCTTACCTTATACACATGAAGTAGTGTAACCACATTCCAACACAGTCATATTTATTAAAAGTTCAATGTCCCATGTATTTTAAGCAGAAGATGTTTTGGTTTAAGAAATAGTGGAGAATGTTAAAATAAATATTGATCCAATCATTGCCCAACCAGTGCACTTGATTAATTTTACAAGCAGGTAGTGAAAATTAACTTCCTATTAATTTTAGGGCTATTTGGCCCTGCTGAACAAGGGGCATGGTGTCATCAATACCACAGGTCCTACTGCACAGGGCTAATACAACTCCCAGTGAAGCAGGTCATGGACATTTTGTGCCTCACTCTTGTGACTTAGCACCTTGTATAAAAAGCTCCTTCATTTCTGAACCCAGATACATGGAGGAAAAAAAGCAATATCTGTGTTTTTCAGTACCATGGGTAAGTTGCTCCACTCTCTTTGTTTTAGAGGAGTAAATCCTTAAGCCACTTTTCATTGGTGATCTCCTTCTGATTCCTTGTCATCCTAAGCAAGTTGCTCATCCTTGTTTTAGCCTCTTTCCAGGCATGAGCCTTCATTCCACAGATAAAAAAGTCTGAGTTTGAGGAAATTCCAGACCAAAGGTGTTAATGTATTGCTGGATTGAAAAACATTAACTTGGTGGAGTTATTTCAGAATTACAACAGCATAATTGAGATTCAAATTAGACCTCTATAGTATTAATAAATGCTTAGTTAAATACTCAAAATATCAAATTCATATGCAGTTTTACATAAACTTACAAATAAATAAATTGTACTGTTGGTGCCCTATTTCTGATGGATTTTCCCTCTGGGTTACTATTTTGATGATGATAAATATTTTTATTATTCTTCATTCGTGGATTAATGAGTTTTGAAAACACTGTCCAAAGGCACATGCAAACGCATGTGACTTTAAAGGATATTGAATTCACTTCACCTTGCTTATTCTGGAGCTAGAAAGGGGAGTGAGCACGCATCACCCATCACCCAAGAAGAGTGAGAAGCAGGCAGGGCTTGGTGCTCTATGTTGTCCACACTTAATGCAAGGGACAAGAGAGTGCCGTGCTCCCTTAAGGACATTCTTGCATCACTCCTGCACTGTCTATGCCCATCAGTGACTCAAGGGTAGAGTACTCTGACTGAACAGATTTGATTAAACCTTTCTGGGAGTAGATTTATCACAGTCTTGCTTCTTCATGTTGCATGATAACATCCGGCCCCAGGCAGACTTTTGATTAAAAGTTCCCCTGAAGATTTGTGGAGAAATTCTGTTTATTCCCACAACTCCAGGAGCATTGAGGTTATGTGCCCACATTTTGAAGTGCAAATTACACAAACTGCAATTTGGCAAACGTGTTTCTGGAGGTGAGAAACCAACTGGAGAGGCCTATAGTTGTTTTCTATTGGACTACGATCAGGAAAAAAAATTGCCCATTTTAAAAAGATTTCTTTAATTTTTCAAGTTAGCCCACACAATCTTTAAACTGAGAATAATGAGCAAAGAGAAGGACAGAATTTGGAGTACAGGATGGGAACTGGAAAAACTTTAGAGAATCATTTTTCAAAGGAGAACCACACACTGAGGTCACAAGCAGACTCTTGAAATATAATTTTTTTTTCTCTTCAGCTCTTCTGATATTCTTGCCTCTTCATTTTTACCTCAATTATATAGAGATTAAATGAGTAAGCTTTTTTTTTACTTTGGAAAGTTTTTTCTTAGTTTTAGAACAAAAGGTATTTTCTAAGTCATTTTTGAACTACACACCAGCAGAGTGACTATTTGTTACACTTCTCACTAAGTACAAGTCACTCTGGCCTACTTGTAATGCAAAACCATATTGATTGTACAAGTTAAAACTCCTTTTCACTATTTCTTTTCCCCAACTAGACCATAGGGAAAGGATGAGGAGAACTGGCCCATGAAAAATAAAAGAAGCATTTGAACTGTTAAGTGTTTAAAGAACCAGAAGCACAGACTAAAATACTTCATTGATAGTTTGACGGCTAACATTGTAGGGTATGACTCAGGGCTTCTTCTTCACTCTTCACTCAGACTGAACAATGATGATTTTTACTGAATTGAGAAGATAGTAGAAAATGCTGACTGGATCTCTTTGATGCCACTGTCAGTATTCATTCCAGATTTCTCTCAATCTCGCATGCCATGGAAAATACTTGAAATTATATGAAAACATCTAAATTGCTGTGGTATAATTTTCTGTGATACTAATCCTCCTAATCCTACATGGTCCTGATGTGAGATATTTTACAGACGTAGTAGGATACCAAGAGTTTCTGCTCTGCCCTTAGCCTCTGTGAATTTGATGATCTGAGCCAGTATGTTAAGATGATTGACAGTATCCCCACAAACACAGATTTGCTACTGACCACAACGGTCTCAAAACTTTGTGTGAGTTTCAGACGCTCCACTTCTGACACCAAACCATCTGGAAATAGCTCTGGGTTGAAATACTTTTCGTGTGCATATAGCAGCACCAAGAAAAATGTCAGGACAGAAAGAAAAAGGACAGAGATTTCCATCACTGGCATTAGTGAATACAGGCAGGCAGCATGTGTTTAAGCAATTTTTAAATTTCCTTCTGTTTACAAAATCTTGGCATTCAGAATATCTCCCTGTGCTATGCTCAGGCAATTGAGCAGCTGATTCTGCTCTTGTGGTACATTGCTTGATTCACCAGGCTTCACAGATCAGGGATTAATTTTTATCAGTTGCACAAGTAAAAGAGATAAAGACAAAGAGATAAAGGAAGCAAGGTTCTTCCCCCATGTTCCTGGGTAATTTGCCTATCCTCAAAGGACACATTTACAATAAAAGAGATCAATAACAATATACCAGTATAAGCAGGATTCCTCTCAAGAGTCTTCATCCACACAATTATAGAACAGTCTCTTCCAGGTGACATATATACTTCACCTTTGATCTCAAAACAGCATGTTTAGTTATAACAGCCATGTTTGCTGCCTGTAGCATTTTGAATGTGTGATTCTTATCTATGTGTACAGACTAAGCAAATGAGTACAGAGCAGTCCTCTGATTATTCCCTCTTAAATATTTTTCCATTCTCAGAAAAAAAAATGGTAAATGTGTCAGAGTAATTTCTAGCTAAATAATTGGCTCAAAAATCAGGAGCAAATGGACCTTTTCTAATGACTCCAAGCACTGAACTATGAAACAAAACACAGAACCACTTAAGTGCAACAAGTCCATAAGTAAATAGTAAAATGCAAACATTTATGGTATACAGGCCATGCTCTTGTGTTGAAAATAAAGGAATATAGAAATCACATCTGATGTGGAAATAAACTGAAATTGCCTGAACCTTGCTGTAATGGAGTTACTGAAATTGCAGCAAGCTTACATATTCAGATGAAGTTGCTTTACTTTTTTGGAAGATTCTGACAAGAATTCTTACAAATTCACAAACAGCACTCAAAGTATGCAAATCATGAATTAGACTGAAAAAAATGCAGTAGATTAACTACTAAGATTAGATTTTTTATAAAACCTCTTTTCTTTCACTAGCCAACTCATCTCTTCAATTAGACACCAGAATGACCCTGTGCTGTGTTGCTACAGTAATTTTCTTTTACAATCAAATCAATATTGAACTAAATGTCAGGAGACATATTATTTGTTCTATATTTTCACTCACACTGGTTTGATAGGACTGTGGGATCACAGGACTGGAGGACCCCTCCAGCCCAACATAATGCTCAAAGCAGAGGCAGGTCTTTGACCAGACCAGGTTGCTCAGGCCCATGGTCAGCTGGGTCTTGAAGACTTCCAAGAACAGACACTGCACAAAATCTCTGGACAGCCTGCACCCTACCTGGCTATCCTCACAGGGGAAAAGGTTCTCATTCAATAACTTGTGGGAAGATGTGTATATATAAGCTGTTGTTGTCATTGTTGTTGTCAACATTGTTGTTATTGTTTTTAATTTCTCAATAAATATTTCATGAATCATCTGGCAGTGACTGCAGAATGTGTAACACTGGGCTAGAGTATAAGGGCAGGATTTCTCAAAATGGTTTCTTGGACACCTTTTTATGCCAAATTTGCCATTTTTCAAAGAATTCTAAAAAATATTCTAATATTTACAATTAATGCAGAGATATATACAGCCAAAACGATAACTAAAAGAGTCAAAAATAGTTGCAAGGGGTAGTTAAGTACCTTCCTGTGCTAGAGTGGTTCAGATGTCCATCCAGAGGCATGTAAAAGCATGTTGTCTAAATATACAATAATTTTCAAAATTAGACTAAATATCTGGAGCTAGTAACTGAGGGGTGAATAGGAAGGTTTGATAGGTGTTTTGCTAAAGAACCTGAAGCATAAATCCTTGTTGGTGAAAGTGCATTTTGACTAATATTGGCAGAGACTGGATACCTAATGGATTACTACTTTTAGAACTTTTCAAAAATCTAAATACTAGTGCATAAGGGAATAATAAGACTGAAAAAGTCATCCAAGGCCATAGACCAAGCTTAAGCATTAATGGTTCACATGCTTGGACTGCTCCAATTGCTTCTGCCGAGAGAAAACCTGCTGCAGAGGCAGCAAGCCCGAAGCAGTGGGGGCACGAGGCAATTAGCATCACTTGACTTGGGACCAGGTCCCAGATTTCTGCTGTTTGTTGGTAGAGACCACGTACTCAGGCCCTGTGGGGCTCCATGAGAAAGTTACTCCAGAGAATGCAGTCTGGCCTGTTCTGTCCTCTTCTGCCAGAAATCATATGGCCTGAATTCCTCCCCCAACACCTTCAGCTGAAGCATGCAAGCCAGAAACTTTATTGCTCCAGGCCCCTGGGAAGTCAACAAAGAAAGCAAGACACCTCTGGAAGGTGATTCAGCACCCTGAGAAGTGTCTGGTTTTCTCTACTGACTGCTTAGGTCACATATATATGTAGTGGAGCTGTTTATTCCATGTGTGGATACCTTTAAAATTGTTCAGGGTTAATTTGGGTTGCAACTAGTCAAATAACATAGTGAAGAAAATCTCATGATAGCTCCAACTAAGATTAGGCAGGACTCTTTGAAGGGTTTTGGGCATCTGGGTACTGAGTGTGCACATTGCTATGGTGTAATAAATTCAATCTATCCGACCTACAAGAGTGACAGTGCATGGTTGGCATCCAGACATACTTCATGGTGCATGCAGAACTCAGCATTTCTGGTCTGCATTAAGTGAATGACTGAGTGGAACTGCATTGAGTGGTTATGCACAAAACAGGGCACGCTTTCTTTGTACATGAGGGAGATATACAAGGCATTCACTTCCTTCTGCTGCACACAGGTTCAACAGTTTAGGTAATTATGTGATGTGTGTCGTAATTATGTGATGTGTGTCTTTCCTTATTTCACATGACAGCACTATCAAGTTGGTTTATCAACTCCCAAATGAGCAGCTGAACAGAAATTCCAGACCATTTATCCCACTCATGTTTGACCAGTCTAGGATGATCATTTTTTTCAGATTGATGATTACAAATTTATTTCACAGGATATATTGTTCTAGTTTTTTATTGTGATTATGTCATAGTCTTCACATATTGAAGAATTTATGGACTGAAATATGAAAACAGTGAATTAAAGTACATTGGATCACCCAGACCAATTCTTTCTGCACAGCATGATGACCATTAAGCTATTGAGTTATGCTGCACAGCCTCCTTTACAGAATCTTTTGACATCTCTGCATGAGTCCACCCAAAAGCCATCATTCATTTAGTCCATCCACTCTTTCTCTTCTCAGTCAAAGCCTGGGAAAACAGGTGCACCTCTCAGTTAATCCTGAAGATCATAAATCTTAGCTGTAAAAATCAAGGAACCTAAAAGTTGCTTGTGAAGTCTGAGATGATAGTCTATTTATCTGTTGAATTGCTGGGGACATTGTTGCCAGAAACATGGCCAACAATCAGTAAGCATTTTCATGTACAAGAAGCCATAAACTAAAGTGGAAGAATAAAGGTCTGTTATGCATGTTGTAAAAACTGGTGGGATGAAGGAAACCTGCTGTGACCACTTGAACCCCCTAGGCCAAATGTGCCTGGAAATTGCAGATATTTCATTGTCATTGGTTTCACATTATTCAGGGCAGAAGATGTATGGAGGAATTCCTGTTCCCTGTGGCTATTCTTCATACTGAGGTCAGGACAGATAAAGAAATTCTGTTCCTTGGGAGATATCTTTCTAGTTTTCTTCATGTATTCATCGCTTCTCCCCAGCACTTTACAGCATTTTTGCCACTCTTGCTCAAAGGTTTGCTGCAGGTAGGACAAAAAATTCTCTCTTCAGGGAATTGCCTAAGATAATCTCTCACAGGGTGTGTCTATATAGTCTTTTGCAGGCACTGAGTGCTCTGCCCAGTCTTCAACAAAGTCAAAACCCATGTGCATCCCATTAACACAATGTGAAGCTCAGGCTAACTGGTCTTATTACTGGGGCTCTCAAACAGTGCCTTTAGATGGCTTCCAGATGTCCGAAAATTGAACATCTAAGTGTGAGCTAGTCAACCAAGGCTCCTTTTATAGTTAGTGTAGGAGAAAATAAACACCACCAGAGGCAAATTATATGACCTATCTTGGATGCCTATCTTATGATGAGATGAATCACGTTCTGGAGGTGTCTCTTTCTCTGCATCTACTGTATACAGAAAGGGCAATGTGTCTTGCTCAGACTTAAATTCTCATTTAAAAAAAAAGAAATGCTGAGATCTTTAGATAACCATTTGTCTCAGGAACTTGGGCTTTAATGAAACACCAAGTATGCAACTTGTCATGCAAAATAGCAATGCTGTGATCCTAATATTAGGTTTCAACCCTGGTTTTAAAGTCTTCCAAGAAACCTCTTTAAATTTATTTACAGCAAGGTGTCTATCTCCATGCAGTCACCATGAAAACCAAACTCATCTTCTGTCCATTTTTCAGGCATGTAGTATTAGCCTGAGGCTTGGACAAACCATGACCTTGCATATCTGCCAGGGCAAGTATGCCACCCCATGCCTGCTGTGTTGACTTCTGTCTCCTCTCACCCAGGTTCCTACACATTAGGAATTCAGGCAGGACCAGTTCATTCAGTCCTTGAGGGAATAATATAAATGGAAGGATCTTAGACCCTGGCTTTTCAAGACTGCTGTTAATTACTATGTAGGCCTACCCACAGTAGGCTTACTCTCTTCAAACTGGTATTGTTAGAAGTTTTGACCCCTTCATTAAAGGTTTCATTCTGTATCCTTACAGTCTTGAATAATTTGTACTGTTTACCTCCGCTTCTGTGGTGACTGTATGAAGTTCTCAAGCGTAAGAGCTTGAGCTAAACAGGCTACAAAGTTTACTATGGAAGTCAGGATAACAGAGTAGTTAGAAATCAAGTAGGTGTTGGAGTTGATGTTTATTAATGTAAACAATTGTGACCATGGGATACGTGAATCATAGATTATGTCCCTTTTACAACTGACACATCATGACAATAAATCTAGGCCTTCCCAGCTGCTAATGACAATTGGAACTCCGGTCCCACTATTTATATTTTTTAAAACTCAGATAATAAGTTTTAATTTTAGTTTTCTTGTTAGTTATGCTTTCTGAAGTCAATAGATTCCTCAACAACACGCTCATGTTTTGTACCCGTACACACATGTGTACATACTGTGTGTACATTCTGTGGCAACACAGAAACATAAGCGCAGATCACTTGAGCCCTTGAGCCGAAGGCAACCACTACGAAGAGTTTGTCAAAAGCATGCCACCGCACAAAAGCTCCAGACTGGAACGGCTGGTTTCATACTACTTAAGTTAAGCACCTATTCAAAATAGCATCCCTTCTTGTCAAAGGAGACACATATCTCCAGAGGAGGATTTGTCTCACTCCAGAATTAAGCTGTTCTCTGATGGTGTTTGTTCTTTCCACTGAAGGCAGGCCTAGGTATTCAAAGTGTTACATGCTCACAGAAACACATTAGATTTGCTGAATATAGGGTGGGTTTGCATTTATTTGAGATAAAGCAGTACTGCTCTTCTCAAAGTACATGGCCTAAAATAAGTTACGTGGAGTCCAGGAGTTTACATGAGTGATTCTACAATCTTGCTGAGGTCAACTGAGACCTGGTCAGTTGAGGTCACTCTTAAGAAAACAATACAAATCTAGTTAGCCAAGTTGTTTCCAAAACTCAACTAAATTTTTGCCTGTTAGAAATTTAAATCTCTAGTATGCAACTAGGCATATTACATGACAAAAACTAGGACAACCTACATCCTTCCCCACTTATCACATCTGGCAGCTTCAGGTCACAAGGCCTTTTCGCAGCATCAAGCCCCATGCATAAGGAGCAAAGAAGACCAAGAAATCCGAGAAAGTCAGAAAGATTTTGCAGTTTCAATTCATAGTACAGTGGTTAAATTACCTGACCACTCAGAAAGACTTAGATTTGGGTGTCACCTGTTGGAGATGGGCTGGACCACTTACTATCAGTGGAAGGAAGAATTTCTGGAAACATTTGCCAAAGAACATCTCATGTTCTAAACCCTGTTAGCATGGACTGTGCTCCTAGGAGCTAGTTGCTGTTCTCCTATTGGGCAGATCACAGTGGTGTGACCTGCCCCTACCCTTTCTCATAGGTTATGTAAATATTGTTAGCCATCCCTTTGTTGTAATACCCAATCATTTTCCCCAGTTTTGCATACTCCTCCCAGGTTCTAGAAGTCTCCCCAGCTGAGCACTTAAATAGTCCACCATTTTGTTGATCAGATCAGTTCTTGGCACAGATACCAGGAGGCCTGCTGCCCTGCTTCGAACCCCACTGGTCTCATGCGTGTTTCTTTCATCACCAAACCGTGTCAGTCACCATCAGTATTTAACTCACTTTAACCTCCCAAAATAGTATCTTAGTGCAAGATAACAGCTATTTTGACAGGATATGTCTTTCATTATTTCCCATTTGGACTGCTTCAGTTTCTCTGAAATAACTGCAAAATGAGATAGAGGAAAGCTATTCTTCTAGGTATGAGAATTGCACCTCAAAAGTGGTTGAGTAGAAGTCATCAGAGCTTGTTGCTATATTGTGTTGATCGGTCAGAACATGGACAATGAAAAAAGCTGTGAACTTGAACATCCCAGCTCTGGCTGATTTCTAAACAATGCGTTATTGCCAGAACAAACTCCTATTGATTTCAATAGTTATATCCTGCTGGCTGCTCCATGCTTTAAAAAAAACTTCCCCTCATGTCTCTATTTAAATCTTTAGCTGTCTAGCTGACTTTAAAATCTGCCTCTTTGAAATATAAGGTTTGGGTTTCTAAGTCACTTAGAAATGTTTATGACAGTTTTTCCTTGCCAAAATTTGGAATATCACAGGATCAAGCCTGAATTTCTTTTTTTCCTTCCTTGTTGTCTTCTTTTCCCCCCTATCCTGCTGCAATTGAGATTTTTGATTCACTTGGTTCCAGTGAGAAAATGAAAATATAATTTTATCATGGTTTTGGTCCAGTGCTTAGTCATTATCTCAGATGAATAAGTCCCTCATTAAGGTCTCTTCTCCAACTAATAATTAGATGCTAACCAAAGTTTCCTGCTATGAATTGCATAAGGAATAATAGAGAAGGTTCATCTTAAAAAACTGAGTTGTAACTTGGTGGTAAGGGTCCTTGCCAGAGATATGTGAAATGCCAGGACAAGAAAGCACCTCAAAGATGTGATAACCAATTTTTTTGGAAGGGGGCTGTCTCATTTTTTATTTATTGAATGTGAAAGTATTTTATTTCATTTCTACACAAAATAAGAACATTTTCTTACATCTTAGGAAAACTGTGTATGGGAGTTTTGGTGTTTTTTTGCAATCTTCAAGGGTTAGGCACATACCACAGACTTCCAAGAGAGGTTCTTTCACAAAACCTTTGACTCCTCCCTACATGACAGGAATGTTCAAAAAATGTTAAATATTATGTATTATATATATATATTAAATATATAATATTTACCCTTTTTTTAAACAGCAAATAAAAGTGGATTATTAATCCAATTAAGCCAGTTTTATTGTTTAAACTGAAATTCCTCATTTCCATGAATGATCAGGGGAGACAGCAGACTTTCAACAGCCTTGCACACACATGTGATTACTTTCCTCTCTGCACCAAAATGGTTAATACAGGTACTCCTCTATTATGGCAGACAAGCAATATTTAATACCTGCTACACAGCCTTGACCTCTAGCCAAATTCTAGTCTTCATGACGTGATGGTTGGTGTTTCCCTCACACACACTTCTTAATGACAGGCTAGAGTTCTATTTGTGTATCATCAGACCCAGCACTTTATCTCTTTACGTGTCAAGATGGTTCTGCTGTACTTTAGTTTTACAATGGTAATTGTGGATTGTGGGTAGACATAATGCAGTATTTGATGTTAATAAGCAGATAAACATATAATCACTCAGTATTATGAAAAGTTCTAACCGAAGGACCAAAAGACTTTCCCATTTTACTCCACCCTTTGTTAGTCAGTAAAACAGATTGGATTATAAAACAGAACCAGTACTTCACTGTGATGAAACTCATAAAAAAAACCATAAAATGTCACTACATGTTGGCAGTTTATAAAAGCAGATTATCTGGCTTATCCATTGGTATTAACATGTCTTTAATAATGGTAACATTCTTGGCAAATTAAATAGTTACTAATGAAAAAGCCTGACCAGATATGCTTATATGCTCATGTGAATATAGGCATCTACCTATCTTATCAAATAGACCTATGTAGAAAAATTAAGTCCATTTCTATGTTTTTAGCAGATTATGCTAGAAGTTCTTGCCTGCTTTGTAAATACAAATATATATACTTAAAGTTGTATTCAATGTATTTATGACTTAAAAATGTATTCACTCTTTAGGTGGTCTAAAGAGTCACACTTGCTGCAATTAACATCTGAATCTGTTCAGATCCTTTTTTTCTTCAGGAATAATCTAACCATCAAAATCAGGTATCTATATAATAGTCATGACTGATATTTGTTACTGCTAAAACAGTAGTGACAGGATTTAACGGTCAAATGTATCTGGATGAAGATGGAGTGACTGGTACTAGTCTAAGGCACAGTCAAGAGTAGAGAAGTAATTCTACTAATTCCACTTTCAGGTGAGACATAAAGAATGGGTAGAAAAGGCTTCAGATCTGTAGAAGAAAACAAATAGGTAACTTGAAAAAATTGTGTACTAAAGGAGACAGAGGCTCCAGAGATGTGGATCCTAGAGAGTCACTAATTCTCCAGCATTTATTTTCTGACCTGTCCTGGCTCCTACTATCTCTAAAATCCAAAGTGAGAGCTGATGTCCAGAAGAAGAGTTGTGTATTACAATTGACTTTCTACTTCTGATAAAAGAAGGTAAGAATATATTTTAATTGTGCCACACACTTAACATAGATTAATTTTGACAAGATTACAGATAATGGGTTAAGAACTCCTAAGATTTTCAAGAAACACAAACCAAGACCCATGAAACCATCATCTTAAATCAGGGCTTTGACTCTGCATTTCATTGTTCGTTGGGTGGTGGCATGATACCCTATTATGAACTGCTAAACCTAGTAAAAGCAGCAAGCACAGTAGCCTTTTTCTAACTTCATTGAAGGTCTTGATTTACTGAATTTAAGCTGCCAGACTGAAGCCCGGAGAACTACAGAACAGAGGCTTCATATCCATTCGGATTGTGCCTTAAATGACAGTCCCACACAGTAATGAAAGGAAACTGTTTTGTATTGTTCAGCCCACACAGAAGGAAGATCTCAAAGTGTGAATTCCCATTGTCTTTTTTTTTTTTTCTTTGCAAAACATACACCTAAAGATAGTTCTATACTAGGATTATGAGTTCTTTTTTAATTGTGTCTTATTCATTCATGGACTAGATGAAAACAAAAAGTAAATATAATATCTGACAAATGCTTCATACATCTTTGAACTTACAACAAATACCAACCCACTACCCCCTCTGCCCACCCCTGCTATTGATATTGTCTGAAGTACAAACATTCACAGGTTTGACCAACCCCAAAGTAATGATTTTTTTATGACTTCTGAATCCTGATTTTTAAGTTCTTGTCACTTAGCCCTAGTGTCATGTATTATTGCTGCCTTTTTCCTGGATTCATAAAGACAATTCTGGGCAAGTTCTGGTGTCCATAGGTCTCACACAGGTCCTTTCTTCAGCACAATCTTTTGTTCATCTCCAGTGACCGTAACATACAGAGGATAACATGGATCTTTAGCAATCTTCATTAATTGTAAAGGTGTGTTGAGGGAGAGAAGCGTCCATCTCACCCTAACTGTCTCTGATCTTAGAAAGGTCTGAATTTCCCATTGGAGGTGCCTGTTGCTATTGCTCTAGAGACATACCAGATAAGGTTAAGTTTGGCTGATTTTGTCAGGAATCAATCCAGGTTGTAGACATGTAATGTAAGCAAGTGTAAGTGTCTACCCGTGAGACAGATGGGTAAGTTCTCATTTTAGTAAATGGTGATTCAAGGATTGATTTATATATCTTCTCAGGGTGCCAAGGAGATTATTCCAGGTATCTGGGGCCTAATTGGGGTTGGCAGATAGGATATGTATATGAGAACCTCAGAACCCTTCTGGACTAGCAGCTGGAGTCAGCATATCCTAGAACAGTTTATACGGAACTCAATTTTTAAATTTGCATAGCTGAGCTGACTCTCAGTAGAAGCAATAAAATCTGGGGAGCTATTCAACTTCTTCTGCAATAGATGCTTAGATTTGGTCAGCTGAATACTCCATACTCCATTAATTGTATTGACTGAGCTCAAATTACTTTCACATGTTAGAGAGTTGGCTTATGTGTAGACATCTCCATGCTGATGCACAGGTCTCATCCGAAAAGACAACTTAATGATCTGGTGTTTCAAGTCAGTTGCGTAAACATAGGCATCCAGCATCACTACTGATATCTTAGATGGTCTAAAAAGTCTGTGTTGATCTGACATTAAACAGAATCCAAACATCTTGCACTCTTCTGACCAGAGAGCTGAAGGCACGACGAGCCTCAGGAATCCAAGATGTCACTAGATAAATATACTGAGTTGACATCCTGGAGGCAGGTAGGATAAATTGACCTTGTTTGTACATTGCTTTCAAAACAAAAAATTAAGATCTCTTGAATAATCTGTAAAGGATTCATTCTATTTTCAACTTTCCTATGCAATTATTTCAACACACATAAATGCATTCTCTACTGATCATACCAACATTACGTGGACGTTTCTAGATGAAAAATGGATCTTTGCAACAAGAAAAAATTTCTTTTTAATGAAACAATTTTTAACAAACATACTGATAAAGGCATGTCATATTAATTTCCCAGTAACTGAAGATCCTAAATTTTGCATAAGTGTGTGCATGAATGTTTAGCTCACTGAAACAAAATTATCTCATCAGAATACCCAACTTAACTGCCACTATCACCTGCTGAATGACACATTTCTGGCAAGTATAGCAAATTTGCCGATGGGGAAGTTTGAATGGAATGTTGCTATGGAACTAAACTCCAAAAAGTGTTTTTAAACCAGTGACGAATGAGTGAAGTTCACAAATAGTGGGTTTTCTTCTGCCACAAATGTATTATTTACAACAACGCTTTTTAATTGCATCAGTAACTGAACTGACAACCAAATAAATCTGACAAAGACTGTGAAAAACTTGCTATCTCCTACACTGATGGGTGGAGGAGATTTCAGGGACATTTGAACTAGATATTTGCTTTTTAACAAGGTTATAGTTGGTCTGATAATTGCAATTAAGAATTCATGGAATTTCACAATCAGGATGACAACATCCTTCACATTTTGTGCAAAAAGCTAGGTATGTTCTCGTAGTAGTCTATAGATATGTGACTCAGACTGAAAAATAAAGATTTAAGAGAAGCTGAAAGATTTACTGTTGTAATAGATTAACAAAATAATTTTTGCAAACACGTCATCTGTATGAAACGAAACTTTTCTAACATCAGAATGCCTATGTGTGACTTCTTTCATGTTACCTTTTGTCCGTTTTACTTTTGCCTGGAGGGGCAATAGAGACTGCCTGGAGAGGCAGAGACTGCCTAGAGGGGCAAGGCCCGGATTAAACCACAGTAGGATAGGCATAAGCTTTTGAGATAACTGAGAGAGAGGTCTGCAGACAAAACACTGACCCATTATCATAGATGCATGCTAGAGTTGTAGTAAACCCCCCAATAGTAGAGTTAAGTATTATAGTGATGTTGTTTTAATTTTTAGTAGAGTGATTTTAATTATATTTAGTTTATTTAAGGTTATATTTTAATTATAGAGTTTA
>JAWWES010000001.1:65475985-65489207 GCA_035583135.1 Lophotriccus pileatus
TTCCACAGCGACTTAGAGGAAAGAAACAATATCAGTTACACTGCATGAATGTTACATGGATGTTCCCATCCTAAGTGCTGTGTATGGTTTTGTGTATTGGCAGCCCAGTAGACAAGTTAATGTTTTAGACATTTCTTAGAGATCTTCAAAAAACCTCCAAAATAACATTGAGCCTTTCAGTATACATTGAAGCTCCCAGGATGTATTTTGCAAGAATCCAGTGAGTTGAGTTTGAAATACGTGTCTAGAAGGCTGTTTTCAAATCAGATTTTTAATTTCATGTAGATCTTATTATTTTTCCATCCGTAGTAGTGCCTGTGGTACAGATCTGTCCTGAAGGAACATCTTCTGACTATGCTTTGAAGAAAACAAAATCAAAAGGTGGGATTGTAAAGGGAAAAGGAAAGCAAATTGTTCCAGCACATTTATTGCCAAATAAGAGAAACATAAAGAGGTCTCTGGAGAGTTGTAGCTACAGTTGCAGCTACATCTTGATCTGCTTTTCTGCTTATTATTTTATAGTCCTCAGGGGCAAATTGTATAGAGTTCAACCTGGCGAACACATAATCATCAGCTGCAGATTCATCCCACCTTGTTCTAGGTTCCTAAACAAAAGCCTGTGTGAGGAGCAGACCTATCTTACCCTCTCTGTACAGCCAGTGGAGAGGGAGAAATTTCCAGAAGACTCAAACCGAGGTCTGAATCTAAACAGTCCCTAGAAGAGCTTCTGGCACATTGAGAATAAGCTAATTTCATTTTTTTTCTTTCTAAAAGGTTTTCAAAGGGCACTCTGCTAGATGTTCTAAATTCATATTGGAAAAAAAGCTTCTTTTTAGGCTTTCCTTTGTCCTGTTTTCTTTGCTTCCCTGCTTTGTGAGTTCATCATTTCCCCCAGAAGTGGGGCATAAAGGAAATAGTTTCACTCAACAAGATACTAAATAATAAAATGTTAAGCAGTGCACTAATTTTGTGGGGGAGCCACTGGGGATAAGGCACTTAGTGGTAGCAATACTGAAAGGCTCAACCTTGTAAAAGGGGAGTTTGCAGGCTTTGTAAGCCTCGAACACCATGTTCTCGGTGCTCTGAAGCTTCCAGCTGCCCTGCAACTTTGTGATGGATTTTTGCCCTGTTTCTTTTTCCTGCAGAGAAGGAGAGTCAGTGCCTTCTGGCTCTGCTGCTACTACAACTAATGCTTGTGTTGTTTTAAAATCCCACTTAATCCACTGCATCCATTCGAGTCACAGTGTGTTTCATCCTGTTTCCCCAAGTGCCTCCTTCCCACACCAGAGCATTTGCTATAGCAAAGCTCATTCACCGCATTATACAACCCCAAATTACTCCAGGAATTAGGGCATTTCTGATCCTGCTGCTAATACTAGTGTTACACAACTGAGGCTCCCTCCAGATCTGCTCCTTCCTAAGGGCGGATAATAGAAGTTACTGAGAGGGACACGCATTTTGCCAGGTCTGGGCTGCTGTCTGCCTACTTCAGATGCTGGGGCCTGATCCTGAAGTTTGCAGTTGAGATCCACTCGCTGGAGCAATCTGCTGTGCAGGGACCAGGAAGAGAGATGCAGCTACCAGCAGTGTTTTGTGGCCAGCCCAGAGTCACCAAAGGTTTAGAGACTGAAGAACTACATGGAAGCACTCTGCCCTGGTGGAAAGTGAAACTAGGTGCCCAGTTGGCCTCTAAATGAGCAATGCTTCCAAGAAAAGAGATTCTGTCAAATCTCAAGAGACTTTCTAGATTGACCAAGTGGGAAATACAGATCAAAGAACCATGGTACAGACAGGACTTACCAGAAGTTGGGTTAGTGGTAGAGCCAGGGCCAACAGAGATCCCTGGAGTTCAAGACCTCTACCAGAATTCTGATAATTGTCTGTTTTCTCGTCTAGCATCCAAGACACAGAGGCAAAAATCTGTAGCAATGTTAATTAACTTTGGACCTGAAAGCTAGTGCCTTTTCTGCTTCTGAATAAGTAATGGAAGGTGCTGGCAGCATAGTATTCAAAGGCATTTCATATATGTCCATGTGAGAGAAACAGAGAAAAGCAGGCTATCACTATCTCTCAGCCATATCTTATTTATATATTGGAAAGAAAATAGGCTATAGTGTTTGTGGTGTTCTTTAAACTGATTTCAGGGTTATATCTTAATTTACTCGTACCTCAGGAGCTGAGAAACAAACATTCCTTAAAACACAGAATATAAAACACATACTTAGGGCCATCTGGAAAAAACATACTGATTGATTAAAGTTCAATCTATCTGCTTTAAGACCAACTCGCAGTAACTGCAATGATTGCAATTCCAGCTATGAGCATTTTCTTCTAAAACATTCCTTGCTGTTATCAGACCAATCATTCAGCGGAACTTTCACTTATTTATGTATTTCAATGCCCAGGACATATCTGATAGTCTGGAGTACAGTTCTGCAGAGAAAAGAACAGAGTTTTGTGCCTGGTGACTCAGAATAGATGAAGAATATAAAGTTTCAGGCTCAGTGATATAGACAGAGATACAATTGCATATCCCCTGTGCCTTAGAGTATCTGAGGATGTGATCCAAAATATTGACCACAGTTCAATTACAGGCTAAAATATTCTGTCTGACTTTGTATAATGTTCTTATAATATTTTAATAATTAAGCAATTAGCCCTGAGGATATTTTGCAAAAACAGCCTGTCATTGTGCAAAACAAAATGTAAATTTTTTAAGTGTTCCTGTGTTTAAAGAACAGTAAGTTATTTTAGTGCAGGAAGTCACTGAAAATGTACATTTTTAGAATGTTAATAAAAAGTGCATTTTGAATGCAAATGAATTGTAGAAATATTTTATGGCTGATAATCAATAGCCAGAAATCACTGTATCACTAAGGGAAACTTATCAATGGGGTTTTTTACATATACACTATGCAATGAGGTACATACACCTCTTTTAGAAAACTTTCAGAGATCTCAGCCACTTTGCCTGGAGCTAGAATGGGTCAGTGTTTCCCCCCATCTTCCCATTATCTTTTCAACCATGTATGAAATACTGTTGATTAAATCATGTATCTTCAATTTTTCTAATACCTCATGATAGTTTAAAAAACAAAACATGAGCCAAAACACATTGGATATTATTCAATGTGCATTTCCTAATTATTCTACCAATGTAGTCAGTTCCAAACCAATAGCAAATTTGCCATAACAAAATTTTCTCTTGACTCTTCTTTATATACAGGTCTTGCCTCTGCCATACCACTCTGAGCTTCTCCCAGACGGATTCTTCTGCTGCTGGCAGGAGCCAAATATTCCTCTGCTGCCTTCTCAGTATTTGATTCATGTAGTGTTTACCCTTTTTATTCAGTCTGTTAACTACTGGTATACCAAGTCAAAGCAACAACAGGGCCCTATTGGTGTAATATAGACATTGACCATAAAAAAACCTGAGTTACCACATGGGACAGGTGTGCCTAAGAAAACCTGATAACAGATGGTAACTACAACCACCAGTCATTAAAATCCTGATAATGAATTGAGCCATGTCACGTTCAAAAAGAACTCCAGACTTCAGACCTTTTGGCATCAGCCCAAAAGGTCTCTCCTTTTTACTTGAAATGAGGTATACTATTTCTTCTGGTCTTCTTTTTTGTCACAGACCAAAAAAAAACACACCAGTATCTTTCAAAAATCATGGGGTGGAAGGATAAGCCATAAGAAGAGAGATTGGACTACATGACCCACTGTGGTCTCCTTCAACCTTACCCATTCTGTGATTCCGCAATTCTGTGAATTGCCACATAAAAAAAACTATTGTAGTGGTGGCTTATCAACACCTGAATTTAATAAACGATTGGGGAAACTGCTTTTTAACTATAAATGAGTATGTAGAAAATGAGGAGTGAAAAACAGTTAAGAGAAAGAAGAAGATTTTGGCCTGTCTTTTACTTGTCTGCTTATATTATTTGGTTAATTTATTGTCCTGTGATTTATTTGGAAGTTCTTATTTAGATCACAATCTTGCCTAGAGACTCATTTTGGTGTAAAACCCCTATCAATATGTTTGTAGCGGTTTGTAACTGGGAGAGTGATTTGCCCATGGAAACTCTTTAGTCCCAGCCAAGTGTCATTGATTTCACTGAGATTTAATGACCAACAGCAGCCTCTGTTAGCAGACATTAACAAAAAACTGAGGTTGTACTCAGGCACCTTGGATTGCAGTGGTAGCCCAGTTCCCAAGTTTCCTACGTGTTGGCACAGTCACAAATCAGTTTTGGGGAAAGATAGATGATTCCTTCAAAAGGAAAGTAAGCCAAAAACTCTGTTCCAGCTGTACACCATTGGTCTCTGAGCCCAAGGCAGTATGTAAATGTTAAACCAACGACATAGCTTTGAACAACAGGATTTGCAGGGATATTTGGTTCCAGAGCACTGCCTGAAGTAAGCATAGCTGTAAGGCCTTTGCTGTTAAGCACTAATCTGCCCTGTTGTGGTGAATTACTTGTTAGTCTAAACTTAGTCTTGGCTAGACATCTTTTATGGTTTTGGGCAGGATTTAATGTAATTAATTTTAGCCATCTAAAACTCATGCTCTTCATCCAAGCTAGTTGGTCTCCGCTCTTGCTATAGTCACCAGGTCAGAGTTTTCAATTCTTTGAATTTTAAGATTGATATGGGATATGGGTTATCACATATTTAAAGTATAGGATGATGACATTTGGGAGCTGCTTTTGTTCCTCCATGGGCTATCAAATCATGCTTTATACTGCCTGTCTAACTTTTAGGCAAGTAAAATCAATGATCTGTTACAGTTTTTCATGAGCAAAAAAAAAAAAAGAGGTAACATCAATAGTCAGATGCAAATTAATTTTGGGGACATCTAAACTTAAACTCATATTAAGGAAACAGACTTTAAAAAGCAAACCGCCTATCCTGCCACCCATATAGATGCCTGTGTTTCAGACTCAAAGAATGTTGTTAATTTGTTTTGTGCCTTTGATTTGTCTATGGAAATAACAACCTTTATGTATGCTTATCTACTAGTTGATTTCATGTTCTGACAGTGAACAGCTTCTGAGCATATTTGGATAGAAATTTATAGTTACATTGGAAAAAAATACACAGGGACAATAACACTTCCCAAAATATGCAATAACACTTTCATGCAAAACACTTCAAAGAAATGTACATGAAAAGAAAAAAAGAATGAAAGAAAAGGAAAATTGCCCTGAAGAAGTCAGCTGAGGGCTTTCCAACTGTGAGACTGTGCAAATTAACCTTTTTTTTTTTTCAGTCTGCTCTTAAATGGCTCTGAGGACTTGGTAATCTTTCCTGCTGTCAGAAATCCAAAGTTGGGGCACTCCAGACAAACCCTCCACAACTAGCTCCCTCTCGCTTGAAGCTTCAAGTCTCAGCCTGTCGTGGGAACAGTTGCTCTTTAAGTTACATTCTGTATTTTTCAACAGGATGTATAATAGATGTAGGAACATCAATCTGAAGATTATCTCAAATGTGATTTTGTAAGAATTGCACCAGCAGCTCCTCATTATCTGGGCTACTGAGGATGAAAGAACTTGGATAGCACAGTGCCTGAATGGATGGTATTAATGTCCAGACAAACTCAGTTGGCTTGGGTTCATTAGGATAGAAAACCACTAGCCAAAGCACAAATACAGCCCAAGAGAGCTGCTGGGGAATCCTCTCTGGAACCTCTGTATCCATGTTTCCCAGCACCCTGAGGACCAGGAGAGATTCTTTAACTGGCCACAGAATGACTATACAAAGGTAACTCCGGTCAGACAAGGCTAATAAACCCTGCTAGGTATGAGCTGGTGTTGTAGCATGTGTCATATTTTGTACTTGTTTAGATCCCAAGGATATGAAGCAGGGGCAGCTGAGCTGGTTCTACCCTGAATTAGTACTTGTTCAGCAAGTTTTATTAGTCTGGACTGCAGGACACACTGTAGTGGCTATGACGCTTCTGTATATGAGCGGTCCCTAAGAAGCAATGTACTTGTGTTCAGGGCTGCCTGAACTTAGTGAGCTACTAAAGCAGACTTGACCTTGAATCAGCTTATATGACCCTATGGTCTTGACCCACATAATCCTTAATCTGGATACAACATGTACAGATAACTGAGAGTCGCCTGAAATTTATTACTTTTGTACTTGTATCCACCAAAGCTTCTGTGCTGTCTTTATCGTTTATGACAGTTTCTTGGTGCTCTGATTTTTTCCTAAAACTCCAGGAAGAAAGAGCAGCAGCAGCACAATGATGGCATCACTTGTGGTGAACTGAGATACCCCTGCTCACAGTGCTTGTGCAGACACTTTTCCTAAGAAAGGCTCTCTGTATGTTTACAAGCAACATATGTGCTGCAGAGCCAGATCTCCATTCCAAGTCCCTTGGATGTATCTGCTTGTCACATAATATATTGGACAAAGAACAGAGTCTTGATTAGAAATGCACAATGACTCCTAAAAAAATTCAAGAACAAATTTCTAGAGGCTTCAGCTGAGCAATTGAGTCTATAGACTAGAAGTAGGCTCTGATAAAACTGCTTTCTCAGCTCCTAAACTCTTGGATGCCTCATTTTGCAGTGACCTGGCCTCAGTGTAGAAATAGAAAAGCAGATTGGTTTACTGGGCTCAGAAAGAATATCTCATTGTCTGCAAGCCTTGACAACTTACTCAATAACCCCAAATCTTCTTGTATGGGTAAAACTGAAATCTCCCCCTCCTTGTAAAGAGAAGGAAGAAAGCTTGCAAAGAGGTGGAACTACCTGACACTTATACAAGCCACCAAGAATGACCCTTACTAATGACTCTGACTGTAGTGATCCTAGAGACTTTTTTTACGGAAAACCAACAGCATTCAGATATCTACCTACAGGTAGAAGTAATTCACCAGGAACAGATGCTCCTGGCCACATGTGGGTGACTAAACCTAAATGCCTGGGGACCTTTCGGATAAATTAGGAAGGAATCTGGAAAATTTAAGAACATACAATGTTAAGCAGTTTTGAAAAGCAGGCAAATTGAACTTTCACCTTGGATCAGACCAGGGTTTGGGTGATGATAATCTAAGCTAAAGAGAGTTTAGGATGATTTTATCCTACCCCTAAGTGCAATTAGATTCTTACTATTGGGCATCAGATTGTGGTAGACAACCAGTTCTCAACAGGTAGTTTGGATCTATTATGGGTAACAATCAATCGCACACAGTCACTGGAAGTGGCAATGATACAGCTGTGGCATGGAGAGGAGTTCCTTCATGGGCACAAGGGTGGAAAAGGAAAGTATCCCATGGTTGACTTTCCAAGAACTTCCTCGTGCTTATCACTGCACTATTTGACTTGCTGGCCAAAGACTGTAGACCTCAAAAATGAGAACAAACATGAAGTATAATTAGCCTCAATGCAAAGCCAAAGAAACCAAGGCACAAAATGAGGCATAGCTTGACCAGGACCATCAGGAAGGCAACAGCAAAACCCACACATCCTGGCATCTAGTCCAGAATGTGCCAACCTACAGCTTATGATTGCTTCAGTGAGAGCACTGACATATTACCATTGCATTTGAAAGTTAAGGTAAAGGAGACATTTTGGGATAAATGAGCATAAGCTGCCTTTTGGCTACAGGAGATATGGACGGGCTTCCCTCCAGGCAGGTGCAGAAAGAATGGCTGTACTCTGCTCTAAGCTGGTGAGAAACAGCCTTGGAGTTCATGCATTTTAGGAGCTGTATTAGCACAACACTGGGTCACAGTTAGTATGGGCTGTATTAGATGACACCCAGAGCTATGCTGAGAGGGCCATGGAGATTCTGCACTGGCTCATAGTCATATCTGGCCATAAGCTGAATGATGGTGTTTTAACAACCCTTCAAATAGAAATACTCCAAGATGCCAGTTTTCTGCTGTCCTGTTCACTGTTCTCCCTTCAGGCTTGTGAGCATTTCTGGAGAACTGCCAAAAAATTTGATTACCAGTAAAAGCAGGAGAGAATAAATATAATGGTTCTGGCTAACCCAAGTCAAAGAAATTCTGTGATTCATATTACTATTTATAATGTATTTGAAAATATTTTGAAAAGGAATAAATTCAACACTTTGGAAATAAATATATTGTATGTAATTTGATTTTTAACCTGCCATGGAATGTTAATGATGACAAAATATTTGTGTTATACAGCCAGAATGTGAGTATAAATATTTTCTTAGTGAATTCTCTTAGTGAATTTTCTACAGTTTTATAGCATTTGGGATGGGAACTTGTAAGCAAAATTAAATATATGTTTAGGTCTAGTCTTCGGAGACCATAATAAAAACTGTTTTCTGCAATTAAAAAAAAAATCAGAACAGACTACTTCTAAGAAGCATTAAATGTATTCCTGAAGTAGTATGATTTTTACACTACTTATGCTAAAAAACAGAAGCACAAAAAATGCATTCCAAGTCACTTTAGAAACCTGTAGAAGCCCATACTTCAACCCCAGTCTTAACTTCATTCATGTGATTAGTTCCATTTAGTTAACAGGAGAAAGTATGTACATAAAATTGATTCCACACGTAACTGTCATCAGGACCAGGTCCTAAGCAGAAATTAAGTATTTCCAAGAATCTGCAAAGCCAAACATGATTTTGGACTGGGGCTTTAAGCTGCTGAACACACCAATCACTGTGGCCAGACTCAGTCTCAGGGGACCTTTTACACTTCCTCACCTTCAAAACAGCCTGAATATCCCAACCAGATCTGATAAAGGTCTGAAGCATCCTAGTCTGTATTTCTCTACCAAATCAGCTCTGATTTGTCCTTATCAATGAAATACAGCAAAGGCTAACACCTCGAAGCAACACTACTTACCCAGAAATAAAAAATATTCTGTAAAAGCCGCAACAATCAAAAAACTATACTCAGTCAAAATAAAACTGCAGGTGATAACTTATTTCAGTAAAACATAATTAGTGGGACTGAAATTTGGTCAGGAGCCTCAGGTAAACATTCTTTTTAAAAATAGGAATTGAATATTGTTCTAATGGGTTTTTAAAACCAGTCTCAAAAACCTTCTCTAGATGTCCAGAATATTTCACATAGAGTTAAGTGAGGCATAGGTACTGTGCACATCAGTAACATTTGGTGCAAAGGAGAGCTTGGGGTGACCTCAAGGCTTTTCGAAAAGGTGAGATTTCTGTGAAACTAGTGATACTCCATATTACTGGGACTTGCCCAATGGAAGGGTACAAAACTGACACCTCTACAAGAACAAGTATAATAATCTAGGGTGGTAAGACTTGATTGTTTCCTCTCACTGGGTGTGAAAAGCAACACAGAACCATCAGTGACTTATACTATGATTGTTTTTGTTTGTTTGTTTCAAGTTTGTGCCTTACATGATTCAGAAGTTTTCTGGTGGACAGTTCTCCCTCAGGATACTTTTTTAAGTCAAAGGGTTGAATTTACAGCACAATATTGGTAACAGTTACAGAGATACATGTTACTTTTTAAACAAAAAATCAACACCCCTTTTGCAGGTGTACTTGAAAGATTTGCAAGTCTCAAGCAATTTCACATGTCACTAACATCCCTGTGTGATTACATAGCAACCATGGAAAATGTCTGCTGGTATTTTGGGGGTTTGCAATCCCATCTGTTACATTTCACAGTTCATCGCTAAGAATATGAGTTATATGATAAGTTGTGGAAAGTAATTATGAAAACACATAGCAAAGTCCTCTGACAGAAGCAAATGTAGTAAGGTTGAGGGTCAGGTGGGAGATATGACAGCTTCAGTAAGAGTCTGTCAGAAAGGTCTTTTGGAAAAGCTCTTGTCCATCTGCCAAGCATATGAGATAATTGACATCTTGGATGTTCCCACCAGCTGTCTCAACAGTTCAGGATTGAACAGGGGCAATTCGCAGTCATCGAGAAGCAGAAATGTATGTTGTAATGTGGTAACTGGAAAACATGACAGGTGACATTTGCTAATGACTGGTAATGATACACAAGAGATGTTAAGCATTGTAGCTATAACCCAGCCATTTTGAAAGACTGAAGACAAAATACAAATTAATTTTAACACTATCTAAAATTGCCCTGAGATGATCTATCGTCAGTCAAGAGTATTCTTTGTACATCCTCACTCAATATCTAAAGCTGACATGCTATCTTTTGGGCTACTGATAAACCCCACACCTTGGATAACCACTGAGAATACAGAAGGAAAATAAGATAATACAGAATAATAAATAAGGTCTCTGGCTTTCCAGTAGATTTGTGACAACTATGCCTTACAGAAGGATCTGAACATCTTACGTGTAACTTATTCATAATGCACAAAAATGCAGAATAAATAATTAAATCTTCTTCCATTATATCATCATATCACCCATTGAGCGTGAAATGTTTTCTACCATATCAGTAATTAAGGAACCTAAAAAAATGGCATTTCTTAATTTACAGAAGTACATATCTTGAACAACAGAGTAGTAAAATGAAAAGCTGAGGAGCAACTGGAAACATCTGCCACGTTTTAATAGCAAGAGAATTCATAACACCCTCCCCCAACCAACCAAGCATTCTGCTAACACTTCAAAAAGATAATTGGAGTGACTTGATAATTATCAATATGTCATCCTGATGACAGGCAATACCAGTTAATATCAGGCAAAATAGTCCAGCAGGTGGACATGACTTTAATAAATAGTTAAAGGAAAAACATGTCATTGAACTGAGTAGATATAGTTTGTGAGAAATAAAATGTTACAAGCCGCCATTATGAAAATGCTACACATTTGTGTGGAACACACTGGCTTTAACACAAAGCCTGTTCCTGTTTTACTGTCATGCTCAGAGCACCAGGCAGCAGAGGGACTTGCTACCTGAACAGCATCTGGTGCCCCTCAGAAGAATTGTCCCTATTGTCATTTGACCAGTTCTGCTGATGCAGCCTGAAGGAGCTCAGCTTCAAGAGACCTGCTATTTCACACCCCAAGCCCAACTAACTAATAATAATAATTATCCATTACTTTAGAAATCTGGTCAAGTGGAGCTAGCCTTGCTGGCCTTTTCACTGCTGCTAGTTTCTTGCCCATTATTACTGAAATTGCAGTATGTATTTTGTGATAGCCAGGAGAGACCTGTATTAAACCTCTTAATCTCTATGCAAATGCTCTTCTTTATTTAAGATCTGTTTGACTTGCTAATAACAGCTAAATTGTATCAGGTTTGGACAATGCCATGGGTGGAGGACAGAATTCAGTATGAGTTCAGAAATACATCTTTTGGGGCTTCCAAAATACTCAAGTTCATAGCAATTCAGAGTCCTAGGTCCATCAGATTCGATGAGATCAGTTAGTGTCCAGCCTTAGATTGTGGGCAATGTAAGATGACGTACTAAGTGTTTTCCTTTATGATGATTACTCATCCATAAGCATTACACAGCCCATGACCTCCCAAAACACTAGTGAGCCAAAAATCATTCATACTGACAGCGTATATTTACTAAAGCGACATTCAAAGGACTCCAGCGCTAGTACTCTGCCCTCTAAATTACAACTTACTTCCACTACCACCTCTGGGTCTCTATTCTTTATCCAGCTTTGCATAGCTGAAACAGCATAGCAGAGCAGGCCTATATTAGAGTCAGACCACAGCTGTGCGCTGTGCTTCCTCTTAATTTGTGGCTTTGAAATATTCCTAATTGGAAGTAGCTGGCAGTCAGCACGGAAGATGATTACAGAATGATGGTATCAATTTGTTGGCAATTTTGTTAAAGACTCTAGTCCTCATGTCCTTCCCCAAATGAGGGACATAAATAAATAAATAATGTTTTAAATGTGCTAAGGTTGAATCAAACAGGGTTATAAGTGTAGAACAGAACAGGAAAGGTACAGAACAGGTTCAGAACAGGAAGGCCCTTCTGATGCCTGCACTGGTGATTAGTTAACTCCTGAGCATGCAAGCAAGAGAAACGAAGGTTACATCTGCTCGCTCTGAGAACACTGATGTGTTGTGAACGTTGGTGTGTTCCTCCAGCTGGGATAATGCCGTACTGATTCAGAGGGAGGAAAAAGCACATAAACATACAAGTGTATCCGGACACTGAACACAAAGGGAGACTGGGAATTCCTCCTCAGAGAGCTACTGAAGATGCAACACATGAGATACAGTCCGAGTCTCTACCAGAATGTGGAAATTAACAAGCATGTATCTCCCCACCCCATGGCTTTCCTGAGCGACAATTGTCCTTGCAGAGAGACCTAGATAAGTTGGAGCATTGGGCTATGATTAATGAGATTAAATTTAACAAGGCCAAATTCTGAACAACGCTTTTAACTTTTTGTTAGCCCTGAGGTGGTCAGGCAGTTGAACTAGATGATCCTTCTAGGTCCCTTCCAATGGAAATTTTTTCTATTCAATTTGATTTGATTAGATTCTATTCTGTTTTACTCTATTGTCTTGATCATTCTTCATAGAAAAAGTGGCTACAAGAAATATTCAATAATTTTGAACAAATGAATCTCAGAATATGCCAGTGACAAAACAGTGTCAGTGATCCTGAACAATAAAGAAGAATATTCTGTGAAGACTGGGAAATGCCAAAGCTGTCTACACAGCTTTGACAAGGCTGTTACTGTGATACAGATACCAAGCCTGTCTGAAATCCACATTTCAAGAAGAATGTGAAAATATCAGTGTGGCTATAAATGCAACCTAAGGGTTGGGAGACAAACCTTTCCTAAGGGTTAACATGTACAGCTTTCTAAATTCACTGAAGAGAAGAGGGGAGGTCATTTATCCCATATGCTACCGTGTATGAAGAGACCTGATAATGGCATGCTTTCCAATCTTGCTGCCAAAGGCTTAATAAGAGGTAATGTCTCGAACTTCAATTTAGGCAAACTTGTCCTTGACATCAGATAGACTTTTCCAGCAGATAGGACAGTTGAAAACTAGAAAAGCTTGAGAGTGGATTTATAGTCTCTTAAATATGGTCAGAAATATCACTAAGGATGTGCTCTAATCCAGAAACTGGATTCAAGTGTGAGGGTTAGTCTGTTGACTTACTGAAGCTAGGACCAGCAGACCTAAGGAATGTGTTTTTATTCTCTTTTCTATATGAGCTATTGTGGAAAGAAGGAAACTAGGCACTTAGCTCATCAGAGAAGAGAAGAGAAAAGAGAAGAGAAGAGAAGAGAAGAGAAGAGAAGAGAAGAGAAGAGAAGAGAAGAGAAGAGA
>JAWWES010000001.1:65489307-65555533 GCA_035583135.1 Lophotriccus pileatus
AAGAGAAGAGAAGAGAAGAGAAGAGAAGAGAAGAGAAGAGAAGAGAAGAGAAGAGAAGAGAAGAGAAGAGAAGAGGAATCATTTTGGTTGGAAGGGTCATACAACAATCATCTAGTCCAACTGCCTGATCAATCAGATCTAACTAAAAGATAAAGCATGTTATTAAGGTCATTGTCCAAATGCATTTTAGCCACTTACAGGCTTGGGACCACCTCACCATGAAGCCTGTTCTAGGGTTTGACCACTCTCTCATTAAAGAAATGCTTCCTAGTGTCCAGTCTGATCCTCACCTGGTGCAGCTTTGAACCATTCCCATGTGTTCTGTCACTGGTTTCCAGGGAGAAGATATCAGCACCTCCATCTCCACTTCCCCTCCTCAGGAAGCTGTAGAATGAGAAACAAGGTTACCCCTCAGCTTCCTTTTCTCCAAACTAGACAAGCCCAAAGTCCTCAGCCACTCCTCACAGGACATGCCTTCTAGCCATTTCACCACTTTTGTTGTCCTCTTCTGAATGCACTTGAGTACTTTCACATCCTTCTTAAATTCTGGGGCCCAGAACTACACACATCTTATCTAGCTTTCTACCCCCTCAAACTATGGCCCCTTGACTGCATATAAGTTGGTCATAAAAGACTAAATAATAAAAGATTTAAAAATGTTAATGAACACTGGTCAGAACTTGACTGTATTTGGAAAGAGCCTCAGGAGATGCCTGTCTCTCCCAGCTGACCGTGGCAAGTAGCCAGTAAGGTTCTGTCAAGGGTGAAGTTTATCCAGAGTGAAGCCCACCATCCTGTAAAAGGAATTGTTTCTTTGTATCTTTGTTTCTAGAGGTCTCGTGCATGTCTGTACTGAAACACATTTTATGGGACTGTGAATGTTTGAGCAGACAATTATGTTGATGCTGCCTGTATTGTGTTCTCTTCTATATTTTTTTAACCCAACAAACTTTGTGTTGCCTACAAACCTCACTTGAAAACACTTTGTATGGTCCTCAGTGTTGTTAATGAAAATACTGAACAGTGCCAGCTTAAGAGTCAGAGCTGGAAACAAATCTGCTCTTCCGCTGTAACAACTCCCTGCGATCTCTGCAGGAGTCACTTTATGACACACTTGTTATGTGTTATGCTGTGTTAATTTTATATAATTCATGTTTCTTAGTCAAAACGTAATTGATATAAAGTCAAATGCCTTGGAGAAATCCAAGTATGTGACATCAGCATAGTTACCATTGTCTGCCAACTTCAGAACAAAAGACAACAAACAAAACCTACCTTCCAACCAAAATACTTACAGCTTCTAACTCTTTGTTCTGCAATCCAAAACCCATGGCCCTGTGTTTTCTAAGCAACAGTGTCAGGATAATTACCACAGCTACCTGTGTCATTCCTTTCATCATTTTCAAACACCAAAGCAGTACCAAGAGTTTTTAAATCCTCAGGAATTCCTTCAGTTTTCCAAGCTTTGTTAAAAATTTACCATAGGCCTTCAAAGATCTTGGCTAATTTCCTTATGACTTTTAGATGCAAGTTTTCCAGCAGATGTTGCCTTCCCTCCTCTGGAGTTGGTAATTTCTCTATTCCATCCACGGCATGGTATATAATGTGAACTTGCTTTTCAAATACAGAACAGTTTTTGAGCACATCCAACCTGCTTCATTCATGAGTCCTAGCTTTGTCATCCCCGTATAGCTGTCATATCTGATGTAAGGATTCTTCTTTTCACAAACATGTATTTTCTTGTCTTTGAACTTTTTCTCTTAGACTGGAATACCTTACCCTTAGAATGGTATTTTTATATGGTTTTTCAGAGTTGTGTTGCAAATCTCTCTGTAACAGGCATGTAAGGTACAAGTTTCATTAAATTGTGTATTACAGTTCAGCAGTGAAATAGAATAATAACTGCTCTGTTAATCTGTGCTTCTTATGATTACCCATAAGGCAAAATGGAAAATCATGGCACAGTTTCTGCTTCCTTCTACTTCACATGATAAAACAGAAGAAAGGAGTTACTAAATTCAAACTGTGTTTTTAGCAAATATGTGTCCCCAATCAAAAGCACTAAATGATACTACCAGAGCTGTACAAAGCAAGTTGCACTGCCACTAGATTTTGGGTTCTTGCATGAGGCATCCCCTATCTACTACAGTATCTATGACAGCTCTTCCTGCTCTTTCACCTAATTGTCACTGCAGATACTTTATATCATTAGACTGTTTTCAGACTGGTATTCTTTCATCCTTTAACTCAGTATAACAAGACTCAGTCACTAAAGCTATATCTGATCTACTTGAGGAGACTGGGTCAGTACTTCTGCATTTGTCCCTTGAGGAAGAAAAAGTACAGTAGACAAAACCCCAAACTTCTTGCCAGGTTTTTAATTAGTTAATTGGCTATTATGTACTTATTTAATTATTCTACTGGAATTTCCAGTTTGCAAGAAATTTAAAAAAATGAACTTCCCAAACCCTGTGTTTTGAGAATACGTCAAGTTTTGAAACAAAATTTAACTTCCATTTTGTGTGCTACTGCCCATTCCAGCCTCCACAGAATGCTGGACGAACACATAGTCTTCAGCAATTTTGTCACCAAGTTTAAAATATGAATTGTTGGAAATTTCATAAAGGAATAGCAAAATATACCATAGTAGAAAATATTTATTGAAATACACAATTATTATAATTAAAAATGCTGCTATTAACAAAAGGCACCACTCTGCCAAAGCTTGAGGCACTCTTCAAGTTATTAAAAGAAATCACAACGATTATCAAAGAAAACGTACTGCCTAGTAGAACTTTGAGATAGAAAATAGTTATTACATCATCCAGTTAATTCTCTCTTTGCTAGAGTAGGAGTGTAATAGTAAGTACAAATTCATTTCCAGTATTTCAATGCAGGTTTCCAACTCCTTTTTTGGGCACAACAACAACTCTTTCAGTGTAAAAGTAATGAAATCTTGGCTCTCTGGCCCTCAGCTTGAGAATCTCTCTGAGAGCAAAGTTTGTCCAGATTTTTCTGTGTGTTTGCTCAGATAAATGTAGTTAAATGGAATTGTTTGTGTCAGTTTTCCTTGTCGCACTTGTTCTCCGGCCAGAAGTCCCAAATAAGAGAGCATTTTGCATACAGTGTTGCAAAATGGGACACCTCCACACTGCTAACTTTCTATGATAAAGCAGAAAGTAAGTCTTGATTTTTTTTTTTCATTTGCTTGTAGCTATTTGAACAAATTGCCAATGTCTCAGCTGTTTAAAATGCATATTTTCTATACGAATATTCTTATTGTAAATAAAATAATTGTTTTATAAGTGGCACAATGGAACAGATATGGCTGAGGTTGCATAAGATGCTTTCAAGTGTATCTCTTGAATGCGCCAGCCGTAGGCACCAGGGTCTAGGAGTCATTCCCGCAGAGTTGTAAATGCTCACCCAAGTTGTGAGAAAATGAGTGCCTGCTGTCTGCAACCCACATCTTAGATTTGTACGTGGCAGCACCCTTTGAAACCTCTGGATCAGGCCATTCTGCTCTGTCAGACTCTGAATCTCAGCATGTTTTAGACTGGAACTAAGCCCCGAAACTACTCAGACCACTGTTTTGGGGCATGCTGGGGCATGTGAACACCAAGGCAACTCTCAGGTCAAACAGCAAATCAGTTCAGCAAGTCTAATGAGCTCAGTCAGGTTAGGTTGAGCAAGTGTGAGGCTTCTGTTTGTTTTTGGATGAGATGCACCTAAAGTTTGGCCCTTTCCTTCTTAGACTTCTCTGTCTTTTTGTTTTAATTTATGGAGCTTAATCAAAGTCACTTATATGAATGGGATACTAAGCACAGCCCTCTGAGAAGAACCTGATCTTCCACTTAAGTGTTCTTGATCCTCAGGAAAATGAGGCACCCAGCAGGAATTTCTGGTCTGTTGCCTGCTGTCACCAGGCTGGAAGATGAAATCAGCTGATAAGAAGGAAGAGAAGGCTTCACTTTTATGTAGTTCTCTTTTTCCTGTTTTCACCCTCTTTACAGTAGCATATAAAACCTATTTTAGGAATGCAGGCCTGGGTTGTCAAGTCCAGATCCCTGGTGATTAGATAGGCAATTCTTATAAAAACCTTATTATTCCTTGATTGTGATTGTGAGTCACTTCCAGTGTGCTCAGTCTGGGGAGGCCTTCTTTGCAGGTGGAAACAAGTCAGAGATTTGTTTACTCAGGTCTGATTTTTTGTTGTCCTGTCAAAAACATACACACCACAAATCTCCTCTTTATTTCAGCAACACCGAAGGGAAGGCACATGCGTGTCACTTACAGCAGCTTTCACCTGCCAAATATTTAAGATGTTTTCTCTGTTCCAGTACCTTCACAGTCACGCAATGTCCTCTCTCACAAAAAAAAAAAAAAAAAAGGGATTCAAATAAAAAAAAATAGAAGAAGTTGCTATTGATCTAAGCTGACTACAGAGGAAAGTAATTAAAAGACTAATTATGGCTCCTCTGATGCAATTCTGAGAATTGGCACAGTACATTCTCCACCTTGTTTATCCTGCTATGACTAAATAAATAAAATCCACTTTTTAAAATTATTTAGCTCTTTGTTTCATTGAACAATATCCTCTGGGATTTCCTTGTGTACATGAATAGGGACTAATTTTTTTTTATAGCTTCTTCTCTTATTTATAAGCTCACCCAGGTAATAGAATTAAATCAAAACCTATTGTCCCAGTGTTAAACTAATTGTCATTCCCTTTCTCCTCCAACTGTTTACAGGGGGAATAAATTATGTATTTGAAGATGACTATGTTTGCTATATAATACTACAAAGTTACTTTAATTTGGTTTAGTTTGCTCTAATGAAAGCATTTTGACCTCTCCTGAGGACTCGTGGAGATGACACCTTTAATCACCAGAGTGTCAGTTTTTATGACATGAAAGGTTTCCCCTCCTGAAGCATTCCCTGCCTCTGCAGTAGGTAGAAGTCTGTCACAGGGACCACAGCAATTTGTCCAGGACATCTCAGTGACTCTGGATGCTCAAGCACTTTGCACCAGGAAATCCTTGCCTTGTGGACCACTGCGGTTCTTTGCCACCAACATGCTACTGTGCTGAAGGCTCTTTGTGTTCAAAGTTAAATAGGGACTTCGTGAGAGTTCCCTAAATGAATTTTAAATACTAGGATAGGGAAAACAGGGAGAAGCCTTAGTCCAGGCTTTTAAACTCTGAAGGAGGCATCACCATCTGCCTGATCCACCCTCCTACACTTCTGTTGGAGAGGAGAGCAGCTGGCCATGAGGGCTGTTTTGTGTGGCCATCTTTGCATTTTTCACTGTGTCATTTATAAATGTGTTTGGTTTTCAGCTTCTTTGCAAGACAGTGTGATTGCTCTTCCCTGTAAAGTCCTTCTGAAGTAAGTGCAATTACACCATTAGCAAACAACGTTAAGGAACCTCTAAAGCCAGTGCTAAACCATACTGGCTGGTTTCCACAGAACTTTGCCTGCTCCACTGAATGCGAGCCCATTACTGCTTTGGTTATGCTTGTGACAAAGCAATTTATTAGACTCCTTCACTGCAATTTGTTTGCCCTAAGCTATGCATCCAAAGTACACGTAGACACCTCTCCCAGTCAAATGTTTGCATATAGCTGCAGTACAAGGTGCCTGCAGGAGACAGTTAATTCTTCCCTAGACCTACTATCAACCACCTCGACATCAAGGTCTTCATCCTCAATGGCTTCCTCAGATAAGACAGCAGATATTCCAGGTACTCCAGACAAAGACTCCTGCAAGATTCAAGTCAGTACTTTAAACATAGGCAAGCAGACAACCCACATGGAATCAGCAGCTGTGAAGTCTGGCCTGTGGGTGACCCTTGTCTCCATGGAGAGGCAGCTGAGGCCAGGTATGATACTCAAGGACATCTCTGATTATGCTAGATATACACATTTAGGTAAATGAATTGAAACTTACACATTTTATCACTTTTCCTGCCTACAACCACTTGCTGACAAGTTGCACCTCACCCAGCCTGTGGTTAGCTGTGCACAGCTCTCTGCCCACCACAAAAAGCTAATGGGTTTAACTCAAAATTGCACAGGAAAAGAAAACAAAATCTCTCAGCTCTGTTATCTCCCTTCATAGATGACCAAAACCTTTCATGTATGTCTTAATATACGGTTTATATATGGGTTTTTACCCAGAGGGTGAATTGGCACTGGAATGGAATCCCCAGGGAGGTGGTCACAGCACCAAGACTGACAGAGTTCAAGAGACATTTGAACAATGCTCTCAGGCACATGGTATAATTCTTGGGGTCAGAAGTTGGACTTTAATGATCCCTGTGGGTCCCTTCCAACTCAGAATATTCTATGGTTCTAGGATATCCTAAATCTCTGACTCCCAGCCCTTAGTAGGCCCCTAGATTTCAATAAAGCAGGATAAAATAGAAACTGCTTCAACTTCTAAAAACATGTGGATGAACTTGCTGCTGAAGTCATAGGCCACCAAACTGCAAGAACAAATAAGTTTCCCTACTACCTAATTGCACACTAGTATATGAAAAAAATCTACCCGGAAAGCATTTTCTTGCATTGATGCCAGCTGGCACAGGACATTTCTTGTCTACATTGTCCAACTCTCTTAGCCTCCAAAATAGGATAGCAGTATCTAGTTGTATGTTGGGAAGGGTCTTTGGACCATACTAATTTCTAAAGGATTCTGGCCATAATGCTCATGATCAGGTTTCTGACTGGGAGGTGGTCAGTTCTTTGAACCAAAAATGAGGCAGCCATGTGGTACTGCACAGCTCTCAGCAGTGCTCTGAAACACCAAGGGTTTACTGCAGAGGTAGACATTTACAGTCTTCTGTGGAGAGTTAATTAGCCCCTTGGTTGCTGCTCAGGGGAAACAGTATCCCAAACAGAACAAGGGCCTCATCAGGTGGGGTAGCTACATTTAGAGCTGAATGCTGCCCAGTGGATCCAGAGACACACATCAGGCAATGTAAGTTTGATGTTTTTTATATATGTTCACTTCATCCTTCTGTCACATTTCCTACATTTTAAAATCCTTATAAATCCTGTGGGTTTTTCATAAATACAACATAGTGTGGGCACATGTCCTACCTTTTAGGATCAGCCATGGTTGGTTTTAGATGTGGCTGTTTGTCACCACAGTCAGAGTACCCAGGGTCTCTCCAGGCATTCAGCACTCCTGCCTTCCTACTTTCCTTTTCAGGCTGCTGAAGTTAACTTCTCTTCCTCTCTCTTAGATCCCTCAGGCCTCCCTAAATCCTTTCCTTACCACCCTCCCCACCCCAGTTTCTCTTTGCCATGTCTCCTAGAGGTAGAGGAGCAAGTTGTGCATCCTTTCACCACTCTCCATGATGTAGCGAATACACTTCCAGTCCAGAGGGGGTGGTGTCATCTCACCATCAGGTGTTTACCAGAGGCCAGGTCTATTACCATGGGAACAATAACATTGCTCCTCAGAATGGATTTAGGTGTGCTTCAAGCATGTCTGGTATCAGACGCGAGGATGGCAGGTACTTGCTTCTATTCAGAAAGTAAAAATCCTCAAAACAATGGATACTTTTGAGGACTGTTCAACACACATTGTAGCAGCTCAGATGAAGCCAAGCATCAGGGGAGAGATACCCAAAGAGCAGTAGGATATCAGCGTTTTGCACTTAAGCTCCCTCTCCCTCTACTCATTCATTCTGACTATGGCTTTGTTAGACTAGACACTGAGCTAAAGCCAAACCATCCTCATCTCCAGCTAGACCCTCCCAGCTACTCTGTGCTCATGAGAAATCAAGGACCCACAAAAAGGATCCTGCTTTCAGTAGATCTACTGTCTCACTCCTCCACAGCTACCTAAAAGTGAGGGAGACCCTGCATAGCCTGCTGCTTTGTTTACAGGCTGCCCATTGGACCTCGTTTGCCCAACAATAGTATAATGACTTCCAGTTATTAATCAGTTTTACCCACGGCTTAGGGAAATATGTAGTCATGAATGTGTGTGCTGCAAATGCCGCCAGGGATACATGAGGATTTTCGAGTACCTGAATTTAGTCTCTTACTGGACTTAAAGCTGGGACAGTAGTGGTAGCACGGGAGTGAGATGAATCACTGACAAACATCTGGGTGACTGAAGCAGCCCAACTACCTGACAAAGGGAAGGCAAATCCCACTCTAATGCAGCACCTCCTCATAAGATATAAGCAAGATGCATTACAAAGCACTGGGACAGTTTGATTTCATGTAGATAGGGCACTAGAAGGATTAATGGAGCAATATTGCTCTTTGGAAAAATAAATAGGTCATCATTGGTATCATCTCACACTGCTTTTGCTTATGTCTGTCTTCTCACTTTTCTTGTGGCATAGAGGTGGTTATCCCTTCTCCTTTACTGTGGTTATCTTTCATCCGTCCTCTTCTCTACTTAAGGTCTACCTCTTTATATCAATAAACCCTCAATCTGAATTAATTGTGTGAAGAAGCTATATGACAATGAATTTTTTACTAATATTTCTTATAATATGACTTCTTCTTGAGTAGATGTTCCAGTTTCCTATGACACTATTATTTGAGACTAAAAATCAAGATGTAAAGCATAAGAATATTATTGACTGTCAGGTGCTTTTGACATTTTATTTTGAGTAATCTTTCCAAAAACTGATTGTGAAGAATTTGCTTTCTGGATTGCTTCTCAGAAAGTTTCTAATGTCTCTTTAACGGCATCCTTAAGAGCACCCTTGTTCTCACACATAGTGAATGTAGAAAACAGTTTGCAATCCCTGTTCAGATGAACTGTATAGCTTTAATAGATGCTTCTGTTTGGGGAACAAAAGGAGCCAGTTGTAAGCAACTATCTCTTAATGATTTTACACATATCTTCTACTAAAATTTGCATAATTTTCTAATGGTTAATCAGTATAAATTCATTTAATACTTACTAAGAGACAGCTGTAGTTAAGAACAGTGAATGAAGAAATTTTTAGGGTGGTGAACTTTAAAGCTCTTGATCCTAGATTCAGGAAGTCTAAATTACATGTACTTCCCTACACCTTGTGTCTCTTTTTGATCATCCCTGTGTCTGCAGGGACAGAGGACACACAAAGTACAGGAGGTTATCTATTAAGTTTTCACTGCCTGACCTTTTACTTTGGTGTCCAGATGTAACAGTGAACAAGGCCTCTCAAGTTATTTAACTACTTCTCAGCAACTGGCCATATTTGGTTGGTTGGTTGGTTTTTTGGGGGGGATTCTTTTTTTGGGGGGGTATGTGTGTTGTTTTTCTGCTGCTACTTATTGCTATATCTCAGAATTTAGAAGTTATCTGAAGTTTTCCTGAATATCTAACTGAGAATGCAGGTAATGGTGGCAGAACTATGACTTCACTGATAAGATTTCAAATCTTGCTCAGGACTTAATTCAACTCATTCTCCTGCTGAAAGCTGCTTCCACTCCATGCAACTTAAATGTATACGTGGTTATATGAGTTGAGATCTGACCTAGATCTAACGCTACACATGTTGTTCCCTTTTGTGCTGCTGGCTGCAGAAGCATTGTATCTTAACCAATCTTGCTGCAGCGGCCAACTACTTTGTCTTTGAACAGATTCTCAGTCTTGGATAAGGTTGTGTGTTACTGTTGGTTAGATAACACTGGCTTTTGAGGAGCTGTTGCAAACAGCTATAGTCTTTGCCTTCTGCCTAGCTTTTAGTCAAATATTGGGCAAGAGATTTCCAAAGAAAGAAATTTTCTTTATATTGTTCTTGATCAGATCTTTCACAAGACTGTTGTATAGCTTTGGAAAAAAAAATCTTTCTCTAGAAAAGAAACCATCTTTTCTATCTAAATTGTCTATCTAGATTGTCTATCACTGATTTCACATAAAAAGGAAGATCATTTCCATGGTCAATTTAATACTGCTGAGCAGGGAAGAGATAATATCTAACAGGAGAAAAGTCTGTAATAGCAGGCAGACTCATAGGTAAGAATGCATCTTAGATACTTTAGCATAAAGAAAGGCTTTGGTATAATATAGACTAATGCAAAAAGATTTACAGTTAAAACTTTGAAACCGTGAGTATTCAGGCCTGAATGTTCTCATAAAATTCCTCAGACTAATTTTATCACAAACACATCTATTCTTTCATAGCTTTACATTAAGTCATGTACAAAGACTCATCAATAGAAGTAAAGAGTCTTTTGGAAAAAAAAATCCTTAAAATGTTTACCTAGTCATAACTAATAGCTTTTGATTGTTCCTTAGTAAGCTTGGAAGCCATTATAGAAAGCACAATTAAGAGTCTTGACATTTACTGTGCATTCCAGTTCAAATTTGCTAATGGATACAATTCAGTTCCTTTTTTGCACCACACAATGCCACAAATTCAGTTTAGAGTAATGCAGACTTCCAAGAGTGAGCTGGGAATAATTACATAGAAGGTCAAAAGCCTCTTGCCCTGCAATAAGTACCATTTCTGACAGGCTTGCTAGTTTGTTTAAATAGAACATTATAATCAAGCAGATACTGGAAAATATCTCAAGGAGAGTACTTTTATACAATACAGAGTCCCCACCATAAAGAAAGATACACTTAATTTTCGATTCTGTGGAAGGTCACCAAGAAAGAAGGGTCCTTTAATAGCAAGGTGCGACTGCACTTCTGGCCATTGTGAGCTGCAATTCCTTCTCCAAAGTAGGATTTTGTTGCCAAACTTGTAACTAACAGTGTGCTGAACTTCCGGTCCAAGGCAAACAGTCTCCATAAGCACCTTCAAAACAGGCTCCCTGCATGAAAGAAGAAATGTATTTGTGAATGAAATACTGGAGAATTGGAAATGCAGGTATTCCTCTGGTCATTTTGCAGAGTTTGTTGTTTCATTAAAATGAAGAACACTAAACAAGGTGTTCCTTTCCCTCCCATTCCTCCACATAAAAATTTTTGCTGAGCAAAATGTTAGTCCTGGACAGACATGGATGCCACCATTCTGACTGATAATCAAGTTCTTGTAAGAAAATATCATAAGTAATTAATTTGTATTTAAGAACAAAGGCCTATAAGACGTTGATGCAGTCTCCTCGGTTCTTTGGGAAGCCCTCAGAGCAGCATAGACTTGCTGCAGGTGTCAGGGTACAGCTGGCTATGCTGAGAGGGGTAGAGCAACAGGCAGACAGACATCAACTGTGACAAAAGCAGTCCAGGGGATCAGTGGAATTCCTCAACACAAAGAGTGGCATTATTCTCACTTCTTTGATTTGTTGGTTTTTGGTATTTTTTTTATTTACTCCAAGTATCTGAGGTACTCCCAGACCTTCAACTAAAAAAAATTCCCCAATTTGACAAACTAACACCTTGTGAACTCCTGGAGCACTTCAGCTTTGAAAGAAAAGCAAGAGGAAACTTTTGCCAGTTTGCCTCAAAACTGCCATTCACTATTAAGTTATTTTTATCTGAGAAGGAAGTTGGCTAAAAGCCTGAACAAAGAGATATATCTTCAGTCCCTTGCTGAACATGGGGAAGCTCAGGTGCAAGGTAACAATTATCTGTCCTCTGCAACACCACACCCAGACTTCTTTCTGCCCTTGTCACTGCAGCTTGCTGAAAGAGCATTGGTGGCGCAAAAAAGACAACCCTCATCAATTGGTCCTTGGCTCACAAAGTGATCACCCCATTATACTTCCTCTAGAAATGAAGTGTGATATTCTCTCATCATACTATTTTATTCAAAAGCCCTGCAGCCTCCTTGACTCATTGCCCTATACAGTGTGTGCAGCCTATCTAGTCCATATAGGACAAGGATGATAGCAATGAGATCTAGTCAGCAATCCTGAGATCATAGCTGTTCTGCTGCAATAATCTCCCACTTGCAGCATGTGTCACAGGTATGAACTGTTTGGCCTGTAAATCAGCAGGTTTGATCTTGTCTCTTGATGATTCCTGAATAGGTTGCTGAAAGGCTCTCAAAAGCACCTCCACCTCCTAAACTGGTGCCACCCTCTTTACTCACAGTGGGTTATGAGGAAGTTGCTGCCTTTTTTGTTGCTTAAGCTGACCAGTAAGAGACCATAAATGCATTTTATGCCATACATAAGTTATTGGGCTTCTTGCAAGACTCACAACAAAAGAGTACTTAAGGTAAGAACGTGTTACCTTGCAGACATGGGAGAGGTGTAGGCTGTGTTTGTTTCAGGGTTCAAAACGTGCACACAGATAGGGGGAGCTCAGTTGGATGCAGCAGTGTCGATGCATGGACCTTTAGAAATCATACTTCCAAATACAGAAATCATTCACTTGTGTTTCTTGTCATATTTGAATCAAATCTAAAAACCAGGATCACAGCAGTTTTGAATCTGATAGCACCTTAAGGACAGATTGATTGATATGAGACATATTTTTGGGGTGGATTTCTCAGAAACACATTTTGACGCTGCAGTTCAAGTGAGTAATATGTCACACCTTAGCACTCCAAAGCACTCACCTGTATTGGACATGATTCCTTGGTACAGTATTTTCTTCAGCTACTTGAGCGAATGTATTGTGTTCTGCAGGTTCATGCTTATGGAAAAAGATGCTATTTAGTCCAAATTCCACTTGTTGTTTTAATTCAAATAAAGGTGCCATAGGTTTTGCTTCCTCCCTGAGTTAGCCACATGTACATGTGCTCAGCATTCTTTGGCCAAGACATGCTGCAGCTGCATCTGTAGCTGTGAATACACAATCCCACCTGCTGCCCACCTTAGGTCCTCTTATGCAACCTGCAAAAAGTCTGTCCAGGTCTGCTTGGCCTGACCTCCTCAGGTGCACCCTGACCTTCTCATGGCATGATGACACTTTACAAATATGCTGGCATTGCCTGAGCGCATAAAGCGCCAAAATATTCCAAAGGAAAATCTTCCCTTGAATCAACCTTGTGGCCTCCCAGGACTCAAGAGCAGATTTGGCTTTCGGATGGCCTCAGGTAACCTTTGAGATGTAGTGCACCTGCATCAGTACACCCTACACGTTCTCACCAAGCAGAATTTTCTCTTGGCTTATACAATGGAAATTAGAAGCAGGTGTGCCAACATGTGTCAGTATGGAAATGCACTCTTAATCCACAAATGGTTGCTTTATAAAGACTGAAATACTGTAAAAGCCATTCCTTTATGCAATGCAGCTACAGATTATAAAACTCCAGAAACAAGGCATGGATTAAGTGCTTTACCACACAAATGAACATATGTCAGTTTAGTTTTTATCACTGTCAAACAAGCACCAGGAAAGAGTCATACGAAAAGTATTTATAGCAGTAAATCCCATCTCAACATGATAACATTCAGACCGAACACTAAAAAGAACTAGAGGTGTGTAGAATACAAAGTGACTCAGGTATCCCAGGTAACCCACGACAATTATAGTAGTATTTCTGGCTGGCTAATAGAAGTTGCAAGAGAAACTGGGCTTCACAAGTTTTGGATAAGAAACTAGAAATGTCTGGTCTGGCTGCATATTAATCTTACTGCAGTAGTAAGTATAAGACAACTTTTCTTACCATTAATGATGTGATCTATGGTAGTACACATCTTTCAAAACGTAAGGGGCATAAATTATAACTTCTTTCATAAGTTGTACAACAAGGCACACACTGTTCTCCAGACTTGCATAATCATGGAAATATCATCACTGCAGTAGTTTGCCTCCCTCTGGATTTTTCCCCTTTACAGGTTTATGCTGACAGTTAGCTTTGCTTTACTTTACTCACTAACATGGTTAAAATTTGTAACCCTCTTGATGACTGCCCTGGTTATAGAGCACATCTCTTTCAACAGGTTTCCTTTTCCTGGCAGTAACACAACGTCTCTGATTCATAGGCTGCAGGACAGTGATGGTGAAATCACCGGAGCTTACCATCCCTTGGCACTGGGGACCAAACAGAGCTGGTGTAAACTGGGGATTACCACGGAGCATAGAATAACATCCCTGACTTTGGCTTTGAAGATTCAGTTTCTTTCTCAGCATTTTTCTCTTTTGTTGCCTTTCACAAAGGCAAGTGTTTTCATATCATGCTGCATAATTTAACAGAAGACTAATATTTTGTCTGGCAGCCTTTGCAGCTTGTATGGATTACTTCTTGCACCAAGCTTCCCCTTCCTTTTTCCCTCTCCCCCCCACTCCTCTGAGTTTAAGTGTGATGTTTTGAAAAGCAAATCTATTTGACTGCAGAGCCCCTTCTAGCATTTAATAAATTAGATATGGTTTAATATTGCAAGTGCCTTCAGTATATGCTTCTCTTCAGCTTTCTTTACCAAAGTCTGTTTTACTGAAACCACACTAATTTGAATTCATTCAAAGTGTTCCATTGAGACTGAATTTTAATGAAAACATTTTCTTTTAAAGAGAGTTTTCAGGATGGAGAGTAGAGAAAGAGAGGAAAGGGGTTTTTGTGGGGTTTTGGTTTGGTTTTTTTGTTGTTGTTGCTAAAAAGCAAAGGTATTTTGATTCAATAATGGATACTTTCCAAATAAAAACTCTTGGTACATAGATCCCAACATGACTGCTTTGTATCCCACAGAAATCTGTTTGTGCCCTAATTCTCCCATGAGCCAAGTGTGCTGCTTGAACTACGTTTCCCATCATTCTCAATAACCAGCAGGCACAATAACACAGCTCAGCAAGATAGAACCAGTGCTGCTTGACTGATGTTCTCCACGGGGTTCAGCTCATAGAAGCACTCTGGTTACAGTTCTCATAAGGCACCTTGACACATTTTTCATACAGAAGATGGTACTTTCTAGTCAACATTTTGCAGTTCTGAAACAAAACTTTGCTTTTGCAATGATCCTCATAACGGCACTGATGACGATGATGATAATGATGATAATTATAATGGTAATAATAGTAATAATATGCTCATGGGAAAAGAAATCCCATTTTCTGGTTAGCTATATTATTCCCATCTTTGTGTATCTTTTCTCCTTGACAAAAAAAAAGAAAACCTGACATAAGCAGTGAAAAAACTAGAAATCTATACTGGGTGTCTGTTTTTAGCAATTGCTTTCATTACTGAGCCCCAATTCTTTCCCAGATTAATTAGGCTCCTGGAATACCCCCTTAATATCCTTTCTTAGGCATAGTCAATCATTTTTCATTAAAAATATGAAATTACTGCAACTGGCTGCCCATACCATTTTTTCCTGCCATGAAGTACTGCCACCCTTTTGATCATCAAACAAAATTTAAATAATGCTGCCATGTTCTTCTAGACTGAAGTGTAAATATTGTTCAAAGCTCCCATCAGCTTAAAATTGAAAATGGTGCTGCCATAAAGATGCATATTTAATATATGATCAGTACTTCCCTGTTTTTCTCCTTTGTGTTTATCAGTGCATTAATTTTTCCTTGTTGCACCAGCATATTCTTATTATTTAATCAAATTATCATGGCTAAGGTAAGTAGCACAATTATTCTTTGTTAGCTGGCATACTGCCATTCCTTTCATGTGTTCAAGAGTCAGCTGTGAATTATAAGGATGCAATGTCCCTGATGGATTTAGTGGTGACATCATAAATTCTCACTCTGATGAAGACAATAATACATGCTGTTGTCAGTAATTTGCTGACACCACTGAGGGTTAAGGGCACAAATGAAGATGACTTTCTTGGCATAGTACCACGGAAGCCAAAGCTACTGTGACAGAAAACACCATCCATGTGAATTCATAGAATCATAGATTCAACTGGGTTGGAAAAGACCTCCGAGATCATCAAGTCCAACTCTTGATCCAGAACTGCCGTGATTACTAGAGCATGGCACTCAGTGCCACATCCAGTCTCATCTTAAATACTGGGACAGAGAATCCACCACCTCCCTGGGCAGCCTGTTCCAATGTCTGATTACTCTCTCTGTAAAAAATTTCTTCCTAATAGTCAACCTAAACCTCCCCTGGCACAACTTAAGACTGTGCCCTCTTGTCCTAATTCAAGTCCTTTGGAAATACATCTGTTAAATGGGGAACAATACACCTACATAATGAATGATGCCTGTCTGTGCTCATTATGTGCTTTGAAAACCATGGTCAGTTGAACACAAAAAGGATTAAAAAAAAGTATTTGAGGGATCTGGTAATAGATTTTTAATTACATCAGCTTAGCTAAAGCACTCCTGGAATAGCTTGGGGTTCACCGTGACATAAGCATGTGGCTGGATTGAGCCCAGCACTAAGTTTGAACCAGTTGACTGACTGAACTCCCTTCCTCCCTTTCCTCTGTGAGAAGCCATGCCTTGTTCCTCTGGATCGAGTTCCTCATTTAGCACTGCTACCACACTCCACAGCTGCAATCCAATGCAGCCAGCATGTCTCCACAATCTTTGGGGACAAATCTGGGGAGCACTCCCAGGTGAAATGGTGACCTATTTATCTTAAACCAACAGAGACAGTCATGGCGGGACTGAAGTCTGCCTTGTAGTGAGGTTCATTGACACAAATGAGTTTTTGGGTATCTATTTGTGTAATACACAAAAGCAGTAGACTGACACAATCTGCAGGCCGCAGAGGAGGTTTGACCATGTCTTGTCAACGTGATATATGGCATTACCAATCCACCCCTTCACTTTACCCATCAGGCTTCATCCTGCCTAAGCTCTCCAAAAAGAAATTCAGCACACATTCATAAAACACTGTTTGTCCTCTAAACTGCTTCCTTTAAATATACCCTAAAAATAGGATCTCCTGTGCTGCCTCCCTGCACCACCATTGCTCAAGAGACCTTTGTTCCAGGACCTTGAAACCTCTTTTAGTCTCTTTTTTTTAGGTAGATTTAACAGGACTCACATTTATGCCCACCCACCTCTGCCACTCAATCCTTTCTTTTCTCTAATAAGTTTCCACCCAGACATCTTAAGGTGGCACATGCTGAATCCCACAACACCAACAGGAAGAAGAAGATCCTGGGGTTTGCTGTATGTGGCTCTTGGGCAGCAATATGACAATCTTTTTTGTAATAAAGTACTATTAGTTACTCAGGTTAGTCCAAGGTGTTGGGTAGCATTATCAATACCATTATAAAAATCTTTGTTAGGGTTCACACTTTGAACTTCCCTTAAAAACAGTGGTGTAGAAATCTGTTCCTTCTCTTTGCCTTCCCTATTCTTGAACAATTCCAATTTTTAGATTTTCTCTGTGACCCCATGAATCACCATTTCCTGCCCCCCACTCAAATGGGAGCTGCGTCTCATGATGCCATGTGACTTCAGAAGCTGTATCTCTTAATGAAAGCCAAAATACCTGCTTTCTGCTGTTCAAAATGTAGATGTTATTCAAATTCTGCATATAAAATGCACTTTATATTATCCTGACAGTGAATATGTCTGTGCATTGTATCAAGCAGTGCTTGGCTTCCTTATGCCGTATGGTGCAGTTTTATTAGTAGCATTGATTTTAATCTAATTTACCTGAAAGCTTTCAAACCTCCTACTTGTGTAAGCTACCTGAGACACTAACCTACAGACCAATCCAGATCATACCTGTTTTAAGCGCTCCACATGAATTTCTATCCAAATTCTCTCTCTTCCAAGCTTGCTGGGACCTGTCAGTGTTTCTGCTTTGTTCTTTGCTGGCAAAGCATTGATATGACATTTGTAAACGTTGCCAGATGAATCGGTGGCCTGGGTTTGGTACATAATTCAGAACTTCAGTTTTTCAAGCCCTCTGAAGAAGCAGCCAGCATTGGAGCCAAAGTTTAATATCATTAGTGTATTAATCTATGTCAGTGGTTGAGTCTGTTCTTTTTTTTACTGCATTTCACAGAAAATCTCCCTCCACCAGCAATTGATCAAACATGACAAGCTCTCACTTGGCTATTGCCTGCAATATGGGCTACTTAACTTCTGTATTCCTTCCCAGAATGGAAACTGTGGCTTTTGGCAAAATAAAGGAGCTTCTGTTTCTCTGCCACTGTCAGAAATGGAAATTCAGAGTAATCTTTTCATCAGCTTGAAATGCCAGATCAGATTAAAATCCTGGTTCCAAGAGGAGGGCATCTGATGCCAAGAAGAGGGCATTTGCTTTGAACTGTGGTTCTTAATGCTCCTTGGTCCACCATTTGGTAGGAGCACCTCAACCTTGCTGTTTCCCCCCTCATTAGAGCAGTGCTGAAATGTCAGATCATTGACAGAGGCAGAGGTCTTCTGGAAATACCCTACTAGGGTGAATTCAAGCCTGCTATAGGGCTGCCAGGTTACTTCAAAGAGGAAAGCACACCGGTGGAGATGTAAACTGAAATTCAAGGGGCGCATGAAGCCTACTTGGTGATTGGACATTGCAACCTCTCTGCTGGGTAGAGAGAGTGGGATGGGCTGAGAAGCCCCAAGGAGCAGTGCCTTTGAATCACTCACTGACCCTTTGACTTTGCACATCTTAAAGTTTGTGATAACTGATCTGGGTTCAAGAGTCCATCATGGCCAGCAGCCTGAACAAGACCTCTCTCCCGCTTGGACATGGTCTTGTTATTAAACCTTCCCTGCATTTCACACACACATGGAGAGCCTGCTATGAAGTGTGTTGTTGTCATAATAAAATCATGGGGAATCAGATAGAAAAATGTGTGTTTGAGCATTTAAAGCTAGACTTGTAGGCCACAAAACAGACTTCACAAGTAGAGGTCAAGGTGGCACCAATTAAGACAAGATTATATTTAATGGAGAGTCACCTGGATTGAATTAAGTGTATTTTCTTGGACCTAGCAGGCTGGAATCAGGATAAACAAACAGCTCCAGAATTCCTAGGTGACCTTCTAATAATTAGGACCAAATCTGAGTTTCAAGTCTTCAGAGCCCCCAAATTATCTTTTATATAAGAACACACATTGCTACTCGGGAGGTCTGTTTGTTGTGATGAACAGAGCATAAAATAAATCCCTCACACACAATAGTGCAGGTGGAGGCTGCAAAGCAGTTTCTCTGACCAATAGAGCTAATGGGCCTCCAGTGTAAATCACATTTTTGTAACTCCCTTTCTTCAGACCTTCTTTTGTTGTAAGAAAAACAGTGCCAAAGAACTTAATGGCTTTGTTTTCCAGTCCATAATCTGCTGATATGTCACTGGTGTGGCAGTTAAGCACACACGGTAAACCCTCCAGAGTTTGAGCTTGTGCTACAGTCAAGCACTGGGGTCACCTTTTTGTTTTTTTTTTTTTTTTTTTTTTTTTTTTTTTTTTTTTGTTGAGCTTTCCTGTTGTGGGACATTTAAAATCTGATAATGTACTTCTACGTGGAAACAGAAGAAAAACATGATACATACACTTCTCAGTCTTGTGGGTTCAACCTGTGGCATTTTTTCCTCTTATGCAGACAGTATGCCCAGGAGAGAAAGGAAATCAGGCTTTAATTCCAGTTGTTTGCCAGTCTTGGACTGTATAATCGACTTGATCACATTTAGATGAACATTGGCCAACAGGTTTTCACCACAAGAGAGTTTCTTTTGAAAATATGTTGGTTCACTGAGCTCCACTGATCCAGCCAAGATATTAAATGCCTATGAAATGAGTCCATGGTGATTTTCAGATCTCTAATGAGTGTCAATTATTTGGGCCCTGTGAATCCCTGGCAGCCTCTTAGGGAATACACTCTCTTGTCAACTTTCACCATTTTTTGTTAGCAGTGAAAAAAAAGAAAAGCTCAGTAGCTCTAGGCAGAAGCAAAGGAAGTTTTCTGAAGGTTCACTAGAAATATCTAATATTTATAATTTGAGTTAAAACTGGACCAGAAGGTAATTTCAAATACAAAAACATTTTCTGTGGACCTAAAGTATTTTCATAAACATTTTTCAAGAACCGACCTAACCTCCAATCTCTTAATAAACTTATAACACCTGTCATAAAGAAATAATGCCACTTTTGCAGTATTTGCTTCACTTGATACTAATTTGAACCTTTAAGCCCATGACTCCTGGCCTTGCCCACTGTGATTAGAAATACTGGTTTTATAATACAAAAAGAATGGGAAGGCCTAAATTTTCACAGGAAATACAAAATGCTTGGTCTTCCTCTAACAAAGCTGGAGGTAAATCTGATACAATGAACACTTCAAATGTTTTCGTACAAGTTTTTGAAGTGTTTCTTTCTGTATTCATTTAGTTTGAATCTTGAGGGTAAGTAAGGAACCATGTTAAAGAGGAGAAATACACCAGCATTAATAATTCTTACAAAGCTTGCAAAGACATTTCTAAAAACCTTTATGTGGGACATACACATAAAGGTGTAATGAAGGTATAAATGTTTGGCATATGTTTGGCACCATCTGATTCAGCATTTTGTATCCTGATTATTTCCAAACCTTAGTACTGTTGCCATTCTCTTAACCCTAAACCTGACAACTATGACCACTTCGTAATCATACTTCACTCTCATCTCAGCCCCAGGGTTTTTGATACTTCCCTGTGTCCTTTCATTCCCTTTCCTGACTTCATATCTCACTTCAGTCTTTGTCTTGGTTCATACTACAGGTGCCTGACCACTTCCTCATACTGCTGTTACCAGTCCTCCCCCCAGCCCCACCACCATCTGCTAGGTAGGATTTAACGATCACAACCTCAAATAGACACAGCTGAATCTCTGTGCTGGGCCTGCAAAAAGCCCAGAAAATCTGTCAACTTGGGCTAAGAAGCCTCCACAAGTGTCTGATGTTATCCAGCGGTGTTTTCTGTGGTTGGGAGTAATGCGGCTATTTACAAAAGGATACAGCCACTATCCTATCTGAGTTCTGCATCCTGTGGTCCTTTCACATATAAAAGCACCACCTCAGACTCTATCTACTATACAGAAAAAAGCACTTGAGTTTCACAGAATCATAGAACAGTTTGGGCTGGAAACTACCTTAAAGATCATCCAGTTCTAACCCACCTGCCATAGGCAGGGACACCTTTCACTAGATCAGGTTGACCAAAACCCCATCAACTTGGCCTTGAACATTCCAGGAATGGGGCATCCACAACTTCTCTGGGAAACCTGTCCCAGTGCTTCACCACCCTCATAGTAAACAACTTCTTCCTAATATCTAAACTAAATCTACTGTCAGTTGAAAGCCATTACCCTTTGTCATATCACCTTGCAAAAAATCCCACCCCAGCTTTCTTGAAAACCCCCCTTATGTACTGGAAGGTTGCTGTAAGATCTCCCTGGAGACTTCTCCAGGCTGATATATATTCTCTCATATATTTATTAGGCCATTCCTGACTCCTATAGCAAGGTGTCACCTTCCACTGTGTCTTTGATAAGTGGCTACCTATCTACTAGGTATAACCACCACTCCTGCAAGTTATGGCCTGTGAACTTCTCTGAGCTGACTTCAAGCGTGAAATTGCTGTCAATGACATCCCTACTTCCTACCAATAACCTTCCTGCTAGGATAATCAAAGAAAATATTTTGAGCCCTGAAATCGCACTAAAGTTTATGGGTATGTGGCCATCCGTGTGAATCAAACTAAAGCTGACAACCCCAAAGGGCCACATTAGTTTTCCCACAAAAACACATGAATGTAGCACTTCTGTCCCACACTTGGCAGGTTATTCATTTATTTTAATTTGCAGTAACCGTGACTGAGTTACATTCATCTTTCCAGATGTTGTTAGTGATGAAAGCTGAAGGAACAAGCCTTTTCTGATGTTGATGTACTGTGTGCCAAACCTCATCTTGAGCCCCTGGCTCCTGCTGTACTTTTCTTGTGTCTGTACTGCTGCCTTGTGATAAATGAAACTTGCAGAATCACACGTACTGTGGTACAGGAACAAGCATCTTGTCTGGGGAGTGGTCAGCGCCGGAGGCTAAAATCTTGGGCTGTGTGTACATCTGTGGAGGCTCATGTAATAACTGCAGTAAAATTATTATAACTAAAGCAAAGGTGCTGAGGCTTTGATTACAAATGTCAAACAAAACGGGAAACGAAGCAAGGCTGAGGAAGGAAAAGGGTCCTGTTCCTTATTCTCCTCCCCCCACCTCATCACAACAAGCCACTTTTCTGCCTTTGTTTTATTAGCTCCAAAAGCCTTTGCAATCTTGCCTTCTTGGCACACTTGTAGAGTCCTGGGAAGCTCAGAGTTTTCTCTCAGTTACACTGAAAAGCCCCAGATGGTCTAAATGATCGTTTGTAAATAAATGAATAATCAGAACCAAGAAAAGCTCTGCAGAAACCCTCTACCAGCCTTTTCTAATTTTTTACAAAATGCCTCAGAAACAGATTGCATACTTCACCAGCAGACTGAAACAGCAATGTTACCAATTTGCGCATATGGAGACCAATTTTGTCTCAGCTAATTCCAGCCTTTCGATTTCCATGAAGCTCCTTTCCCCATGCTGTGACTCCTTCTGGAAGCAGTGAAGTACCAGACCTCTGCCCTCCGCGATAGGGTTGCAGGGCACCAAAGGAGCAGCCCCCACTTCCTGCTTGCATTACTTACCTGCAGACCCATCCACCAGTCGGAATGTGAGATAAGTCCCACAACACAGTTGAGGCTAAAACCTCTGCTTCATGTCCCTGCTGTCCTTTGGGGCTCTGCCTCTGTCCATGCCTGGGTGCCGAGGTGGCAGTGCTGTGAGAGAGATGAGAACAGTTCAGGTCTGGGGGTCACATGGGGCTTTGGAGAACCCCTTGAAGCAGCAGCTCATGCATTGGGAATAGACATAGAAGGAATCTGAGCATTCATCTCCTCCCCTTGACCTTTCACAGAATCATAGGGTGGTTTGGGTTGGAAGGGACCTTTAAGATCATCTAGTTCCAACCCCCCTGCCATGGGCAGGGGCAACTTCCATTAGACCAGGTTGCTCAAAGCCCCATCCAACCTTGTCTGTAATACTTCTAGGCATGTGACAACCATTTTGGCTCTATCATCTCAAAGAGCTTTAAAATTGCTATTCAGCTGTTGCATAGCTGCGTGAACACCTGCCTGCCTCCCAAAGATATTCCCAGTAATGCTCCTGGTGTCCACATGCATGAATTCATAGATGGACCCCTTTAGAAAGATCTAGTCAGAACATACATCCATATACGCACACAGTGCATGCACGTGTGTGTAAAAATATATGTATATGTACACATATATATGTACTAAGCAGATATATACATGTACTTGCATGCCTATACATGCTACCAGCCAGACACCAATGTAGACATAGCAGATATTTAAGGAATTAAAGGAGGAATTAAAGGGGGAATTAAAGCCGCCTTGTCTGCTGGATAAAGCGCTAGATGGGGAAGAGTTGCATCCTGCTTCCTGCAGCAGCCAGCCTTCTCTTTCGGCAACTCATTTCCATGAGACTGTGGAGGTAGGAGAGGAAGCCATTTCCCAGGAAATTCCTTGCTGTCCCAGCCTCAGCCCCATACAGATAGGCTCCCTGCCATCCTGGTAATGAAACACTTTCATAGTGGTCCTCTCCCAAGTCTGCCAGTTCCTCAGAAATGGTGACACATGGTTGTGCCACCCAGGGCTGGATTTGCCTCTGTCAAAATGGAACAGCACAGCAGGATGGCCATGATCCTGGTGGAAATGGTTTGAGATTTTTTCCACCTCAAAATCCAACCTGGTGTGTTAGGTAAGGTACCAGAATGGTGCTATTTGCAGTGATTTCTCTTCTACATGCATGACATGTATAATGAATGTCTTTAACTGTACTTTTCCATCCAGAGACTGCTAGATAGAGACAGGAAAGTCCTTTCCAGAGCTGCAGGGTTCCTTGTTTCCATCCAGTCCCAGTGATGGCATTTCAGCCATCAATGCTGCCACACATGCTATGCTGCATATGTCACGTTTACGATCCCGTTGATCATGGGAGAGGGAGATTTAATAACTCCTTACAAACTGCATACCAGAGCCTCTTCAGGGCATTGCATTAGTAAAAACACAGAGGGGAGCCCATAATAAATGTTACAAGGGGAAATACCTTTGACTGATAAGAAGCTGAGCGGATGACAAATCACAAAAGCCTCCAGAGAACCTTCAAGAGCAGATAACCTTGAGACGTACCTGTATATAAAGATTAAACAGCAACTCGAGCTCAGCAGAGATTTATAGCGCTTTGTAAGCATCTCAGTTTCACTGTTTGCTTTTGCAGTAGTTTCTGGACTTTATTGTTAGTTTCTGTCTGTTAATATTCTGCATAGGCCCAAAAATACAGGTGTAGAGAAGTCACCCCAGAAAAAACAAAGGATTTGTTTGAAATACTTTACAAGGAGATTTTATAGATCAATATCCCCAGCAAATGAGAAAGATAACCAGGAAAGGGCACAGTACACTTGTGAGCAAGGTTGTGCAAAGATACAAAGAAAAACATAAAGGATAAAATATATTGACATGTTTCAGCTTACTGGCTAAATCTGGTTATTCATTCCTTTCTAAGGGGCAGTTCTAGTTCTTATGGGCTATATATTTTTGGTAAGACAAATATGTGAGGCCATAAATACCTTTGGGAGTATGCTAGGAAGAGTATGGCTACTGCTGCTATTCAGGCCTTCTCACGGATAATGCCCATGGGTATAAAAACTGTAGCCAGTTATGGACTGGGTCAAAACCTTAACCAGGGAGCCCATTCTGTCTAATGACTGAAGTGAGAGAGGGTAGGTGCTACTATGAAGACCAGGTAACACTTCCTCACTGTGAGGGTGACTGACTCCCTACCACAAGTTGCTCAGAGAGGCTGCGGATATCTGCACACAATCCTGGCAACAGGCCCTAGGTGTCTGTGTTTGAGCGTGGGGGTGGACCAGATGACCTCCAGAGGTCCCTGCCAACACCTACCATTCTGTGATGGCATTTTTTGCTTAAGTATACTGACCCACCGCAGCTTCAGACAATTGCCTTTCGCTCTTTGTGTATTTAAAAGGGTATCATTTTGCCTGATTTGCAAGGATGGGAGGGTTGTTCAGGGACAAGTTTCCACATTGTGCACCACAGGCACTGCCGAAGACTGATTATGTCTGTGGCAGTCTGCCCCACAGGGATGGCTTCTCTTCAGAAAGGACAAATATTTGGTGACCACCAAAATCTGGTTCCCCTACTAGCCTCGCCCTTTCAACTCCCAATCAAACTTGTGCCACTGGGCCACAGTGCAGCAGGCAGGTCTTTCACCCAAACCTCCCATATGGGTGCATTTCCCTATTACAGGCTGGATAGGATGACTAGCACTGTAAATCCATGGGTGAAAGTCCACTGCCAGAGCTCCACCCGGGAGGCAGGGTTCCCCAGGTTCAAGGATGATGCCAGTGTGGTTCTTTTCTGCCCATAGAGAGGGAATTGTGCTTATCTGATCCAGCAACTCAATGTGCAAAGTTAAAGTTCGTTACCAGCGGCCACTCCTCGTCATGCTCACAGAGAGCCAGACATGCCCCATAAGATGTACTTAAAACAACGTGCCAACTTTTCACTCCAAGCGGACTGTTCAACAACAAAGGAAAGAAAAGGGGGGGAGGGATTAGATGACAATTGAGCAATTGTTTGTGCAAGTGGAAGAAATAACTTTTCAGGAACAGAGCGTGGGTCAGGGCAGTGGACGCTGTGGGCGTTCACTGGAGAGGTCAGACTAAACAGGCAGTGATGTATTTTATACTTATGGCACTGCTGGGAAGAAAAATGAAATTAAACACACACAGGACACTGATGAACAACAAACAACTTATTGTGTGGAAAGCAGAAGTGCCTTGGAAGGATTAGTACAAGTATCTGATTTTTAAATTCATCAGCGGTTTTAGAGACAGAAGATCTGTTTTAGCACAGCTTTGGTTCAGACACATCTCTTCATAAGGCTAAGAGGTGTCCAAATCACTTTGTTTACTTGTTCCTCTGCCTGTAACCATGTAACACTATGGTTGTTATTATGAATTATCACATCAGTTAAAAGCAAGCAAGTGGAAATTCAAGGAAAGGGAAAAATTAATTTTAAGGAGAGATTTCACCAGTAAGGGCAAAGTGCAGCTCCAAGCCTCTGACTTGATATCCACAGATGTCCTAGACTGGCTCAAACGTGAGGGAAGCTTCTTGTGGAATGGTGAGACACAAGGGAGAAGCCCACAGGCCTCACAATGTCCCTAGGAGCAATCCCAAACACCAGGTCTCTTCAACTAGGCAAGAAGTTGATGTTCCCAGCATGCCATTGCCCTTCTCTAGTAGCTGTTCCTTCGCTTCAAAGACACACAGTGAACAAACCCCTCTGGGCTGCACAGGTACCTGGAAGGAAGCTGCACATTTAACTGTACCGACCTCCCTACACAGGTAAGGACAGGGGCAGAAGCAAAGCAAGACAGACACAGAACTCCATTCTAAAGTACTTAAGGAACTCAGATTATACAGTAATCAAAAATATTTTTATATCATAGCAGGACATTTCTGTTTATACTGCTGAGTGCTATTTTATTTGTTCCAGCTTCTCCACAGATGCACAAATGCTATGAAAGGAGAAAGAATGTCTACTCTCTATGATGGCTTTTAAAAAATCAGAAAAGCAAGTCAAATTCATTTCTCAAGGAAAAATTCCATTAAAAAATCACTGTATGTTTATAGAAAGCAAAGGTTTAATTTAAAAAAGTTTATAACTGGGTATTCCAGAAGGTTTGAGTCATCCACAGTAATAATTAGGGGTTTTGTTCCATACAAAATGCTTTATTTAACCTTCATGCCTCCATTCAGATAATTGTACAAATGCATACATTTAAAGGTTTAAACTCTATTTCAATTCACAGCTCAATTAATAGGAAAGTTGAATACAGAAAAGCAATGCACCAACAAAATATGTCTGAGACACCATTTAAAACGATAACACTTGTTCATTTAAACCTTTGAGAATAGAGTGGAATAATCATCCTCTGACAGAACTTCATTAGGGGACTCCCTTTACATTATCATAGGGCAAAAATCACCTTTTTACAGTAAGAGGAAAAAAAAAGCTCTGAGTATATTTACAATACATACACTATACATAAATACAAGAACAACACTTACATAATATTAATAAACTTATAACATAGGCATTGCCTAAACACTACATAGTATATAAATGCAGAGGAAACTATTGGGAAATTAGATCTTCAGAAGTTTAATTTTGGAAGAAAAGTAATTTTTGTATTTAAAAGCTTTTGAAAAGAAGGCAAAAGAAAGACTTAAAAAACTAATAACGTTTGCTTGCTAGCACTGGTATTTTTATTCCTTTTAAGTGTAGGACCTCTATTGACACTATTATCTCTATAGGGTTACCGATAATGGCCCTCCCTTTCGCATCTTATCTAGGAAAAAGACTGAGATGCTGTACATACTAATTCCATTGCTGTGAAGCTTCAGTCCCAAATGAATTACTTGGTAAATGACGGGATGTTTTTGTATTTTTACACAGGAGGATCAAATGAACACTCACTGGTACATACAACGATAATGACCTGATCAGAAGGAACAATTTGGGAACCCCATCCTTAGCACTTCATTCAACTAATGCCCTTGGGGAATTTGCTTCTTCCATAAGTAACTTGGCCAAGAATGGTATTTTTCATTATTGTTGTTTCTTCCTAAACACAGCTGAAAGAACTTTCTGATTTAATGGTATTTTTGACCCCACATGTTGACAGCAGTGTCCAAATCTCTCTTTCCCTTGAAGTGTATGAATACATGTGTCTGTGTGTGGGTTGAAGATCTTAAGGCTGATGGTGCATGAAACTTCAGTAATTCATTACTATCTCCGTGTATACTCTAGAAATGTGCAAATGGGAAATACAACTTTTAAAGGACAGACAGCAGGTCAAGAGAGCATATTGTGTAGGTGTTCAACAAAGAACTTACATTACCAAGGAAGCCATGTATAGGACAATAAGGAAAGAAATAAACTGTGCTTTTTTTCTTAAGATGCAAATTCAGCAGTGAAAAATAGCTTGAAACCAGAAATGACAACATGAAGTCTGAGTTGTGAAAAATATTAGTTCAGCCATGAAGATTTGGCTCAAGCTGACTTTCCAAAGAAGCTCTTTTACATCTGGAAAGGCAGGGAGAGGGAGGAAAACGATATCTGAACCTACTTGTGTATTTCATAGTTTATGTTTATGACAATCCTTTAAAGCCATCACCTCTGGTCACCTACCAGACACTGCATCATTGTTTTTTAAATGCAGAGGTCACAGCAAAGAGTGAGGTTTAGCAAGTCAATGTGTGAACCACCTCTTCTCTTAAAACTGACAGTATCTCGGCTCACTGAAACTTTTGACACTGAATTGGGAAAGATGTTGCAGGTCATACACATGGACAACAGGATCTCAAATAACTTTTTTCTATTCTTATTTTCATAATAGCTAAGGGGAAAAAAAAAAAAAAAACACGAAACAAACCAATAAAACCAAAAAGGGGAAAACCTCAACATGAAGGGAAAAAAACTGGATCATTTTGGGCTCATGAAGACAAGGTGCCCTTTCCTACACAAGAACTAACACATGTGAGGCTGGAATCAGCCAAACCTTCCAACATGGCAGGTTTCTATGGGTGCCCCCTTGTAGTGTTGCTGCTCCAGAACACAGAACCAAATTCTGCTTTCCAACAACAGCTGCAGCTCAGGTATGAGGTACAAACTAATGTTTCCTTTGTCCTTCTTGTTCTTCATTCCCTGGTGCCCTCCTAAAATCCCCAGCATGAGTTGTAATCTTTCATGTGCTTAATATCTGGAGATTAAACTCAGGACAACAGAGGAATTATATGCATGTTCTGATGGGACTATTTCTGCCAGTGGCTAACAGCAAAATATGCCACTAAACTAGCAGTCTTGACATGTGATTAACCATTGTGTATGAACATTTCATTTTTTTACATGTGGGTCCATGTGCTTTTTTTTTTTTTTGCACCTGCACTTTAATCTGTATATGAGCATCCTTGTGCACACACAATTCTGCCTCAGCAAGGCTCCAGCAGCAACCCACTGCCAGCAGTGAAAGTCTAGATAAAATGTTGCATTTTTCAAATACAAAATTCTGCTTGGATAAATGACAGGTACAAATTCAGAGGACAAAAAGCAATCTTCCTTGGCAAAGGCATTAGGACAACCAGTCACATTTTCATCTTCAATAAATTAATTTTTAGAAATAGAAGAAGCATGAGAGCTGGTATTACACTGCTATTTGAAGAATCCATTAGCAGTAGCTAATATTTACCAAAAAAATTTTTGAGAAAATTTAGAGTGCAAGAGTCACAGCTGGCCGTTTTCCGGTAAGATCAATTAGTCTATTGATGCAAATGTTTAGGCCACTCAATATAAAAATCTCCACACTATATTTTAGAAATATCGACTTCTTGTTTGCTATTCAAATAGACTCTAGACTGACAGTTCTGTTTTTCACTCACTTGTCCCCAATAAAAGAAAAATAATATATTTTGTCCACTCCTGAAGTCAACCATTTCTAAGATGATATTAAATACTATGAGTAATACATGACAAATAGAAAGGAGACATAAGGTGAACTCTGTGTTTCCAGAGTTCAATGCAAATGATTTTTCAAGAGAATCCCTGTTCTATCATATTCCCTAAAAAAAGCTCCATTGCTCTTATTGCTGGTTTTTGGATTACTTCACTAGAGAATACCCTGGATACATGGGTACATCCAACATAAAATAGGCAGAAATCCCTAAAACACTGCTTGACAATGACCTCCAATCACACCCACTGAGAATCGATACAGCTATGAGTCATTTGTAAACTAAGATTTATTTTCTTCTTACAAATATATGACAGATGTTATCTGAGAAAATAACTAAAACCTTTAACACAGTATCTCAACATGTGAACATACAAATGGCACTTTGTGTTTCTTTCTGTGCTGCATTATTGTTCTCCAAGTAAAATTTTATTTTCACCTTACTGTTAACAGAATCCCGTTAAGTTATTGCTGTGTAAAAGTATAGGAACATCCCATCAGTTCTAATAACAGGCACTTTCAGTTTCTGTTTCACCTTTTAAAATAGATTTTAGGCTATCTCACTGAAGTGTACATGTACTTTAAATGTCAGAACTGTCCTGCTACAATTGATTTTCTTGACATGTTACTGCACCTAGAAGACTAAACTCCCCCCGAATCAGCAAAAAGCAGCTGCCTATTTCATCTCTGCAACCTTTAACGAAGATGCACTGTAGAGTCAGGGAAACACAAGGAAAAAATCATATGAGCACTTGCCATTACTGTATCTGGAGTTCACTGTAAAATGCCATAAGAGAAAAAATAGTCACAAAACGCCCAAACCTTCCATATGGTTTTCATTTTCATTAAGTGTTTTTTACCTTTATTCAGTCAAAGACATGGAGTGTTGACTTATTTGACACTGAAGGACTCAGTATGACTTTGCTATATCTCACACTGCCTGCAAAACAGCAAAGAAGTGGCCACTCCATTTTGCAGAGAAAACACGCTCTGATAGAACAATTTACTTGTGTTTTGTCAATAAGCTTTGCAAAGCATTATCTTACCAGTTTTCCCAATGAAAACTAGAGGATTTTTTAAAAATATACTTCATTTAATCTACTTAACACCCCATGTAAAATAGTGAGTTGGAAAATATTTTCCCACTATCACATATATTACAGAATATTTAAACTGTTACAAGTATAGTAAAAAAAATTCAAGTTAATTTGATTTCTAAAGATGCAGTATCCTTACAGTTACATACTTCTGCTAAAACCTGATTTATTGTGGAGAATTTCAGCCTTTTCAAGGTACCAATGGGCATGATGTCATTAGCATACATTACACAGCAACTGTTATCCTACAGCAAAACTGTGAAAATAGAACAATCTTTAAACTTTTCTGTGCACTTCTCCAGTTATGTACCACAGACAAAGGCACAACACAATAACATGAGTTGGTTTCTTAAGGTAGCATTTTCTGCAACAATGTTTATTTAAAATTCCTTTTCTGATTTTTTTTTTCATTTTAATTTTAAATAAACTTGTTTATTACCCGCACATGGATAGAGACATGTGGAAGTGCTGCGGTCTATATGCATGAGTGTAAGGATGAGCATGTGGGAATAGTGTGGATTTACTGAATAATCCTAAGACTTGACTGCTGTGGAAGATGCATTTTCACACACTGACCTTTCCAAACCAAAATTTGAACAAAAAAAATAAGTGGGATATTGAATCAAACTTACTCTGACTTTGAGGTACCCATCTTCAATAAAGGAGAAAGAGATTTTTTTACATTAAACAACATTTATTATCAGAAGATAAATTTATAAATGGCAGCTAGAATACATTTTCAATGTGGCTAACGGAAAACGAGACTTATGATCACTGTTATTCCCATTATTAAAGGGGAGAAAGGCTGTCCAGCTATTTGTCCATGCTCTGCACTGAGTTTATCCCAAACATCAACATCACTGATGTAATTTTCAACACTGTTAATTCTGTTATACATTACTCCAGAAAATAATCATACATACAAGTCAGTCTAAATCTATTTAATTAGTTACGTAAGCATGAGAAAGAATAAGGAATACTGCATCTTCATCCCCAAGTTAAAAACTGCTGTTGCAATGAGCCAATTTTACAGTGCTGAATGTAACAGGTGCTCAAAAATAATGACAATTAAAAATTTCGAAAGTTCTGTAACGAAGCTGTTTGCTCATTACATTTTCCTATAATGCTGGCTACTGAGGTTTCCTGTCAAATCCATTTAAATCTTTTGAAAACATATGAAGTCTGACCCTCTGTGGTATAATTTCCCTTGCAAACTGTAATGGGAATGTCACAGCATGGTGGCTATTACCTATCCTTTACTCAAAAGCCTAAATCTCTGTTTCTCTGGAAGAATGGGACACTGGTATATACTTTTGTCTCACAACTGCTCAATTAAGATGGACCTACTACATTGTGTGAAGATGAGATCTCACACTTCTGCATGCTACATATGATGTAAGCCTTCGCCATGGTTATGAAGTGTCATGGACCTGCAATGGGATACCAGGACTTTTGAGGAAACTACCCTGGAGCAACTGGCCTTGGTCTTCACACAAGCACGCTAGTTTGGCAGGTCTGAACCACAAGCATGGAAGGCAAGGAAACCCTGAGGATCTGGGGGACATCAACTCCACATTCAAACACCCCCATTCCACAGAGTAACTTCTCTTAAAATATTTCTGAAGGGAAAAAAACCCAGAAAACAATCTCACAGAGCATTTGGGATCAAAGTCTGCAGGTGCTGGTAGGAATAAGAAACTTGTCAAGAACCACACTGGATACTTGAAACTCAGTAGCGGATTACTGCTGGTTGTGGAAGTTGTCTGGAGGTAACAGCACCATGAGAAGCCCTTGCACATGTGCTGGAAAGGTTAAGGATATACTTCTTGCCTGTGAAATAACAACATATAGCACACACTCCTTTACCTTTTGGCTTCATTCTGTTACCACTGACATACTCTGTGCCTGTGTTCCTTGTCATAAGTGCTGCTTTAACCCTGTATCACTTTGGGGTTCCTTGAATAAAACCAGGCTCTCTTTCTGTTGCAGTGTTTCCAACGCATAAAGTAATGGGCAACCAGCTGAAAAACCAAGGATTCACATAAACCAACCTCGGCCTTGGGAGATGAGCCTCTCCAGTGTCTGTGACACATATGTTCCTCCAGTGGGCAGTTCAAAGCTCAGTGCTGAGATTTTTAAGTCCCCTCAATTTCTCTAGTAGGAGTTTTTCTCTCTTCATTCACTACAGGGGAAGCCTAAAGAGGAACACTGATCTCTCCCAGTTACACGCTGCCTTTGTGAGTAATATTGCTTCCTCTATCACACACTAGCAGAATGCCCTCTAGAGTTGATGCTGAAATAAATTTGACTATCTATGGGACAAAGAAAATCACGGGTTCCAAAAGGAATTCTGTATGCCATCGGTTCTTCAACTGAATTACTGCTATTCAAATAATTAGTCGGTAAAATGTTCTTGGGCAGGAAAATAATTTTATCAATTGACTTCTACCTGACCCAACTTCTTTCCCTAAATGCCAATGACAAATGCATTGAACAGGAAATACTAAGTACACAAAAGACAGACCTCAGACGTAATCCATTAAGCACCTCACACACAACACTTGACAACCATTTTTTTTAAACCAACAACTGTAACGCTGCTGGTAAAGACACAGTTCTGCTGCCCTGCAATGCCTTATGGTCCATCCAGAAGCCCTAATCTGTCCCTGATTTGGAGATGGATTCTACGATGTTGTCGAATTCGGTGAAAGCCGATTACCAACATGGTCAATGGGAATTGATTGAGCCATTTTTCCCTCAGTGGCTGTGAGCAGTTTGTATTGGGTTTCTCTGCTGACCACGCAGCAGAGGGGAGCCTGAGCTTCTACAGTACTAAGTTCTTCTTTCAGAGAGCTGATAAACTATCCGGTATTGGGGAACATTAAGGATATTTAAAGACAGTCAAACTCTGGGGCCCGTGAATGCTATTATAAAGTAACATCCCAGTCACAGTAACCCTCAATTAACTGTAATTGCTTTCATATCCATATGGGTACTCTGTGCGTTTTTTCCTAAAGACTACGTTGATTTCAGATTCTCCCCAATATTACTATGTTTACTTCAGGAACCAGGTATTAACTGGGATGGTCAAACATTTAAAAACAAACAAGTGGCATCACAAGTTTAATCTGTGCAATTCCTGGAACCAAATACTCATAATTAAATGCATTGCAAAAGACCTTCATGTATTCATCTTTCATCTCTAAGCTATGAAAATCTCAACACTTAAAAAGTCTTGCCAAGCCTCCTCTTTGTCAAATTTAGCTGAATAGGCAGATCTTTGTGAGGAAAGAAAACAGAAAAACACTATTCTGTTTGCATGAATAACTGATGACTAAGAGTTTTTCTCTTTCCTACATAATTCAATTAATACAAATTGGTTCGCAATTATAGGGCTGTATGGGAAGGATCAAGAATTTCCTTTTATTTAATCTGAAAAGGCTTAGATTGAAAATCCCAGCAGAGGCAGCCACTGGTACCCATATAAAGGGCCATTTATATCATACTAGACAGCTGGCAAAATCTTGTTATTCCCTAACTCCCAGGGAGAAACCTAATGTCTTGCAGAGCACCACTGCAGAAACATTTCTCCTTCCTACTTATATTTCGTCCACTAACTCCTCAACTATCAGCTCTTTCCTTTATCTTTCATGCTTTCCAGACACAAGTATTATGTTAAAGGAAATAAAAGTACTTAACTGTGGTACCTAGCAGGTCAGTGAAACCATCAGAAAGATTAACTTTAATGTTTCAGTCTTACACGCTATTTCTGCATACCCCCCACTTCTGTAGGTGTGGAGCAAACTATTGTCTCAAGAGCCATTTTACCTCATTATTGCTTTTTCTCTGCAAGAGACGCAGCCGTTTCTTTTCTGTTTGGTTCTGATGATATATTCAATTCCATTTCACAAATGGCTACACCACTAACCTTGGTACCAGCAAGTACAAGATCTGACTAGTTCCTTGTGTTCAAATAATGGTTGTGGGGAAGAGGATACCTGCATGAAAGAAAACTGCACGTTGAGAACGGGGTAGTAGTTTTTAGATGGGCTCTTTCTATACAAATCAGAAAATGGTTCTATATAAGTCCATGGTAAAATACAGATACTTAATATTGTACTTTCAGCAGAGATGCTGCTGCCCTTTGCTTATTTTACAGACTTAACAACAACAACAACAAAAGAAAAGAAAGGGAAAAAAAACATAAAAGAAAAAGTTTAAATGGCTGGTGTTCTCTGGCGCATAATGACAAATCGTGGTACAATATTAAAATGCCACCACCGTTATTGCAAAAGTCTGATCAAGGGACCCTTCAGCTTCAGCAGCAGGATCTCTCCAGCAGAATCTTCTTGCCTACTCACATGCAGCTTGTCTGTTGCACAGCTCAGGTGTAATGCTGATACCAGCCAAATGGTATTCAAAACAAGGGGAAAACATGGGATAATACAGATCTAGAGGCCTTGCTCTCATCATCATTGTCGTCGTCATCATCATCATCATCATCATCGGTTTGTGGTATCTAATCCTCCAATCAGCAGTGATTTTTCAGGAACAAAATGTCTGGCAGCTGAGAAAACATACAAGCTATAAACACTTTTTGTCAAAGGATGCAGCATGTAAAATAATGCCCATTCCTGTAGCATTTTGGCTGCTATTTCCCAGGTGATTGTGATGACATTTCCAGGGGTTAGCCATGCTGAGGGGCAGACGGGGTTAACTTCAGATGGCGAGGAGAAGAGTGGCACTTCTTTTCCTGCTTTTTTGTTTTGTTTTGTTTTTAATTTCTGTTACTATTTTTTGTTACAGACATCAGGGAAAGCCCTGCCTGTTAACACTGTAGAGGGGGATTCAGCCCTGCTGAATTCACTCTGGGTAGTTAAGAGACCCAGCTCTTAAACTCGGCCGGAACGGGTGGGTAGCGTTTCTCAAACCAGCATGTGCCTGCGGCGGTGGAGCGCCAAGTGATCTGAGCGGGAAAAGCTGCGGTCACAGTCTGCACACTTGAATGGCTTCACTCCCGTGTGCTTGCGGTAATGCCTTGTCAGTTCGTCGGATCGAGCAAACTTCCAGGTGCAGCCTTCCCAGGTACATTTGTAGGGTTTTTCTCCTGTGAGAAACAAAAGAAAGAGGGGAAGGGGGGGGGTGGAAAACAGGTTGTGACTTTCCCCTTGCTGCTATTAATCCCCACAATCCCCTCTGCATGCTTCCCATGAACACCCAGTGCCTAGGGGTTGCTTTAGGCTAAATGACACAATTACAAGGTACGAGATCTGCTGAATATAAGGAAAAGGGCCTTGAGATTTATCATTCCTGTGGCATTCACATAACTAAGAAAATCAACAGGATTAAGGCAATAATATAGATCCTACCTTGCAGGGGTGATGTGGGGATTAACATCAGGACAAAGGGCTGTGTAATTATTCTCATGATTACCATATGAGGTTGTTACCCTCATCTTGTCAGGCTACACTTTCTCCCCAGAGAACCAGATTACCTGTTATTTCTGCAATTTACCATGGGCTGCCACAGACTTCCAATTATTTTATGAAGTTTATGAAGGTTTCTAATTATTTGTGTAAACAGCACTGCAGGACATTTCTTAGCAAGCTGGTAAAAATTAACTACAATTTTCCAATGAAACATAAAAATTCAGTCTGCAAAACATCCTCTTATTTATTGCGCTTATTTTCAGTAAATTAATTTCAGTTAATTTTACGTAAGATGTTACTAGGAATGGTGTACAATTTTTAAATGTACTCAGCCATGGGACTTCCACAATACTGTTCATAAACACCCATTTACTTCAGTGAGCTCAGACTTGGGCTAAGTTTGGATTTTTGGAAAATCCCACCCTCTGCTTTATATTTAAAAGTAAGAATTATGTATGCCCCACATTCTGCACAGTACTATGTCAGAGGAGATTAATACAACCAAACTGGATTTTGTGCTTTCATAAAGCAAACTGTTGTAAAATCCCATTGTTGCCATGCTTGTAGGCTATACTTTGTGATTTCTATCACCCGCCCTCAAACAGGTTAAATGCCCTTGGCAGTTACCTTGATCCCATAGTTGAGTGTGCACCAAAACTGAGGAAAGGAAACTGTGTGAGGTCTGTATGTATCTTCCTTTCATGTGTCAAAAATTTTACTTCCCCTTCTGAAACCAGCTAATCACAACCAGGACAACAAAAGAGCATCTCTGTAACAACTCTTTGCTTTGTTAGGCACAATCATTCCCCAGTTATTTATTATCTCTTATGAATCATGAGCAGCTTGCAAGAAATTATTTCAATTACATGAACCAGTGACGCAACACTTGCTTTGTCGTAGGCAGAACCTCCCTCCTTGCGTCTCTTCAAAAGTCAATAAATGCTTTACCGAGAGCTCTCTGTTTCAAAAGAAAATTCCCGAGTATGAATATCATCACAAAGTTCAAACAGCCCTGAAAAATCCAGCTGAAATGGCCTCTGTCAGGAAACTGAATGCTGTACAGACATCAGCACAACATGTCAGCAAGGCTGTCAGCAACATTTGAGCTCCTTGGTTCCTTCTGTGCGCCATCTGGGCCGTGCTGCAGTTTTGATGTCAGATGGGGGTGGGAAACAGTTGCTGCAAGAAGAACCCAGCAATCGGGGCACTGAGGTGATCGCAGCCTGTAGCTGCACCAGCAGCAAGTTAGCCTAAATAATTTTATACTCCTTAGCCAAGCACAAAGCACCAAATAGTGTTGATTGCCAGTGGGTGGCTGCAGCGCTGGGCATCTCAATCCAGCAGCTGCTATGAGCTGGACAGGCAGGCAAAAGCTACACAGCAGATGGCGGGCTGCACACTCTTGCCAATGACACAGTGCCACAAAATGTGCTTGACTTCTCCACCAAGCTGTCTCACACACATATTCTTGCCACAAACAGTTGGTGTGGAGCACCGTACAAATATAGCAGTACCCCCATCCAACCTGGCAGGTTGATTCCAATGCTCTAGTCACATCGCATCAAGTTTTCCAAGTGCATCGCTTTGTCCTGTCCTCAACGTACTTCTGAACTCTCTTTTTGGCCAGATACTGCCCCCATTGGTTTCTATTATCACACATACCTCCAAAGCACAGTGTGGAGATATTTCTTAAGCTTTAAATTCTTACTTAAAGGCATCTCAAATTATAAATCTCTCCAATCACACAGAATCATAAAGCTGCTTAAATTGGGAAAGACCTTTATGATCATGAGGTCTAACCACTATCCTAGCGCTGCCACTCAACCACTTCCCTGGACTGCTACAGTAAAGAATTTTTTTCTAATATCCAATCTAAACCTACCCTGGTGCAACCCTGGTGTAACTCGAGGCCATTTCCTCTTGTCCAATTGCTTATTACTTGGGAGAAAAGACCAATCCCTACCTCACTACAACCTCTTTTCACATAGTTGTAGAGAGCAATAAGGTACCCCTGACCCTCTCTTTCTCCATGCTAAAAAACCCGAACCCACTCCTCACAAGACTTAGGCTCCAAACCCTTCACCATCTTCATTGTCTTTCTCTGCTTCAGCACCTCAAATGTTCTTCTTGTAGTGAAGGGCCCAAAACTGAATATGCAATTTGAGGTGTGGCCTCACCTGAGTACAAGGGGGTGATCACTGTCCTAGTCCTGCTGGCCACACTATTTCTGATACAAGCCTTCTTGGCCACTTGGGCACTGCTGGCTAATGGTCAGCTGGCTGTCAACCAGCATCTCCAGGTCCTTTTCCACCAGGTGGCTTCCCAGCCACTCTGCTCCCAACCAGCAGCACTGCCTGGGATTGCTGTGACCTAAGTGCAGGACCTGGCACCTGGCCTTGTCGAACCTCATACTGTTGGCCTTGGCCAATCGATCCAGCCTGTCCAAATCCCTCTGCAGAGCCTTCCTACCCTCCAGCAGATCAACACTCCTGCTCAACTTGGTGTCATCTGCAAACTTATTCAGGGTTCTCAATCTTGATGCCCTTGTCCAGATCGCTGATAATGATATTAAATTTATTAAAGATATCTATGAAATCTTTCTCCTTGGTACACAGAATCCCAGATCTTCTTTCCCTTGGTAGAAAACAAACATATAACCCAATGCAGGAAGGGATGGTTTGTAAGAGAAATACCAGAAATAGCTTCTTCATCCATTAAAACAGCATCAACCCAGGTAAGAAATGAAAGTCAGCTGCTGGAAGGATGTGAGTGCAGATCACTCAGCTGGAGTTCCCACGTGTTGCTTCCAGCGTCCCTCCTCACTGAGTCCTGATTACCCAGCCCTTAAAGAGCTATGTGAAAGAGACAGGACTGACCACATTCCTTGCAAGCTATTTACACCATTGAAGGAGAATCACTCTTACAAGCTCAGCCTAAGAGGATCTTTCATTATTTTCAATTAAATATATACATTTAGTGTAAGAAGGAAAAAACCAGCCAAAGTAGCATTACTCTGAAGACGTTCACTCCTATGCACCTTAATAAAGCCACTGTAAAGAAAACTGTGAGAAATATGATTGACCATTAAGATTAATCAACATTTTATGCAACCCTCATTTTCAGGGAAAGAATAATAATACTGCTACTTTTCTGTTGAACAGCTGCAGTATCTGTGCATGGACAGGTGCTAGAAAAAAAATGCTCTTCATAGGTAATACAATACTAACTCAACCTTTCTTTGGAAACATCCCAGACACAAAGACCAACCACTGCTTTTGTCAAAACCAGAAGACCCAGGAGTTGAAATGATCGAAGAAGGACCAGCAGAAGCAGAATTACTAGAAGCTTAGAAGTTGGTGCCAGGCATCACACACCACAGCTTTGGCTGATGAGCTTGAGCACTCACAGCTGAAATTCTCAGTACAATCAACAGAGAGGAGCTGGACCTCAGCAGGGCAACCTAGAAAGCAGTGAGAGAGGATGTGGACAAAACTAGTCTGTTAACTGGAAGAACCTAACCCCAGTGCGTATCTCTCTCTATGTATCTATCTCCATTTCAAGACTGGATTGCAGTGGAGTCAAATACTCAACGCTTTTGACTCAGACACTTCTGTCTCTGTGCAAGCACTTGAGTTTAAGTGTTTAAGAAACTTCTGGGCTCGAAGTGTGGGCACGTTTTGACTCCTCACACACTCAAACACTCAAATTCTCATTCAGCTCTAAGGAGCAAAAGCAGGTGGTGTGAATGTTGCCCATGGTGTTGGAAACAGAGGAATGAAGAAGTCAAAACAATAGACAGGTTTTGGAAAATGGTAGCAAGGAGAGCTGCAAAAAGAGACAAAAAAACCATGCAACAATCAAGAGGAGGAGAAGAAAAGGAAAACTGGAAAAAGATTCAATGTCATTAGTTCAAGCTTGTGAATCTGTAAAATTTTAGACTTAAAGAAACTACCAATTTAAAAATAGATGCCTGAAGCTGTGAACATTTTCACAGGAGGTGACCCTCTACTTTTGCCTCTACCTGCCTTTGAGAGCTCTATTCTTTGTCCTGAAACCTGACAAAAATACCCCCAAATGCAGAGAAATTGTATTCTGATACTATTCCACAGCTTTGTCTTGCAATACATAGCTAGTAAAGAGTACAACACAACAGGCATTTAGATAGATCAGGAGGGACCCTGGAGCATGAAGAAGTTCTTCTAGACAGTTCTCTGTAGAAAATGAGGATTTTCTATTGTTTGGGGAAGTTAATTATGAAGTTTTGAAGGTATGACTCCATGGCCCAAATGGAACTAGTAGCTTTTTAATATTCTATTAGCAAAACATCTATTTCTAAGAGCCCTCCAAAACCTTGCCTCTTGTAGTCCTGATGCCACAATCCAAATTAATTTAATTACTTTTACTGTATCATTTTTCCTGCCTTACAATGACTCCTCTCACTCAAGCACTTAAGAACATGGTTACACCTGTTGCTCATTAAATCTTCCAAAACTCAACAAATACTGAATTAATAATGCTGAATAATGACCACTGTTCAGCCAGTGATTCCAAAATTTTCCAGCCTTCACACAGCCCAACATCTGTCTTCCCATTTTTTTTCAATTTTTTATTTATTCATGTACTCAGAAATCTGACGATCATTCACCCAAGGGAATAAATCTCTCTCAAACTTTTACTTTACAACCCAATGACATTCACATATTCCTTACAAAAAAAGCGCTCTACCTAGGTATCAGCGTAAGACCATGTCATGTAAGAGATGAAGGAACCAGGGTCTGTTCTATGCCATGCAGAATTTCCCACGTGGTACATTCCTCAGCAGTTATCCTCTGCCCATCAACTAGCTGGTATCACAGTATTATATGCCAGATGCTTCAAAGACAGACACCACAAAACCACCATGTAAATAGTTATGGGCTATTCTGCCAGCAAGGAAACTGCTCTGGAACTCCAGGAAGCAGAGCTGGTCTTATGTTCCTTAGGCAAGGAACTTTATTTACTGCAACTGCAGATGCCCTATGTACTCTGTGTGCACCTGCAGTTCCTTTAATTTGTGTACTATTTAAGCTTCATTTATTCAGCAGTTTAGCAGGCTCTTGGCAACTATGTCATTAAGTAACCACGAGGTAACACTGTATACTACCAGGACTCAAGTTGTAAACTGTTCTCTTTCTCTGGCATGAACAACCCTCTCTTTCCAGTATCACAGGTGAGCGCCGTGTCCCTTTGTATTTGTGCCCTTTTCAGACACCCCTATCTATACACTTTTTCTGCACACAGAACTGTCAGAACTGTCACCATGACTCTGAGTTATTACGTCACTTCTCTGCAGCCATGCCTGCAATAGAACTCAGCGTTTTGAAACACTGGGTGACACTTTTACTCCATACAAGAGTCAACTAGAAAATAAGCTATGAGGGATGTACAGGGGTAAAGGTTTAGCCATCTAGTCAGATTTTTTTCTGTATTTAAGCTTTCATCACCCTGTGGAAGAGCCACATGCTGAAAATCCACTTTTGAGAAAAATAAAGCCTGAAAGTACTTTAAAACAAAACTTGATGTGTAAGTTTATGTAGTGGTTCCAGACTGGGTGGCTGGGAGCATGGTGGAAATGCCACCACCCCTCACCCCATTCACAAAATACAAAGGGTTTGAGTCAAGTTTGCACAGTTTATTAGGCGGCACATGCCCAGGTCTGCTATATACAGACATATCCGTACCCCCCACATTTCTAATGCCATTACTCTTGGAAGAGTATTCCCCACATAAAAGCAGAGTGAGGTCTTAAGGATTTAGCCCAAAACAAGTGGAAAGAAAATATTAAACCAGCAAGCATGCCTCTGCCTACATCTGATGATGCTACATTTTCTAGTCAGAGTGAACAGATCTGCAGTTTGCAGGGTTGAGGACATCTCCTGGTGATTCCTGGTTTGGTTTCTTCTACAGGATATTGTGCAATATACGTAATCTGTCGTATTTATGTCAGCTGCTTTCAGGTCCCACGTAAACACCAGAATCATTCCGAAACATATGGGACAGTCACACTTCACCCATACTGACAGGACTCTAGAAGGGGAAATCATACATTGAAAACCACAAATGACCGTTAATTCCATTTTGCATTTCTACAAAAAATAAGAAATTTCAAGCAGAAGAGATTCTTTTTATAGCAAAACCACTATCTGATAATGAACATCCTCAGGCACTCCCAGAGGAAGAGGGGAGCTTAGCTTTTAGACACAGGGGAAAGGGAAAAATGACAATTCTTACATTTTATGTGATATTTTTATTGGTATAATTTTTTAATGAAAAAACAGAGCACTTATAAAGCACTTTACACTTCCAAGTGCCTTATAGAGGTTTTTTTAAAATGTAACCACTCATAAAAGTCTGTCTTCATAGTAGCACTGTGTAACAAATATGATGTCCATTCTTCAGGTATGAAAACCAGAACAGCAGCAGCCTTCCCAAAACTGCAGAGAGTGTGAAAAGCAAGGCTATGACTTACATTATTCGGAACACCTTACTTTATTTATTTAGTTACTAATTCACTGCATCTCCTTTGGTGAACACAGGTAATTTTACTTTTGTGTTTCAGTATTGTCAAAATATGCAAATAAAATATCTTTCCAGGAAGAGATTAGTTTTGTATCAGTTGAGCAAGTCTGGCAAAACAATTTCTATGAGCAGTACAGGAACATATTGTGCTGCCTGGGACACGTCTTGAAATTCAGGTTTTTTTATTTCTTGTTCTCAGTTTGACTTAGGCAAAGCACAGGGACATGGTTTCTTCACCATGTGAAAACTTGGAAAAAACCAATTTCTTCAATTCACAAATACAGTGCCTACCTCCACTTTAGGAGACAGAACTTCATTACACTTTGGCAGCTCTTGAACTAGTTATTTACAAGCTCTACTTCTGATAATTCAGGAGTGAGTTCTTTTCCCATATCACAATGCACAACTAACTTTTCATTTTACTGCACCAATGAGCTTGGGTCCTGTTTCCCATCCTAGTACAATATTACTTCTGCAACCCTACCTCTTTCCTTCTCCTGCTGTTGTCCCACATGCCCCTCCAGGTATACAGCTGACTCTGTTTGACACCATTTTAATACAAATCCTAGAAAAATAACCTTTGTGGCCAAACTCACAAAATTCAATTCTCTGTAATTTAAGAAGGCAAATCCACTACATTGGGTCTGTCACTGCATGCACAGGAAAGAAACAAAGAGGGGGAATCCAAGAAAATTCTCTTCCACATTTTCTCTTTTTGGACTCTGCAGAGACTTTGCCCCACAACAGACAATACAAAGTGCTATGTGACATATAAATGAATTAGCGCTCTGGGACAAGATTAGTTACATACATTGCCAAAGGCACTACTGATGCAAAATGATAAATTTTAACTCCTGTAAAAGCAGAAAAAGTAAAATATTTGGAAATGTAAAAGGTCTCTTCCTGTGCACCTGAATCCAGGAACTAGACCAAATCCCAACAGTATATGACTGTTTTTATTAAAAGTTTTATTAACTTCCCTGAAGTTTCTTTCCTGCATAATGTGGTACATATATAAATATTTAAGTATATGCTAAGTGCATATATAAATACACTTAACATATATATTACAGACATATCTGTAGTGGAAGATGCCATGAAGTCAACTTCTTTTCTCCAGGTACAGCAAATATACGGGACTACTGAATTTCCGATGCTGTGGGGAAAGGCTGAGATTTTGCCTCTTAGAGCAGCCTTTACTCGCCAAAAATATTGGAAAAAGGTGATGTAACAGATCCCTACTTCAGCAGCCAACTGTATCGAGGGTACCAGCAGACCTGCACAGTTACTCTAGGGGTGGTGCAGGCTTGAGTTTTAGTCCGACCTCTCCAAATAAAACAATTTTCCTTCACTGTGGTCCATAACTGCAAGGGAGATGTCCCTTTTCATCTGCCTACAATACTGGTACTGTCACTCCTCCTGGGGGCTCCAGGCATTGCTCCACCATGTTCAAAGAGAAATATTAATGTTTCTCAGTATCAGACCTTCCACTACCTGTAAAAAACAAAACACCAAAAGAAACCTGCCAAATAAATTAAGAAAAAAAAAACACCACCAAAAAAACCACCAAAAAGGCTCCAAGGGATGACCTTTGTCTCACACAGTTTTGCACAACTGATTATTTGTTGTTAGCACTGTGGTACAAGTCGCGCTCAAGCAGAGAATGGAACACTGGTGTGCTGGGCTATCTACAGAAACAGAACATTGAGAAACCTATCTTCCATTTAAGCGAGTCGTGAATGGAATTAAACTTTCCAAGTGAAGAGATACCAATTTTTGTCACAATAAAAAGAAGAATACCTATATATAATACTAGAGAAAAATATTAACTGACAAAAATATGCATGAAAAGGGAAAAGCTCATTAAATGTGACCAAAATACCAATATTTCATATATTACATGGAGAAAACACTGAAGTGAAGAAAATAACTCCTCCTACGAAGTGTCATCTGAGCTTTTTTCCTTTCCCATGAAACAAGAAGTTTTTGTAAAATTTACCCAGGTTTCTAACCACTTATTTACAAAAAAGTGAAGACTGAAAACGCTAACTTTCAGGATCTACCTCTTGTTTCCTTTCATGCATGAAAAAAGGAAAACCTGCATAAAACACTGGAACAAAGGCTTTTGTGAAGCTTACTTGCAGTTTTGAGCATATTCCACTCTCAAAGACTGTATTTCCGATGGAAGGTTGGCCTGACAAGGACAGGATGGGCACAAAGACCTTCAGACACAGTTATTGAAAGACCTGGGGTATTCACCAGTAATGGGCATGTCAGTAGCAAGTTGCTATCCTGTTCCTCTATCAGGGACTGAGTGAGCTGCAAGAGTTAAAGTACTTGCAAACCCTGTACTGGGACTTTATTCCTCCAGGTCTGGTGCAACATCTGGGAAAGCATTTTGGAAGAAATGGGAGTAAAAGAGATCTTTCTCGCCTTCATGCCACTTCAGGGCTACACATGGTAGACCACAATCATGCCTGAGACCTCAGATGAACTGCAGTTCTTTGGAGGTAGAACATTAAGTACTAAATGGCTGGCTTAGAGAAAATTTTATTCTGCATAATGAAATTATCATTATTCCCTTGTGCCACACACAGACAAAACACATATGCACCCCATATTTACAAAGTCAAGGGGCACTGTTGCAAATATTTTTCATAATCTAGAGACTGAAAGTAATCACAGATGCAATTAGACTTGCTTTCCCATCAAAGTGTCTTGGAATAACCATATGGGCACTCTTCCATATCGGCACAGCATCAGACCTACAATGCAGAGGAATGACTCCCCGTGTGTAAGGTGAATTCAGAGCTTGCAAAATGTGCCAGAAATGAAATCATTTATCTTTCCACAGAGCAGCTATTGGAAGAAAACTGGATGTACAAGCTTCTTCTGGTATGGACACCTGCCTGTAACTAGCTGGACTCGGATAACTATCTCACTGCATCCAGAGATTCCCCTTCTGCATCACCTTACTAGGCTGCAGTGGCATTGGTAAACCTGCCTTTACACCCTGGTACATACTGTACCAACAGGCATCTGCTTTTAAATATATTTCTGTCTTGAAATGTGAACCTCATCACATCAATGGGAACAGGCTGAGGCTTCATGTATTAAATAATCTGTATATCTTCCAAAGAGAAACTTCATGAAGAAAGAGCAGAAAAGCTAAAAAGGAAAATTTCTGTGAAATATACTCGTTTTCACATTGGAAAGCTCTCCTGTTTATTGAAACTGGCAGTAAATTTTAAACACTAAAAGAAAGTATTTCTTAAAAAATAAAAGCATTACCCAATATAAACAGAACCTCCTATTTTACTTAAGCAAATTAATTTTTAAATCGGCTTTGTTTATTTAAATTCCCAGTTTCTGGAACAGCATATGAACCTGCTGTTGGAGCTTTTTTCACCTGACAGATTTATGTGGAAGAAAGAGAGCTCAGGAATAAGGAACACATAAGACACGAGAAAGAAAAACTGGGCTTTTGAAGAGTGAGTCTGGAGAATAGGTGACAAAGAGGTGTTGATTTTAAAGTAGACCAAAAATCTATACAGTTCAAGTAAAATTCAGAAGGATTATTTAAAAAACGCTGCTTCTTCCCTTCTAAAGAAGGGACTACAAACCTGTAAATATCTCTCTGGAGCTTATAGTTAGAAAAAGGCACTAAACAGACCTTAAGAAAACACCAGGTAATGAATGAAGTTTAAAAGCATACAGAACAAAAATAACTTTTTTGGTGCCTCTGACTTCTTTAATCCATTCTGAAAGTGCTCAAAGGAAAATGTGAACAAAGACTAATGACAGGGGCCCTTTCGTATTAAAATAATATATGGGGCAACAGTGAGTGAGAAGAATGCAATGTTTGAAAAAGCACAGACTAAATAAAACACCCATGTACTCACTAGCCCTCCTTCTTCTAGGGTGGTATCTCAACCCAGCTGTAAAGGAACATCTTGAGGAGGGAATGCTGTCATTTTCTCAGGTACAAATCTGTACTTCTGACATGTTTACTGTCTCCATGTAACACTGCTGAAGACCCCATGACACTGACAAATAGGCTTCATTACATCTGTGGCAAAGGTATTTGCTCTCATCTCTCAGGAATGATATAGGCGTTGATCAAGGAACAAAGCACCAAACACTAAAAAATTCACTTGGCCTGGGGGCTATATTCAGCCTGCCTCTGTAAGAGCCTGAAAAAGCAGCCCCATCTTCTGCAGCAGCAGCAATGACAAGGGTGATTCAGAGCCAATTTGGGCTCATGCATGAAGAGCAGCAGTTGAAGCTCCCACAGAAGGTGGTGCTTTGGTTACAGACCTTGCCCTCCTGTACTCCTCCACTCCTCTGAGGCAGAAGCAAAGCCATGTCTCTGAATATACAAAGCCCTGCACTCACAGACTGTTCCCACTTCTTTCCAACTGGAAAGTCCCAGGCTTCTACTGCCACTGACCCCAGAAAGCCACTCTGTCACATTCTTCCAGAAATTTGCAACTAATGACTAAAATAAGGTTGCACAGAAACACAGAATGCTGATTACTACTATAGTAAACGAAAATACTTTGAAGGTGAAAGGCACTGAATAATCTCTTGTGTAACAGATATGGTAAAATTATGTTCTATATAACCTCAAAGCAGGCATCTTCTTTCTTTGCTGACTTCTTCAGGGTGATTCACACAATGTTTTAAACTCTTTGGGTTTCTCCATATAACAGGTAAGGGGATAGCCACGATGACCTAGAACTGGATTTAACCTCAAGCATCCTCAGATGTTTAGATGGTCACACAATAGAAGGAACAAGTATTACTGAGTCTGTACTGCTCAGCTGTCCTACTGGAATTGTCAATGGCAACTTAAGTACTGCCTAAAAAAGGTCTGAAATAGTCACTAGAGATCATAAAACAGTGCTACTGCTGTTTCCCTCCCCATCTTCCAAGTAAAAGCAGCAAACTGAAGAAGTACAGTCCCAGCAGGACTGCAAAGGAGCAGACATCACAGGAACAGCAGTTACACTCTCCCCATTCCCGGGGCTGACACCACCACCTATGCCACGTGCAATGCAGATATAAGCAAACCAGGAATGCAACCCATGGCTGCTGGTTTTCCCATTTTGAGAGATTATTCCTTTGTGGAGTCACACACTAGTAATTTTCTTCTAAGTTCACTGAAGCACGAACTAACTCAACACAACTCCAGTGAGCCAACTTCTCACAGTTTCTGCTTGCAGAAAGAGTTGATAAACCTGAGCTGCAAGATTGCCTGTGAGCCCCGAAGGCTCTCCATCACACCCGATACCTCCTGATTGCTTTATTTGATGATCTGGCAAAACAACAAGAAGAAGCTGATACTAGAATGAGAAATTTAATACCAGTGCTTGTGATTTATGAAATGCTCTAACTATTACAGGTTTCACTTGCAGTTTTTCTAGTCAGAGAGATGATACATAATTCAAGTTCGCCCCCCAGTGGACTCTCTGCCCATGCCAGTACATGAAGATTTGAGGACACTGGTGAACAAGTATTGGGAAGCTAGACAATGACGTACTTAAAAAAGCTAGAAGTTACTCCAAGAGAATTAAATGCAACTCTTACCTATATCATTTTGTTTCCATTTTTAATTAAGGTATAAAGAAGTATACCTTCCAACCAACAAAGCTGTTAATTCCTGTCAAAATACCACATTGTTTTTCCTCCTGTACCAAAACTGCTGTGAATGTTTCAGTGGCTATGCACAGAAAATCGTTTAGGTTGGAAAAGACCTTGAAGATCACTGAGTAAATGAAAAAACCCCAAACGTTCTCAAATACATCCTGCTTAGGTAAACAACTGTCAGCAAGAGCAGCCTGCCTAAAAAAAAAACCACCCTCCAGATTATGCAATGCTGAGTTTCTGTGATCTTTTCTCAGAAAGTTTCCTACTGAAACTTGCTCACCCTTGCATGCATAGCTGTCATACTTCATTTATACTTATCCAAAACTGCACTAATTACTGTGGGTCATACGTGAATAATTAACTTCTTTTGCCCGAAGCAAAAGTAAAGACCAAGATAAAAAATGTAAGATGAGATTAGTACATGGAGTACACTCATGGACAATGCTACACGTAAGTCTGAATATATCAACTTCTTACCAAGACTTAGAAGTCTTCAGTAAAATGCATTTAATATTAACATCATGATACAGATTTTCTCACTGGATCCACTGGCTAAATTCAGCACACACCTTCTAGACTACACTTCTTCCATCATGCCTGCTGCTGTGCCAATATAAAGCAGTTGTCAGCTGACCATTTAATTAAGGTTTTTGATTTGATGTTACTTTTCTTTTTCTCTGAAGTAATAAACCAACTTCCAGCATAACTGCAAAATAGGCAGCTGTCTTTTGGCATGGAGATTCATTTTAGCCAGCTAACAGCCTGGCAGGTATCCGGGTTTCCTCTGTACTCAGCAGTGGAAGAAAAGCACCTTTGCAAGCCAATCTCTGGGTATACCTGAAGAGGGAATAACATGCCCCAGAGGTGCCAATCCCTCTCCTCTGACTACCCAGAGATCCCAGACAGATAGCATAGCCCTGACACCCAGCTGCCAGGGAACCGAGGCTGAGGAGATAGATCCTACAATTACAGCAGGTAGATAAACTCCCTTCGTGCTGCCTGGAGAGTTACAGACGTTAAAGATGTAATTACCTACACCCTTTTCAAGCCTTCAGTGTCTAGTTTTGAGCATTCTAAGTGCACAGCCTGGGATTCAGCAGTGTTGATTATATAACACTGATTTGGGTGCAAGTTCTAGTCTGTCCCATGAGATGACTAAAGAATCACAGACTCATGACAAAATGTAATTCCCAGTGTTTTAAAATGTCATGGCAGAGAAGAGCCTTCTCTGTTTCTGAGCTGACTTGGGTGTGACATTTCTGAGGTTGTTCACATCTAGTTTTGTAAGTCAGCTCCTTACACAATGATTGCTTATACTCCTGGGCTGGTAGCCAGTCTTGCAGGCTACAAAAGAGTGACTTCCCAATGGTATAAGCAGATAAATGGTATTTTTGGTCCAAACCAAACACTCTCCTGTTTTTATGTCTCTGTTGGGCTCTCTGTCTTTGAATCTACTACCGCTTTATAATGCTCAAAGGGCTATACAGGCAAGAAAAGGAAACAACATAGAAATCAGGGCATGGAGAAGGAAAGGGATGGAGTAGGGTTAGACTGGGACAAAAGAAGTAAAACAAGAATGACAGAGAACAAGGTGAAAGGGTAAGGGCATATAAATTATATTAGAAGGGTAGGGATGAAAGACCACACTGAAGATGGGAAAGAATAGTGAAGAAGAAAAAAGAATTAAGAAAAGATATATAAATCATGAGAGAGCAGAAGGCACAAGCATTAATGGGAAGATATGGATAAACCAGGAAAATTGGCCTGGAGGGAAATGTAATGAAATTTCCAGATCACCACAACATTTCTGCTGTATAAGGAAGGGACTCTTACCTTACCGAAATTGGTTTAGTAGGGGGTACTAGGATGGAGCCTTGTTCAGAATTCCTCTCAACAAAAGTCCTACCAACCAAAAGACATATTGGAAAGAGTGATGGAGACATGGCCTCAATTGAAATGGAGAAGCCATCACTTAATTTTTTAAAATAGTATCTCATACTCCTTAGAGTATATCACACCACAGAAAATGCAGCAGTTTCTCAGCAAAGAACAACATTGTGCTACATGCTGGATAAACACCATCTTTTCTCCAAGATTTACAAGAATGCTGAAGTCCATTAAGAGCAGAGAGATCAATAAATTTAAGCAAATCAGTAGCAGAGTAAGGAATAGCATCGAGACTCAGAGTGTTCTGTCCACTGCCTTTCCAGCCATCCAATCAAGCCCCTTTTAAACTGGTTTTCATGATTTCAAATTGCTGGTCCTGAGTTTATCCACAATAAAATTACAACTATTACATCATCACTGCTTCAGCTACCCTTACATGCCTGTCATATAGACTACTAATAGTCCACAAAGTTAATAAGGACACCAGGTATTGACTAAATGCTAAGTGTTATCATCACTGAATGGGACCTAGCTCCTCTAATCACCTCTCCATCATCTCTGTTGTAGGGATCTAGTGCAACCTATTCTCATACAGTGACGGACTTCCCTCTCCAGTATGGGGTAGGTGCTCCTTAAAGCCTTCCAGAAACACACACTGAGGACTTGAGTTTACACCTGAGTTGAACTGAAGGCTCTCAGGAGCACCTGGAATTCAAAGGGTACATCTACATAAAAGCAAGTAGTAGCTCGACAGGAGCAGATCTGTAGAGTGAAAAAATGCTGCTGAAGATTCATGACCGCATTATATGCTCTTCTGGAGGGTTTCTTTGGACTAGTTCTGGTTGATCCCAAGCAACGACCACCCAATGTTTGCTGAAGCACAGTAGGTGTTGTCCCTGAAGGCCACTTTTCTCTTTAGTTTCATTGGAGAGGAGTCTGGTTTGTGCTGACACCATTCTAGTACAGCCAAGGGGGGATGACAGGGACACTCCTGATCTGGCCAAGAATGCCAGTGCTGATTCCCTCGCAGAGATCTCTGTTATTTATATAAAGGCCTCTGGCCCTTCGTGTAAGACAACAACCCCAATATGTCCTACATTAGGCAGAAGGGAACCTGCTTGTCTTAACCATGGTGCACAGCGCCAGCAAAGTCTTACCTGTGTGTGTTCTCCGGTGAGCCTTCAGGTGGGAACTTTTTGTGTATACTTTGTTGCATCCCTCAAAGTCACAGCGATGGATGCGCCGCTTCCTGGAGTCTGGAGACTCAGACCTTCTCTGACGCCTTGTGCTCTCAATACTGAATGGTGAAATTGAACTGAAAAACAGAACAGAAGTAAAGAAATGAAGCAAAAGCATAGTGCATATCCTGGGCCCCCAAAAAATCAGCTGTAACATATGACTGTGACAAAAGTGACACACGCTATTAATTATTTTCTGTTTTATAATGTAGTTCGCAGCACATATTTGACACAGTCAGTGCTTAAACTACAGCATATTTTGCAGTATGAAATAACTGAAGTCTTGATTTAGAGGCAATTATTATTGCCCTAAAAAGGCACCATGATCCTTGAAACACTGCTCCAATAATGAAGTAGCCTGACTTTATCTGAGCTCTATTTCTATTTGACACATGTCCAAGTACAAGCTCACTGAACCCTGTTTTCTAAACAACTTTATATATAGCCTCCATAACTTCTCCTTGACAACTTTAAATAGATAAAAAGCCTGAAACCTTCTATGAAAAGGTGTTTCCAATACCCAGATCTGGACTATGGATCCTCATACTAGGTCAAACACCTGTTGTTTGCTTGAATACAGACTGCTAATAGATCTGTATCACCCTGCAGCAGTGATTTTTCCATTTTCTTATTTAACAATTCTCAATCTATCACTTGCAAGCCAAAGAATTTTATTTTCCTTTCAGACCACTGATAAATAAAGTTTCCTAGCACAGGGCCAGAGAAAAATCCCCAGAGAAACTCAAATGCTCATCAAAGATACTTCATTTACAGAAATGTCTTAAGGCCTATCAGTTATCCCAGCAATTAAAAATATAATGTAGAAGTTACGTTGCTTGAGATTCCAAATACAGTGCATACTGAGTCTAACACTTGAAAAAAAGCCTGCTACAGCAATGCATTTGGCTTGGTTAGATAAACTATTATCAGGCTGGTAGGCCAAGATCCAAATCCTCATTGACTTCTCGTAATTATACTACCCAGCCATAAATCCTTATTAACTGATCATCTTATCAACCTTACCACTGTATCGCACAACAATCACATTCACCCAGTTATACTAACTTTTAAGTACTGGAACAACACTGACCTTCATTGTATTTCTGGGGCTTTCCAGATTTATTCGCATTCAAGTTAAATGAGCTACAGATTCATTAGTCAGCTCTTTTGGACTCTTCAGATGAATCTGAATGACAAGAACCATGAACCTTTGGTTAAGCTATCATACTAAGGAAGGAACTGGAAAGAGGCACTGATGTTGATGCATTTGCTAAGAAGCTCCTGTGTTAATGCTCATTTGCGACCTCCTGTTACAACAGCCACTACTGTTACAGCTATAGCTGTTGCAGTATAAATTTAACTCCTAGAAATTTCCAGAATTTGCTGAGGACTATTTATATTGGGTTAAAACTTTGCATAAAGCATCTCACACAATTACCATGTGATTTCACATATGTTCTCTGCATGCAAATCTTTAAGCCTTGAATTAATAGTAGTCCAAATTACTAATTTTTCGCTTTGTTTAAATATTTTTACAGTACAAACCTAATTTAAAGCATTATTAAAAAAGAAAAAGGTATTTTCTTTCCAACAGTCCTCTTTCTCTCTTAACACTTCATATATATTCATATTTCACCTTCAGGAAAGAGATTTTTCAGATTAATTATTTTGCCTAGAATATGATGCAGAAATGGGTGCGCAGAGAATTTCTGAAATGCAGGAAGAAGTGGACAAAGGGCTGTAGTATCAACACTAACTAGTGAAACGTTGTCTGCAAGGAAGTAAGACACATTAACACTTTAACTATGTGACTGGAATACAGATATGTTTAGCTCTCACAGAAATGGCTTAGGAATTGCCTTTAAGCATCTGCATCTCAGAGCAAATAAAAGTCTTGGGTTAGTTGATTCACTGAGAATGGTCTCACTACTCCAGCTGTTTGTTTTTTTCAAACATCCCAACAGCTGAAATAGAAGCGAATGAACTGTTAAAGTTCAATACTGAACATAAAAAATCCATTGCTCAAGAGCAGAAAATCTTTATCTTTAAAAATAAATATTTGTGCATCATTTTCACTGCATGTGATTTATGAGCTGTCTTAAAGCCTATTTTGTAACAGAGTGTTCAGATCTTGGATAGTACAGCTCATTTAAATGGGAGGAGGATCAAGCTTATAATGCTGCTGCAATTTCCAGCCTGGAGACAAAATGAACCTTAAGAAGAGTCAGCACCTCATAAAAGCTATTTGTCACATACAAGCAAGTGATCTCACTGCTGGGAAGTGCTCTGTGCTTTCCCAGGTATTTGTACAGGAGAGGGTGGCACAAAGCAGTGCCGTGAATGGGGCACGTGACCAATGCTGCTGCTTCTAACTGGATTGCTACCTTTCTAGAAAGTGAAGGACCCCACCTATTCCACAGGAAGGAGAGTAACAGAATAAGCCACAGAAGGTGATGTGCATTGTCACCAGCCCCTGAGAGCTTCAGAGTCATTGCCTGCTCAGTATACCAAGGAGAAAACCTACTGTCAGCCACAACCAGCAAATGTAATCCCGTGCCTTCCCTCTACAGCAGTGCAGGCTAAATGATAAACTAACCAACAGAGGAGAATCACGTGGAAAGTGAGAGTGTACATTCAAGGTGATTTTCCTCTGCCACTCTAACTCCTGTGGCACAAGGGGACTCCATAGCGCAGCCATGCTCCCTGGTGGAAAAGTAGCCAGAATCTACCTGATAGCACTAGCTTTGTTTTAGTCTCTCAAAAGCTGTGTAATATTTTAAAAATTGAGATACCACAAAAAGCCCTAAAAAGAGCACTAAGTGCTTTTATAAGCTTCCTCAGGTTAGTCCCTCCCACAGTAACTTTCAGCTGACTTGCTGATGTTCTTTCCCTTTGCCATGCAGAAATAAAGGGACACCTTCTTTTTCAAGTAATTTCTACAAAACACTCTCTCTGACCACACAGAACTACAAGAAGTCCTCAAAACTGTGTTTTGTGCCTTTTAAAGGCGCCAGGTGCGCCTCTGGTCAGCACAGGGTTCCAGAAAACTACTGTTTGACAGCACCATGGCAGACGAAGACTTTGAGTATGGATGTGTCAGGGAACTCATAGCTATTTATTTTTTTAACTGACTTCTTTTTCCTTTTTGTTTAAAATGTATTTCAAATTCTATAAAATAAAGAAAAAACACTACCTAAAAAACCTACAACCCCCGCCCCTAAAACAAAACCCAAGCAAACCATATCGTACTGGCCTCTCTCAAATCTGTGTCCCTCACAGACTGCACAGAAGGAAGACCTGGAAACCTATCATTAGCCAAGAGCTACTAGGGTGCCCAGAGGAAGAGCTGCCAGTTCTCCTGTTCATGGCCAAGATCTCAGGCAGCCTTTAAGGCTCAAGGTGGGCTTTAACAATAGGATTGCCCCACATAAAACAGCTCAGTGAAATTTAAGGATGCACCAAATTACTGCTGATACATCAAATTTGAAAGATAAATTAACAAACAAGAAAACTGGGTTCTGACCTGTCAGCTTGACATTTATTTATTTGCCATTCATTATTTCTAAAACCAGTGTAATTTCTATGTTAGTGTAGAAATTGTTACACTTAACGGGAATCTTGGGAGACTGCTGGCTACCTCCATGAACATCTGCAACACCTGTAGTCAGTTAAAGTAAAACCAACACGAGCTTCTAGGATGATCTCTAAAAATTCAGTTGTGTTATTTCCAGCTAGAAGTGAAAACATACATCTTTGCAACTCACACATGGTCAAGTGCTTGTCTCTCTGATGCAAAAAAGTCTGCAAAGTGTAATACCAACAGGGGCTTCGCCAGTAGATGGCCATCAAGTTCTGCTGAATGTGATCTACACTGCATGAGACAGGGATTTTAACACCCTGGTAACACAGGATTATTTTTCCATTCTACAAATGCTGCCCGTGACTTCCTAGGTGTTTTGCCTCTGTTCTACGCAGACTGTGAGTGGTCCTTGGCATATGCAGTAACACTTAAAAACCACACATAATGGGTCTTTTTATACCAATCCTATGTTTTCTGAGCAATATGCAGAGCAGAGCTGCCCAGAGAACTTCCTGGGGAGCACAGTATGTTTATTAAAGACTTTAATTATGTTCAGTCTTGTGACACACCAACAACACACCATGCACAAGTCACTGCATGCTGGCAGCTCCCGACAGTCTCCTCAAGTGCGCTCAGTCTGTGGCCAGTATGCAGGGTTACCTTCGGCCATCAAAATACAAGCTTCCGGGTGCTGCTGGCATCCCAGTGAGCCAGTCAAAGGCTGGCTGACACAGCCCATGCCAGCTGGTGATCTGCAGCAAGCTACACTTTGCTCTTTGCTGTACAAACCCAAACAATGACCCAATGTTGCATCTTCATCCTTGTGATTGCCACATTTACTCTTCCTTGGCCCCTCCCACTATGAGCACAGACTCTTTGGCTATGCATCTTTCCTGTCTCCAAAGACCTCATGGAAAACACACTGACCCAGGGCCAACAAATAAAGACCAGTTTGTGCTCAATATCGCTGCCATCTTACCACACATCTCTCCTTTACAGCACTCAGGCTACATTACCTTCCTCCCTAGCTGGCCCCATAGTTAATCGAGAGACTTGTGGCTGCACCTTAACAACAGTCCATGGCTGCTAAAAACAGATGTCATCTTCCCTTTGGAATGACACTCAGGCATGTTCCCTCCACTGTGGCTACCATAAGAAGAAAACTAGACTGGGCTCAGCCCTGCAGCATCTGCTCAGCCTGGATGAGGAGCTCAGCAGGCCGGACTGTGTCCCACAAGGTGGACATAACATGAGTTGTGGTCCTTTTGTGTTCCTCAGCCTCTGGGCTGTGAAGTAGGTGATTTGGTTAAGATGGCATATCGGGACAGTCCCACTCCAGTTGCTTTCCATGGTGCTGGCACAGGCACTTGTCTGAACTTGCAGCAAGCAGGTGCAGGGACCCACAATGACAAGTCAATTCTGCCAAAAAAATCTGAGAAGCTCTTGGTGGTTTAACTCCCTAAGTAGTATCAAAGACCTGCACTGACACATGGGAGAGGATGGAAAGCTGTGGCCAAGAGTCAGGAGAGTATCATCACCCCTTTCAGTGGCAACCAGCTGTGATTACCAAAGCTTCCATGGAAATTTAGAACATGCACAAAGAAATCGAGAACACGGACACAAGCAATCAACACCAGGGACAACTGGAAAATCCACCTTTTGATGCACAGAGAAGCTACTTTCTGTGATACTTGAGTATATAATACACAGAAAAATAAACACATAAACAGATAGTCTGAAAACAAAAACTGGGAGATATAACCATGCTAAATGTTTAGGAGCTGACAATGTGTTATGGCAATACAGGATAGAACCAAGAAGCAAACACTCATATCTCACTCTCAGAAGATATTTACAGGTTTTACTATATATAAATATATAGTATTAAAATATACAAATAGTGTATAAATTTAGCAATGTGAATCTTTACTTTATGAGACATGCAAAGCACACCACTCATTCAGAGAGTTAATTTCACTTAAGACAAGTGTCCTCTATCAGTTAAGACCTTAAGTTTCAGACACTAACAGGCATGAATGATATGGGTATTCTGTGCCTTTTTGAAAAGGGGCATTGAATCACATTTGCCAGACTCCAGCTCTCAATTGCTTTCTTTTGTAGCAGCTTTTCACATAATGTAATTTAATTTTCCAATAGGTCATATAATGTTACCTTCTCGCTCAGGACATTGCTGAAAGTATCCTTGTAAACACCATACATTAGATCGTGAAGAAATATGACATGGATTATTTTTCATTACAGTTTTTAAAACTCCTCCTGGAAGTGAGATGCTAATATCCTACTATATAAAAACATAGTAGTTTTTTCCCATAAAATGCTTAAATATCAGTGTAATCTCCTGACAAGTGTCTTCACTCAAATATTTACTTACTGCTTTTCTTTTTAAATACAAAGTTCCTACTGTCTCCTCTCCAGAAACAGATGCACACGCATATGTACATATATATTTTTTACCCTCTTTCATTCTTAGATTCTAATTAATGTTTCATGAAAGGCAAACAGCTGCCTTAGGAATTTTAGACATTAAAACATATCAAGCAGTATTTAAGGCGACCATAAAAGGAAAATATGTGCTACTCTTTTATAAGCAGTAGTTACTTCAATCACTGTACTTGAAGGTGATGTTATACTAGAAATTATACTTTTTGTCAAGAAAAAAAGGAGGAATTTGGCAGCATACACAAACAGCACACATATTAAATGGGAAAATTACATGGATAAACAAGACAGAGATGAAAGATGATTTGAATACATTTGGTTCAGAAAGTGCTTGAGCTGAAGATGAAGCAAAATTGTACTTGGAGCAGATGGAGAGACAGGCGTAAGAGCAAAGTAAGTTTGTCTTTTTATGCTCTGTCCTAGGTGTCCACTGCTGAGTGCTGCCAGAGGCAGCATCCTGGTAAAGAAGATCTTCTGCTCCAGCTCCATATGGCCATTCCCATGCTCCCAACTGCCCTGGGCGGTTGGCAAACAAAACACCCTGCACATCTTCGACCATGACTTCATCTGCAGCATTTACTGTTGAGACCAGATAAAGGTACTCAAACTGTTCAATTGCCTGGCAAAACCCGAGTGTGTCACAACATTGCTCTGGCTCGGGTAGAACTGGAAGCACAAATATACATGTAATAAACTTCTGGCAGAGGGAAAGAACTTTAGGGTCTACTAGGAAAAGCACTAATGTCAACCATGACACAACTTACCAAAATTATTAATCACCTCTGTTATCAGCTGTGAAACATGGAATGAGACATTTGCTTGATTTTCCTGATCTGTATTCATGTTATGGGATCCAGAAGCAGTTTCCAGCTCCTAGAGCTGTGCTGTCCTGAGATGTATCCCAGTTTCACACTGGGACGAGACCCAAATACACACCACATTTTCTCTTTCACACTGTTCTTCTGTGCTGAGCTTCTAAAGAAAGGAAGCTGAGCCAGAAAGTATCTACAACATGCTCCAGCATGTCCCCCAGATCTGATGACTGGAAGACTGCGAAGAATACTTCTGACAGAGAAAAACCATAAATAAAATCTACGATGAATTCTGAAATGCCACTGAAAAGAAAAACACACCGAAACCTTTCTGTCTATTTTACCCCTATTAACCAAGAAAATGTTACCCTAGAAAGCTATTGTGTAAAAAAGCAAAGGAATTACGTGTTTACTACCTTGCATGTAAGCACTGCCTACATCATAAAAATGTTTATTCCTGGTTTTGAGAAGGTTCATGGCTGTAATGACAACTTGCACCACTACATCCAGCAGTAACCAAACATGGGCAACACCAACTCCCAGACCAGCCCTACTGAACTACTGAGATTATGCTTAACAGAGTCGAATTTCACATTTCTCCTACCACGGACATACAGAGCTTGTTTCTACCTGCAGAAGTTTTAGAAACATTTGACAGGAAGGCTATGATGTTTTACACATAGACAAAACCCTTTCAGTAATTTAAAACATAAATCTGTTTCACTGCTCTGCATTTCCCTCGGTTTGGACAGACAAGACTCACATTAAGACACTTGCCCTTAGATTTTGTCACAGATCTTAAGGTGACAAACAACCGCAGATGTTTATGTATGTTTCAGAAGTACTTTTTCCTAGCACATGCGCCATACAAAAGATGTACAACTGCAACATTGACCCTTGCAGCCCATCAAGACAGCTCAACATCAATACATGTTGAAGCCCCTGTTAACACGATGCCGTATTACTGTGGAATAAAGAGTAATAGAAAAACTCATCTAGAAAGGGACCTCTAAATTTTTTGTTCAGAGGGGTTAGCCTCAGAGCTAGACCAGGCTGTTCATAGTCTTGTCCTGGCTAAGTCTGAAAACGTTCGAAGATGGAAAAAAAAAAGCATTCCTCTGGGCAAGGTGTTCCACTGCTCAGCTCATGTTTGAAAGGGAGTTTCTAATGAATACTTGCTTTTTCTAAATAGTTCTTACAAAAAGTTTATATTCATAAATGCACATCTACATATTGCAATGAAAGATAACTGAGTGACCATGAGCTAACACTACCTGAATTTCTTTCTTTAAATAAAACCACATTAGCTTGCTTTGCTTTAGTCCGATGTTTTTCCAAACTGAAGTGAAAATCCATGAAAACAAGGAAACTTGAAGCAGTAAGAAAAACACATCTTCACAGTGAACTTGCAGGTGGAATAAAGTGCATGAGCAAATGTCTGTTCTTTGGGTCTGAAGACAAAGCACTGTACATCCTCCTGAAAGCAGCAATAATTCTGAAATCCTGTATGCCAACCATGTTTGATGCATGCTAGTTCAGACCTGATCCTGGTCTAGCAGAGAAAGAGCATCTTATTTCATCCCCTTCTTTCAGAGCTAGCAGAACAGCAGTGATCATTCACAGAATCTCTAGCACCATCCATCCCAGCTCTCCTTCCAGACAGGCTGCATCAATGCCAAGTCTGTTCTTTCTTTTTTGTCTCCTTCTAAACAGAGCATAAAATTGGGTAACCGAGCACCTACAACTCAGCTCTGAGAGCATAGGGCCTCACATTTTACCTCTCCTGTTTCTTTCTGATTCATATTTTTTCTTCATGATTTTTTGGCAACACATATGCAAACAAACCTTGGTAATACTGGTATTCTCAGCGGAAAATGTACTGAGATGAAATTTTCAGCATGGAAATAAGTACATATATTCATGTCTTTCATATTTGTTCTGGTTACTTGTAGAAAGAGCACAGATGTTCCACTTTCTAGTGCAGGACTCCCTGCATGTTGTACCTTGCTCTCCAGATTTCATTTCTTCTCCTATCTCTGATTCTGATTTTTCATACACAGTAGTCAGTCCCAGCATCTGTACAATGATGACTCTCACCTGTGCATCCACCTCCTCTTGTTGGTCAGACTAACAAATGTGGAACTGATCACCGCAGTGGTGATTAAAAATTCCCTCTTCTGTATCCTTAGCTGACAAAATTGTCACTAACATCTTGCCAAGTCAGTGATATTAAATGAGGACATTGCTTCCACTGGGACTGAAACTCGTGTGAATGACCTTTACTTTCTTCCTATTCAGAAGGCTAATTATTGATAAGTTAAATATTTGATTACCCTGGATACCTATATGTAATGCAATTACGGGTGGTCATCTGTCATACTCTGTGTCATCAAGCAGATTTTGTTAACTACTAAATGGTTGACCCCACTGAAGCATACATTTTGGTGGTTATATATATGTGAAGACAACCTGCCACCCCCAAGAGAATGTCATCTCAGAAAACCAATTTTTTATGCCCCACAGACCCCTACAAGCTCCTGTGTGAGAATATATATTGCTAAGAATTCATCTATTGCAGCGATAATGTAAGTACCATACTTATTTGATCTGACTAGAAAAAAAGGGATTAAATAATTTAATTCATTTGGGGACAAAAAAAGTTACTGAGTGCAAGATCATGCTTCAGGAATTTGGGTTTCTTTCTGTAAGACTACTTTCTAATTAATAAATTTTGAGATTTATAGTTTTGCTTTTTTTCCCTTCTAGAGCACCCTCTCCTATTGAAAGGAATTTTTTTTATAAAAGAACATGAGAAAAATATCCTATAAATCAAAATTGTTACTACACCTCAAGGGCCATACAGATTGTGCCACTAAGCATTTCCATTAACAATGAGGAATCCTGATGTATTTATGTTATATAAGAAGCCAGCTTTTCTATTCAATAAGCTCACTTGTACCTGGCTTTACAGACATGCATGCCCATTAAGCATTTCTTCATTTAGATTACGAGATCCTTGCTACATCTTTTTGGCTTTTTTGGCTTTTTTGTGTTTGCAAAGCAGAGTAAGTACAGTGAGGCCTCAATACATGAACAGAGTATTAATACACTACTGCAGTATTGCACTCCCTCTCCATGCATCTCTGGTTTTCCGCATCTATTTATAAGATAGTCTCAGCTGAAGCAATGTTATGGGCTTCACCAGGTGCAACTTCTCATACTCTTTTCCCAAGGACTGCCATTTCTTTTCTCTTCCTGTTCGTATTTTTCTCCCCTCTTCCCCCAGACTTGCTGCCAATTCCTCAGCTGGAAACTGCCTCTCTAGAGAATCACAGGGGCAGGTTTTGTCACTCAGTAAGATATTTAGGTTGGTAGAAATTTACATAGTTGCAGTTTTTGCTAGTATTTGAAAGATTTCTAGTGGCTTGCTCTGCACACTGGGATGCAAAGTGTCCCTGAAAACTGTAGAAACCACTCTGGCCTGTAGCTTCGGGGAGAGAGGCTCATGACTACCATCTGTGCACTGGAAGAGTTACTTTGTCCTTTTTACTGGCCTTGCTCAGATCAGTTAGATCATGTGGGCAACCATTCATTTTCTTCTCTCCATTATTAAAATTTCACCCAGGAAATACTCAATCTGCACTCTTCGTAACTGGGTAGAAAAGTTTTTCCACGTGTAGTTAAGTGTGCAACAGAGCACTAATCTACTTTTCACTCACGCCAAAAAGACAAATTTCAACAATTCCTTGTTTATCATTACATCAGTTCAGAAGTCACAAAGATATCCACCTTGGATGCAAGCCTTGTGAAGTCTGGCAAAGCTGCCATTATCTTCAGTAGAGTCAGACATACACCCTCCCAACAGAAAGAGGAAACCAGGGTATTTGTCATTTTCATGAACTGGTCCTCCTTAACACTTTCTCACCAAGGTAAAACCGCATTTACAATCTCTCAAGTGTTTGTGGGCAAGGTAGCGTTTGATTAACAGCAAGATTTCTTCTGTAAGCAGACAGCACATAAGATATGCAGACTGCACTGGCCATAAGATACGTTTTGTACTAGGAAATCTAAGGAAATGCATCTTTAACAGATTTGCTTGTCATAGAAATTGTTTCAGTTGCACTCAGAGTACAAAGCCTATTCTTCCTGATAAACACCTAATAACACTTTTTTAAGAGTATTATTAGGTTGGTAGCCAAGCAACTCTACTCCTCTGGACTTCACTGGCTCATGTTTGCATGGGCTTGCTCTCATGCTCCTTCACTTGAACAACTAGGCGGTCCTCACTGTGGCTATTTCTCGGTCAGGAAAAACTACAGACATCTTTAGCATGACAATATTCTTTTTTAGAAAGGTGTAGTGGGTTTCTGTGGCTAGGTTTTGGCAGCCGGGTCCTACAGGGGTGGTTTCTGTTAGAAGTTGCTAGAAGCTTCCCCTGTCCCGTGGAGCCAGTGTCAGCCGGCTCCAGGATGGATTTCCCACTGCTGGCCAAGGCCAAGCCAATCAGGAGTGATAATAATGCCTCTGTGGTAACATATTTAAGAATTGCACAGAAACAATTCCAGCTAGGGAAGAGTGACAACATGTGAACAACAATGTAGACACAGAGGTCAGCAGGAGGAGGGGCAGGAGATGCTCCAGCCGCTGGAGCTGAGGCCCTGCAGCCCGTGGTGCAGCCCATGGTGGGGCAGCTGTGCCCTGCAGCCCAGGGAGGAACATCGGGGTCCAGAGACCCACCTGCAGCCCATGGAGGGGCCCATGCTGGAGCAGGTGGATATCTGAAAGAGGTTGTACCCCATAGGAGGCCAAGATGGAGCAGGGTCCTGCTGGGGACCTGCAGCCTGTGGAGAGAGGAGTGCACGCCGGAGCAGGTTTTTGCCGGGTAGGACTTGTGGCCTTTGTGGGGGACCCACACCAATACAGCTCATCCGTACAGCACCCCATGGAGAAGTGACCCACTGGACGGTAGTTTCATGAGGAACTATTGCCTATTGCCTGTGCAATGAAGTTATGCTGGAGAGGTCCATCAGGGACTCTCTCACGTGGGAGGGACGCCACGGGAGCAGGGGATGGACTCCTCTCTCTGAGCAGCATCAGAAACAATAAAACTGATTGTAACCCCCATTCCCCATCCCCCTGCACCGCTGGGGGGGAGGAGGGAGGACATGGAAGGAAGGAGGGGTGGGGGAAAGGTGTTTTTAATATTATTTTACTTCTCACTCTTTTGCTCTGATCCTGGTAGTAATAAATTCAATTAATATCCCAAATTCAAGTCTGTTTTGCCCGTGATGGTGGATCAGTGACCTCTCCCAGCTCTTAACTCATGAATCCGTCGCTGTTTTTTTCTCTCTTCTCTGTCCACTTGCAGAGAGGAGAGAGAGCGAGCAGATGTAGTGAGTACCTGGCATCCAGCCAGGGTCAACCCACTACAGAAGGCGAGAACAAAATCCTAATGGCTTTTTGCCATCAAAATAAAGGGTCAAGATTTCACTCTGTGAATGCTCTAGCTCCGCTCAGGCAAAACTGGACTGAGGACTTGGTGTTATATATTAACTATAAGTGTATGTGTATTTATGGGAGGATTCAAACTGGGTGAGATTTAAAAGAATTCGCCTCTTCAGGTTTTTTGAAACGTAACACAATGCGTTCTTCTGACAAGAAATGTCTTCCCACTGGTTAAACAGTGTCTGTATCCCTTTGGGATGACAATTATTATTTGATGGAAATTATTCTGCTCTTTCCAACAGACATTGAATGTTCTGTTTAAACATAAAAACATACTAAGTCAAACAAGCTTTGCAACCGTCAGATTTTTGACCTGGCCCTTCCCTAAACACTAGTAACAGGCAAAAAATTGCATGTTTGTAGGCTTCATGAAATCAGTTTTATTTTGCTTCATCCCATAAGAATTATTTAACCACGCTGTGCAACTAAAGAAAGAGAATTCATAGTCATATAGTACAGTCTTTATATGAACACTTTTTCACAGGGGGTTAAATAGCCACCCTTTCACAGATTAGCACACTTTTCCCTTTGATTTGAAATTGTCTCAGGGAGAAAGGAAGAACCTAAGTTTCCACCTATGCAGAAAAACCATCCTGTCACCAGCAGAATTTCTTGCAGACACCTTAGAAATGGAGATCAGACGCCATTCATCCACATGATACTGCTTGTCCTATTTAGTGCTAAAGAATATTTTTAGGGCCTTGTTATCAATACTTGATGTATTTATTTTTTACACTACCATCACTACAATTTGTTTCACACTTGGAATAAAACTCACATTGCAAAGGAAACCTTGCAAAGAAGCAAAGGGAATATGCCTAGCTGTGCTCTCTGAAGATGGCGTATCCCTCCCAACTGCGTCTCCTACAATGCTAAGAATCAAGGCATGATAATAACAGGCCACTCCATTCACCTTGCTAATTTATGCATGTTGCTCATTAGCGCAGGTCAACACAAGTGAGTGGCTAGAACACACTGCTCTGAATTTCAAGTATGTTAAATGTGCAGTCAGGAGCACTGCCTAGGACCCAGTGGTCCCTTGGTTTGCCACAGTTTTCCTGCATATATTAGCCCAAAGTCAGTTGTGCTGACCCAGGATCCAATTCATTCATCTCTGGAATTTCTATTGCTTCCCTGAAAGCTTTAGTCTCCCAAATCTTCACCAACAGGATGTTTGGCTTAATAACTTAAATTCACATCAGGACTTTTTTAATTCTATTTTTTAATTTTCCTTTTTGGAAAAAAGAAAATCTGAAAAATCTTCCACGGCCACATCTGGATATTTTCCTTTTCCTAATCTGTTTAAATCTCAGCCTGTTTACTATATGACATCTTACAAACAGTATCGGTCCCCAAATAAAGCATCAACCTGTATTGCCAATATAGCAATTAAGAACAACCAGCGTGCTTACACTCAAGCTTTTACTGGAGAAATCAGAGTCTGTTAAAATCTTGCAAAACTCAACCCTGCACATATGTTGTTTTGCTCTGTTTTGCTAAATGGGATGGAACATACCAGAACTGTAAAGATCAAAAAACACCCATAATTTCCTAGAAAATTTAGAGCCTTTGCATGCAGTAAAAAGGGATAATTATCAAAGCATTTTACTGTCACAATTGTTCATTTGGAAGAGGAACAAAAAAACCCCCAGTAAGATCCAAATCCCAAACTCCCAGCACAACAGAATGATACTGCTGTAAATAAGAGAAGTACAGTAAATACAGAAGATAGAGTAAATAAGCGAAGGAGAGATAACAGGGAGACATTAGAATGGCATTCAGCACAGAGTCAGATGAGAAAACCATAGCCATAGCAAGCGACTGCCTGAATAAGACAAGCTAGACATCTCACCCTGGAAATGGGGTCCCATGCCCCATGCACCCTGTGGAGCCATCCAGCACTTTGGGCAGGTAACCCTGATGACACTGCCTTGGACACCTTGCTCGTTCACCTTGTGACACCCACTCAGAGGTGAAGAAACACATTTCAGGGAGCAAGAGAGAGCAGGGCTCTTCCTTGCCACCACGGTTATTTCTTTGCCCCTGTTACACACTTTAATCTTATACAGGAGGGATGAGGTGAGGAGGACTGTCGTTGCAGACTGAAGTACAGTTTGACACAACACCACAACTTGGACATACAACTTGATGTGCCCTCACGATTTTTTTTCAGAAATGTTGTTGGGAGCCATTCATTTCAATTACACCCCTGAATCCTCTTTGGAAGCTCCCATTTCCAAGACCACCTCTTTCCCTTCTGCCTGGGTAAGCGGAGGTCTGTTCTGAGTTCATATCAGCTTTAACAGCAGCCAAAAAACCCCACTTCTCATTTACATCTCGTGTTTGGCCACTCAAATGCAACACAGTTTGTAACACATATGTAGGCAGAGAAGTCTTTAATACCGACAGAATCGATATTTAAATAATGTTAATTAAGTGTGATGTAGAAGCATCTTGTGGCCCGATAATTCCCTCTCCTACCATACAGGAAGAAGGATGGGAGGATGTGGACAGCAATATCCACCCCACCACTCGCCCTGCAGCAGGCACAGAATAAAGCTGTAGCACTTCTGTCAATGTATTTGCCCAAGGTAGCATTAAACAGCTGTGTTCCCTGGC
>JAWWES010000001.1:65555633-65573730 GCA_035583135.1 Lophotriccus pileatus
TGTTTTTTTTTTTTTTTTTTTTTTTGTTTTTTTTTTTTTTTTTTGTTTTGTTTTTTTTGGGTTTTTTTGTTTTTTTTAATGTGAAGGTTTGACAGCCTGAAAACAGATATATTTAAAAGTCTTGTCAGTTCCAAAGTTAATATGCCTATTAAGGATTCAACGAACAGCAGCCACAGATTTTGAAACTTTCACTGATTTCACAGTGATCGTACAAAAGTCCATGACTTTGGGCCAAGATGCACTAGGCCAAATGCACAGGAGCAGCTCTTTTCCCTACACGCTACATAACACAGTAACAAACCACGTCATGGAACTCTGCACACTCACAGCACAGGCTAGAAGAACTCAACTGACTTGTTTCTCTTGCTTGCTCTTCTTTTGATTTTTAGGGCTCACTGTTTAGGGAACTGTGCAGTCTGCTTGGCATAGCTGATCTACGTAGCATAGGTGCTATGATGCCGTGTGAGCCTGTGGCTACCATGCACCTCTGTGTCCCTGAAGCTCTTCCCCTCTCTTTAGCAGGAAGGATTACATCATCCTTCACCTGCAGTACAGTGGGGACAGCCCAGGGAGGAGGCAGAATAGCTGAAGGTAAATTAAAAAACAATGACCAGGAAAAACTACAGTGCTCATTACCAAATCCATCTACCAGTACAAAAACAATTGTCACACAGTTCCCTGCACTCTGGGCAATCATATACTGTCCAGAACAAAGCACGCTGTTGGCACCTCCAGACTATTAGGAATAGTAAGGTATGTGCTGCAACACGAGGGAGAGCCATGAGCGGTAGTGCTCCATGGGGCTGGCGTAAGGAATGGATCTGCTTCAGGCTGCCTGCCAAAGGCACTGGAAAACTTGACTTTCTGAGGGCTGCCCAAGGATGCTTTTCTCCTTCCTGCAGTACTCTCTGGAGGGATTTTGTCCAGTCCAGGCTACACTGAGCCAAACGCAGGTGGGAAGTATCCCTGCTCATTCTCCAGCCTCCCCAAGTGGTAGTGCTGCTTCCTGATGAAACAGTCACTGGGATTCCTCATCACCCTACAGATAAAAGCATCCTGCTCTGTCCATGGGGCTTTACAGAAGTCACTCAAGCCACAGGTGAGAGTCTGAGAAAGAAATCAGTCCTTAGTCCCATAATCCAAGGGCAAGAAAGAGGAAGATTGGAGGCTGCCAGAGGGACTACTGTGGTCTGTCCAGGACCCACTGAAAATGTAAGGATTAGGATGGTCTCCCAAGAAACAGAAGAGAGAAGAGAAAAATTCACAAAGTTTAACAGGAGCTCACTCCTGTTAATAGCCTCATATATCAAATGTTTTGGAAGGGGACATAAGCAGTAAACCAGCATGGAGAAAGGAAGGGGCACAAGGGCAAAAAAACCCTGAGAAGCAAGTGTCCATTGCATCACTGTAGTGGTGCACCATTTAGCATGGGGACACATACTCAAGGGAAGCAAAGCGTGTATTCATGAACAAAGTTCAGGTCTTGCACCACCTTTAGGTGTGCTCACACACAATGTATCCATGAGATGAAATCTGCCAGGGCGCTTTCTCCCCGTTCAGATGACTGACAAGCTGTGGAACAACGCACAGAGAAAATGATTGCTGGCTTAGTCAAAGGGATTGCAGACAATAGCTGCTAGAAGCATTACTAAATATGTTGATGTTTCATAACAGTTTGATCTCATTGCTGTTTGTGTTTCTGGTTTGTGTGCAGCAGGAACAGCCAGGCAAGGTGATGCTTGCTGCTGTGCAGATCTGCTGCAGCACCTCAATTTCACCAGCAGAGCTGATTGAGGCTTCCCAGTTCACTTCTTCCAACAGCCTCCCCTTGCTGTGGAGATGTGCTGCAGTGTATTGAGAGTTCAGCTCCCTACAGAAGTACATACAGGAAACTTATACCTTGTCTATATAAAACCTTCAGCTTTCAAACCACTAGCACTGAGTCCACAGGTAGAAGCAGCAATTTGGCTTCTGTGTGTACTGAGCAGAGACAATTTGACATATCATCTATTTTTCAGAGGATTAAGGCTACCATGTGTCTATCTTACAGCATCAGCCTCCTTCACAAATACAAACACGCAGTTATGGGGTTTCCAGGGACACGTTATCTCACATTATGGTATATGCTTAACATATATGGTTAATCTAAGTCTTGGTAATATGTTTTGAAACTGGTTTGGTAAGCCACTGTCATCTAAATATAACTGTTTTCATAAAAAAAATAAATGCTTTAGGAGTTTCCTCTGAAAAAAAAATGGCTCTTTGAAGCCATCCTGAGAATTCCTGGAAGTCCTTCACATGTTCTAAAAATCACCTCTGTGAAAGCTCTGCACAGTCATACCTCCCCACTGCAGACACCCAGAGAATGCACGGCTCCTGCTCCAGCTGCCCCCAGTCCTACAGCTCGAGACAGCCCTTCCCACTCAGAGTCAACTCTCCACCCAAATAATTTCCACGTGACTTTGCAAGCTACTTCTTGTAGAGAAAAGCTTAACTGAATTATCACCTCATTCTGAAGTAGTTTCTATACAAATAAGAAAGCCCATGAGCATAACTAAATTTATTGAAATGCTTACTTTCCTGCAGTGGTTGAGAGAGTGTATATTATTTTACAGCAGCTAAGACAATTTTGCCCCTGTTCCTACAAAGGACCAACTATAGTTTCTCCCTAAGAGGGAATGCATCTCTGTGCTCACACAGCCGATATTCTTCCATGACTCTTTATTACCATTTTCCCTATGATGGCTGCCACAGCTGAGCTGTTCTGCACAGATTTTCTGCTCAGTATGGGGGGCTGGGGAGGGGGGCGTTAATTATACAGCAAGATGGAGCGGGGCCAGGCAGCCCCTCTGGTGCACCATCTCCTCCATGCACAACCTTCTTCCTGCTGCTTTGCAGCTACAAGGATCACCTGTTGGTCTTGGCACTTGCCCAAGCTGGGGCCTAGCGGAAATGACAGAATCAACTAGAAATGAGAGCCAGCTCCTATTCCAGCCACCAAAATGAGGGAAATACAAAAACAGACGACGGCAACGCAATCTACTTGCTGTACGTGGGAGCGAAGAGGGGGTGAGGTAGAAGGAAATGGAGAAAGAAGGGGTATATATTGAAAAAAAAGAAACAAATGAAAAAACAGAAAACCCCAAAGTCCACTAAAAGGAAGCTTTTTTCCTCCTTTTTTCCTCTTTTCATATTCAGCACAGCAAAAACATTAGGAGAGTTTTTCTCCATCTGAACACCTGCCAAGAGGGAGAACTAGCTACCTTGTTCCTGCTCCTGCTGGAGATGTTAGATGTTCCCATCTCCCACATGAGATATCTCAAAGGGATATTCAGGTACACAGCAGAAATAATATGCCTTTTTCAGGCTGTCTCCTCTCTGTACTGCATGGCGACACATGAACTGTTTCAAGATCTGTGTCAGGAATTGCCTTCTCCAACAACAGTGCTCAGCAAAACCTTTTTCTTGATATTTGGGGGAGTTGCAATGTTGTGCAGCAGAAGAATTAAACACCACTCGCCTCTCATTTTGTTCTTCCAGGCAGAAAAAGCAGCTAAGTAACCAAACAGCAAAAGTAAGCATCGCTAACAGCATTTAAAGCAGAGGAATGCTGCCTTTTAAATGATAAAAATACAAACTAATTGCACACTGCATTTCCAAATGTAGTTTCATATGAGCTCTTGGAATCCATATTTACTCTAAGCAGTGACCATCCTACCATCCAAAATCTCTCATCAAATTTCTGTGGACCCTTGAATTGAGTGACACCATAAATATATACTCTCTCAAATACCTTAATAGGCTTTAAATGAACTTTTAAGAATTTTTTTCCCTATAATTTTTAGAAACAATAACAATAAAACAGGAAAAACCTGATTCTGAAAAGGAAGTTTTTCCCTCTCCGAGCAGTGGAATGGGTCCCCAGAGCTTCCTTCTTCCTGAGAAATAATCCATGAATAATCAACATACAGTCCAATTCCTCAATAAGCATCAAGCCTTTAAAAACCCAGCATTCAGGAGTCTCTGTAAGTTTGGCCTTTAAACTGTACCACTCTTTGCCTTTCCCTCCCAAGTTTCCCGGGTGTTCTCTATTCTGCTCTTTCTAGCAACTAGGTAGGTAAGCAGAAGCAAAATTCAAGCAGTGGGAGCAAGCTGGAGCTAATTTGCACTTTATGAATTATTCAAGCCCTCCTGATTCCTGCACCTGCACTGAGGCAGGAAGCTTGCAAGAACAGTCATTACTCTTCTCTTGGGTTTGCACAAGCTTGGTTACTGCTCAGATATTTTGTTCTGTAACTAAGGGCTTCAGGTCTTGTATTAAGCAATGGAAATTGCTAAAAAAACTTAACCTAACCTCACGTTGTCAAACCCTTCTGCTGCCTCAAACCCAGGATAATTATTTAACCCATTCTGAGACAAATGAATTGCAGTGTGTATCGGACTGATGCTGAAATCATCTGACATATGCTAATCCGGATCAGAGCATCAGCAGAGAAAGAAGGAATGGGTGGATGAGCTGGTCTTGTCAGACATTTACTCTGCTGCATTAAACTGCACGTTTAAACTTCTTCCTAGCTCAGTAAAGGGTATTTCATGTGCATCAAGTATTTCACATGATAACATGATCATTAAGGCATCTCTCTCCACAGATACACCATAAATAAATTTTCTCCCTGGCATTCTGGCTATCAGGGGTTTGTTTAATACTACTGGAAGAGCCTATATTGTGCTTGCAACGGGGTGGATTTAACAAGCAAACAGGTCTTTTCCATCTCTATCTAGTATTATCTTGGTAAAACGAATGTGACTGCAACTCTAGATCTGACCCATGAATCTAGACAGCCATTAGGAATATTTGCAGAGAGCAGATACAAACCAATTAGCACTATGAACGTTTTAAGATAATGATATGTTTTTGAGCTAATATGCTAACACAAACAGATCTAAAAGTATTATAAAAATTCAAAGCAGCAAACACCATCTTTACTGTATCTCATGTCTGCAGTTGCACTGAATATCTTTGGGTCTTGTCCTTTATTAACACTGCTGTTAACAACAAGTTCTCTGGTTAAAAGATCTTCTCATTAATCCCCAGAAGCTAAGCATCATGCTCTGATTGATCCAGTAAAACAGATCTGTGGTAACTGATAATGAAACCTCTTTAATCTCGTCTTCCAAAAAAAATGAGTCAAACACGAGTGTTAAGCATTCAGAAAGGTACAGTCAATCCTTATCAAATCTTTGTTTTTCTTCTTTCTAGGCCTAAAGAAGTTAATTCATTTTCATATTGACGCAGAATGCATGATTGGTCCTGTGCTGCTCTTATCGCATTCCTATCCAATAATAGGTACTCTGGCTCTTTTTTTAAGGTATTTTAATCGAGCATGTAAACATGTGTTATTCTTTGATGCTCTTTCATTCAGCATCATTAATCCCCAGCATGAAATCAATAGACTTAAAACTTTTAATCACGTCAAAATGCAACACAGAAATCCACAAATGACTTCAGTTCATCACACACACTGAATAGCCTGCAAATTGGAAGCTGTGCCTTCTTTTTGCCTTGGGAATCAGCAAACCCTAAGCTAGTCTTTCACTAAAGTAAAATGATTCTTTCTCCAAGAATCTGCCATTAAGGGAAGAAAAAAAAAAAGCAGATAAAGAAAACACGGGATTTTCTGTTTGCTCAGTCATCTTTTTTCATCCCTTGTGGTCTCATTGGCCTTATGAGAAACACTTTTTTACTGCAACCTCCTGCCAGTATGCACGTTTAAAAAAAGTTTCAAAACAATTACAGTAACTGGGTTACACAATGTACTGGAGATGCAAGAGAAGGGAAAAACAGCTTTGTGGCTGTTTATTTTCCCTTTTTAACAGCACACATTGTTTGTCTGCTTGAAAAGAATGCATAAGGGACAACAATCTTAAAACAAAAAAAAAAAGAAGAAAGAAAATTAGCTCAACCTTGGACACAGAAAGTGACAAAAATCTCTTCAATGGGGCAGAAACGGTGGCTGAGAAACTGCACTTTCACAACTAGAATACCATAATTAACAACAATCAGACTCATCCTTTGATTGGCAAAAGAGCAGAAACAGGTAAACGGGGAAAAGGAATAATCTAGACAACTGGAATATCATCTTTAATTCTACTACATTAAAAAGCACTGAAAGCTCGCTAATTAAAAAGAAGAAAATACAGTTTGGAAAGCGAAATACATGGAGAAGTGTGGAAACCGGCATGCTGAACCCATGATTTGGGAGACTTCCTAGGTCCATGACATATTCCCACCCCCTGTACCTCGAACAGCCCTAAACAGCATATCCCTAAACCCATGAGGTCCTTCACTGGTAAACTGGAGCTTCTCTGGTACCAACCACAACACACATGTTCACACATTCATTCTGGCAACTGCCCTTTTTCAACCCACAGGCAGGGCAATGTTCTGAACGTTGTCTACATCTTGCAAAGAAGCCCCAAAAGGCAGGCAGAGTTCTGATGGTGGTACACTGGCAAGGTGTTGTGCTGTAGCCCTGCAGTCAGGTAATTCACCCAGAAGAAAGAGCATCACCCCTGGCTACAAGGATGCAGGGTCTTCTGCATAAGTGTCCATGAAAATGAGGCTACTCTGCAATCAGGAATGCAAGAACCATGAGGCTGTAAGTTTGGGCAGAAAAGGGGGATCTTGGCTCCATACCAGAAATCTGGACACAGCTCTCTGAAGGGAACAGTGAAAGCTCTACATCAGTATCCACAGCTGTTTCTGGCATGATGTTGATCCAGGGAATGGAGCCTACAGTCCCAGTCCTGTCCACGCCCAGGCAGGATACAGGTTCTTCTTATCCACTCTCCTTTCCCCCCCATGACTTCTGTGCTCCTGTCTATACAACAGCCCCATATTCAGCAAGAAGGGAGATGAGACACTCCACTGCTCCCCAGGTATCTCATCTGATTAGGCCTGCACCAAGGATTCCAATGATTTAATGTGATGCTTGTGCTGAGAACCCACATCTCAGGTCTCCCACTTTGTTGACAAGCTAGTTAATGAAGCTCATCTGCAGAGGTGGTAATATTGCTGTTGCTGCTGCCAGCTTGTTTGTCAAAAGAATCATCTCTGCTCCACGGTTATACAAAAAGGGCTATGCAGATTATCTCTGAGGGAAACTGATGCCTTTATTTCCTACTGGTTCCTTAGGTAGTCCATAACGACTTACATAACCTAAATGGGCTGTATTCCCACAAAAGCACTTATGATCACTAGGCCATCAGCAAAGTATACACCTAAACTAGATGGGTAGGGGCTCCTTTTTGGTTGCTTGGGAGACATGCAATTCTCTCCAGTGATTATAATAAGGAATTCAAGTGCTTTTCCTCAGAGGTCAGATCAACCTGCAAAGCGTAACTTTAACACAGAGGTAGAAGTTTGTGTTCACAGTGAGGCACCAGTGATACTTGCTCATACAATGAAAAAGTTTTGTGATTGTGTAGCAGAGTAGCACAACATAGTCTCACTACAACTGAGAAAGGGAATGAAAATTTCATAGCAAGTATAACTAATCTGCACTTTATTGTAAGTATCCAGAATCTTAGTGACCTCCTGATTTTGCAGGTTTTTTTCCCACTGAAAGTAATGTTTATGCACTAAGCAGCATGAAGGAAAAGGTGTAGATTAGGGAATTACTTTAAATGTTTTGGCTATCCTAGACGCATTAATTTTTCATTATCTCCTTCATGAAAAAAAACCCACAAAAAACCAACAAAAACAAAAAAACAAAACACAACAAAAAAACCCCACAAACAAAAACAACAACAACAAAACCAACTAACCAACCAACCAACCAACCAAATAAAAAAAAAACGGTGGTAAAACTAAAATATGAAATGAGGACATTCCAAACCAAGCAAAGAGCAGATCAAGCATATTCTTCTGGCAGTGCTCTTATTATCAGTAACTTCCTATTTACTATCATCATTATTACTCTTTATCCTTTTCTTAAAAATTATCCAGATTATATCTCCAAATGTGTTTTGGTTTTTTTTCTGTTTGACAGATGCTAGATTCACTTTCAGCTGAAAGCAATCAAATGTTATGCATAAGAAATACATTTTTTAAAGCCTGTGCTCTGTAGTTAACAATTTTGTCCTGGAGATGAATTGCAAGCACAGACTTGGGCCTTAACATTCTTACTAACTTAATCGGAATCCTAACAAGTCAAACAGTGTACTCTGCACTGCAATGCTTATTTTCTTTTTGAACTGGTGACAAATGAAAACAACTGCTTCAATTTAGTCTTACAAATGACAGAAATAAAACAGAACACTACAAATGTTTGTCTTTGAACAGTGGAGAGTCAAAGCAAACTAAGGTGAAATTGGTGTCCGGCAGGGTAATTCAGATCAGGAAACTCATCCAAATCCATAGTAGCTTGACCCAAACATAGCCCCAGAGGCAGTGCTACAGCTGCCAGAGAGACAGCTATCCAAGAAGCCAGCAGAGATGCAAGCCAAGAAGCCAGCCATGAACCCACAGGCCAATGCAGGAAAGCTATAATCCAGAATTTGGCATCTGGGTCCTCCAGCTGCCAAACATCCCCCATCTGGCTGAGCCTGTGGACAAGGTGTTAAAAAGAACAGGGGTAAATTATACAAGAGCAAAAGCAGTACCGTTTGCAAGACATCAAGGATGAAGAGGCACGCTGTGCCTGCCAACACATGAAATTCATGCATATTATCACTTTTTCCTGGTGGATCAGGGGAGGCAACATGGACAAAATGCTTAACATTTTATAGGAGATGAACAGTTAGATGTGCATGAACCCAAGCAACAGTCCCAGCCTGTGGCCGTCCACAGAGGTCAGTAGATGTAGAAGATTTGTGTGGAACTGGTTTTGAGTAAAACTTAAGAGCTTTGAGTAGAAACCAATTTTAAAAAAAAAGGAAAAAAGCCTACCAAAAATGTTTCTTCAAGACTTTGTGATCCACTTTGTTCCTCTGCCACCACAAAAGAAATCAAGTATCTAAGAATATTTCTGCACTTTCACAACTAGAATACCATAATTTTGAGTTTAATTTTATGGAAGGATAACTCTCTCCCAATTTAGTGGAAAAAGATAATTTTAAGTAACACAAAATTGAAAAAAACACCAAACCCAGGTAGGCATAAAATTTAATTCGAATGAAATATATCCACTCATATAGTTGCATTTACTTGTAGCTGAATTAACTTCTGACAAGCAGTTACTGTGCCTAAACTGCAACAGTGCCATATCCCAAGAAAAAGGACCAGCTGCGAGGAATAATGGCAGTGTCAGCAGTATTAAGTGCACAGTAAGAATTCATACTTTCAAATAATACACTGACTTAAATATTTATCTCATTGATCTAATTTCCACCTTTCACTCTACAGACAGATTCACGTGGTCTAAATGAGGTTTGACAGATAAAACTTTTTTGACCAATTTGGTCTGTTATTTTAAAAATACATGAAAACCCTATAGCTCTCTTCCAAATTCCTGTTTTTATTAGAATCTATTTCCCTTGCCAAATATTACATTTCAATCTCATCACACTCCAGTCAGAGTGCACTAACTTTCAGCAGTTTAAAATTGCTACATGAGTTCACAAAATCAACCAGGTTGGAAAAGACCTCTGAGATCATCAAGTCCAACCTATGACCAAACACAACCTTATCACACTAGATCCTGACACTCAGTACCACGTCCGGCCTCTTCCTAAACACATCCAGAGACAGTAACTCCACCACCTCCCTGGGCAGCCATTTCAATGCCCAATCACTCTTTCTGTGTAGAACGTCTTCCTAATGTCTAACCTAAACTTTCCCCGCCTCAGCTTAAGACTGCTCTCTTGTCCTACTGCTGGTTGCCTGGGAGAAGAGAACAATCCCCACCTGGCTACAACTCCTTTCTGGGAGTTGTAGAGAGCAATAAGGTCTCCCCGAGCCTCCTCTTCTCCAAGTGACTTATACCATCTTCATCTACATCTCACCACGCACGTTATTCAGCAGGCCACACTAGTAGGATCTCATATTCATTACTGTGCTTTGAGTACACTCTATATGTAAATCCATGGGCAATTTTTAAAGCAAAATATTGACAACATTAAAAAGGAGCAAAAAATTAACAACATAAAATTCCCTCTTGAAAATGCGTTCTATAGAATGGAAGCTAATATAATTGGTGATTACACAGAATATTACAGTTCATTTCAGCTAAATAAATCTGCATTAAAAATTGTATCTGAAATATACATATATTTTAGAAACACAACATTTTGGGAGACTACTTGGGTCTTCAGAATAATTTCTGAAGTTGCACTGATAATTTCAATCAAAGAAAATTCTAGGACTTTTAAAAAAATAATGTATCATTTCAATTTCATAGCCCAGGAAACCTTAAAAGCTTTGTATTGGTTTTAACAGAGAAATTGTCCCTGCTGCTTCTTTGAAAATGTTTGAGTAATAAGATCCTGCAAAATTTAATATAAATATACCAGTTGTAATGTAATTAACTGCAAACTGGAGATAGGAGTAGATTTAGGGAATGATTTCTGTCTTTGACTACTCATTAGCAATATGAATGTGTAACTGCTTTTAAACATGACTTCTTCCTAATTTTATTATGAAGCTTAGCTGTACTTATAAATGTGAAGCATTTGACTTATTCTGCAACTTATTTGCCTGTATTGAATGTGTGAAGTTGTTTTTCCATCTCTACTCCACAGGTAGGCACATGGATTACTAAGAGCAGATAAAGCAGTGAGTTGATGAGTTTACACTTGTCACACAATCACCACAATTCAAAAGGAATCTTCTAAGGGGCCCACAAAACAAACAAAAGAAAGGAGGAGGACAAACAAGTAGCTAGCACACTGAGAGTGGACATTTCATTGCACACTATTTTAAAACCCAGTAAAACAACAGCAATGAATCCAACAAAAACAGAAACCCTATCAGCTTTGGTATGTCCCTGCTGCCACATGACATCATTTCTACTTGAGCAAAATGGGGTGAACCTGAAGGCCCCCTTAAGGCATCACAACAGTTGCTGAAACCTTCCAGTCAGCCCCACACTGGACTGGGATATAAACTCTGCACCCTAAAGCAGGGCATCTACTAGGCACACTACACAGTAGGGTCCTAAAATTTTGCCCTCCTCGAAATAAAAGCAAGGACATGTTTGCAAAGAGCACTTTCTTCATTTTACAGCTTTGCTTGCCAACTGTTTCATGGTAGCTGGCAATGACCCATTATAACATGAGCTGCACTGGTTCACATTAACTTTGTTACTCTATTTCAGTAGACTATTATGAACATTTTTAAACTGCATTATTAAACATCTGACAACACAGGGGTTTTTTTATATTCTTGTATTTCAGACATTTGGATTTGGAAGAAAAAATAAAAATGCAGATTTCCCACCACCCTCCCAGCCCCAAAATATAAAACGCAACTGGAAAACTCAACTTTGGACCTTTTCTAGCCGCACATATTCCTCCAGTCATGACACAAAGAGGGAAAGAAAACTGAAAAGCACTGCTACTAGACTTTGTCAATAAAACAGAACATTATATAATACACAATAAAATGCTTCATACCTGGAGTTGAAAAAACGAAAAGGGTTAACAGCTGACCTGGCACAGCCCCACATGCTCTCTCTGGAAATTGAACACAGACAATTAGGAATTTTAAGTTACCCTAAACAATCCAAGGGGACTTAGACAAGCTTGAGCAACACTTACTGCAAAGTAAGTAAGGCACATACAGCCTCATTGTGGAAAGCACTTTAGGATTTTCCCATTCACTTAAAACTCTTCTTAAACTGAAATTGCTCTGTAGAGGTCCCAGCTAATGATGAGGAAGTCATTAAGAGCTCTGCGATTAATTTGCACGGGAGCAGAGTCAAAGCTTAAGGGTCCATGTGTCACTCAGTCCTAATTCTGGATCATGACAGATCATATTTTCTTATTAAAAAATAATCAGTGACCAAGAGATAAACATTAACAAGAATCTACAGCAGACAGACATTGCACGAAGAGTAAATAGAGGCTGGAGTGAATGTCTGCTCCCAGAATTCTGCTGCGTAAGTAATATTATTCCCAACACATAACTGAAAAAACATAGGCTTTAATGCTTTTTACTTGAAACTGAGACTCCAGGGAAAATAGATAATCCTCTAGAATATTATACAAATATACAGTGTCATAGCTGTATAAGCTCCTATGCTGGTTGAGATCAGGACTATGTGGAATGTTCCTTTTCACTGACAAATTCTGATCTACCGCATGTGCTCAAACAGGAAGCATCATACAGCTGGTTTTTGGAAAATGTTCCAGCGCATTAGGGCAAAAAAAAAAAGAAAAACCTGTAGAAAGCCAAGAACGGGAATAACCCCCTTAGTCCTCTCTGTGGTTGAGACCTCAAATGTACTGTGAAATTAGTCTGAGGCCAACTCCCAAGAAACTACCAAAAATATTAGAGTAACAATATGAATCATAAAAAAAGATATAGTAGCAGCTGAATGCATTTGCACCGAAAATGTTTTGGATCTTTCATAAGATCCAAATGCTCAAGTAAAATGGCTAGGTTGGCATAGTAATTGTCGAAAGTGAAAAGGAAATTTTCAGAGCAACTTCTTTTGATTTATGTAATCGTACTATGCTGTTGGAAACCTACAAATAATCTATTTTCTCTCAAGATTTTGCACTGCATATTTTGAACTGCTCAGATTGCTTTGCCTCAAATGTAAGTATTTGCTTTCTTTACTGTTTTTGCCAGTTGTTAGATGTTAAATTTCTGATGACAGAAATATGCTATGTAGATGACAAAACGATATAAAGAATTTTTGAAATCTAAGTTATTAGCTCTACCATTGCCCGTTACAGTTTTTTTTCCCCAAACTCTTTTTTCACTCTTCATGTAGAGCCTCTTTCTTCTCAGAAACACATCTTAGGTACTTGGCCCACAGTATTATAGAATCACAGAATATGCTGAGTTGGAAGGGACCCACAAGGATCACTGAGTCCAACTCTTAAACCCTGCACAGCAAGGTTAAGCCCTGCCCAAAAGTCACACCATGTGCCTGAGAGCATTGTCTAAATGCTTCTTGAACTCTGTCAGGCTCAGTGCTGTGACCACTCCCCTGAGGAGTGGTCATCCAGTGCCCAACCATCCTCTGGGTGAAGAACCTAAACCTCCCCTGACACAACTTCAGGCCATTCCCTCAGGTCCTGTCACTGGTCACCACAGAGAAGAGATCGGTGCCTGCCCCTCCTCTTCTCCTCACAAGGAAGTTGTAACTGCAGTGAGGTCTCCCCTGAGTCTCCTCTTCTCCAGGCTGAACAAACCAAGCAACCTCAGGTACAGATTTTATTTCACAGCTGTGTCAGTACCTGATCAAAGGGCACTGGGACAAAATCTCCCCTGCCCCATCAGCCCTCAACTGAAAGCAATATGCACTGGAGAAGTGGTAACTGGAAACCAAAACACTGACTGTTCTCTTCCATGTCAATTAATTTATAATCACCTCTGTGTCTTACTGGAAAATTATTTATTCCTGATATAAACAGTAGATTACTCAGACGTCATAACTCTAAATTTTGTACACTTTTCATAAAGGACCCATTTTAACAACTAAGCAGTAGGGCAGACAAAAATACACTTGTTGAGGTATTCTCATGTTGAATTTTTTTCAGTGGGAAATTCAGCAGACAAACTCTGCTTAGAACTTATGGTTTCCACACAATGAAGGAAAAGACACTCAGACATTATCCAATCAACCTCACAGACACCTAAAACTTATTATGTTCCTTTCTCTTTGGCATGAAAGCCAAAGGGCTGTGGCCTCCCCCCCGGTCTCTGCTCCAATCGAGAAATCATGGGGAGAAATAGCCAACCGTTGTCTCTGGGGCTTGAAGCTTATCTGTGCTATGAAAATGGCTAAAACACACCTAAAACAACAGGTAATCAGCGGAAAAGGGACCTTCCCAATCCAAAATAAAAGTGTAAGAGGAATAACAAGAGATAAAGGACCACTCCTGGATATCTCTTGCATACAAATGTAGGTATCTAGCTTCCTGCGTTATTGCTGTAACCACTAGTTTTTTATGCCATAGGTGGGTGGCTGCACCACTGCTGCTGCTTGCTGTCCCATTTTTAAACAGTGATGGCTGTTATGAAGAGGAGAGCATGCCCTGGGTTTTACAATAGGTAGAAATAAGTAAGCCAGAACAAAGTACTTGATCTCCTAATTTCCACAGTGGGAATGTTGGGAATGTGAGCCATTCTTTTTTTTCCAAACTGTATGTAAATGAACAACTACAGGTCAGAAGCCCAAGCTCCAAAGAGAGCAGAGATGACTCAAAGCCAAGTACCTACCTAGGAGGTCAGTGGAGACAGCTCTAGGAAGCTGGCTGCTCTGCAGCTGAACTTCAAAGCCTTTAACTATGCTTTAAACACGCTATGTTGTGGGAGTGTTGAATGCCTTGTGCAGGTGCTCTGAAACACTGCTGGAGCCAATCGTGTATTTCATAACCTCACAACACCTCCCCCTGACCTATCCCAAAGCAGGCAATCTGCATCTTGTCTCAAGTGCCCGTGCTATTATGGCTTGCCTTGGTCCTGGGTACTCGCAGTACTTCACATGTGTTGCAAGCATTTGGGGATAGTGGTACCTCTATGCCATGCAGTACATTCACAAGGATTTACCAGTTACAGAACTGCATGTACTTGGTAGTTTCTCTCAAGTAAGAGGAACCCCAAATTTCATTATTCTGACTATGCTTTAGCTGGGGCTAAGAATTTCAGATATAATGTGGTGATACAGACAGCAAGCAGTTCCAAAGTGGAAATACTGAGTGCAAAGGGAATCAACCTGTTCAGTGGGATAAATAATTTTCAGCAAATAATTTATTATACAACATTACCCTGCTACTGTGTTTTTGAAACTTTTATGATTGAAATTTCAATCATTATTCCAGTTCCTCCTGTGAACTCATTTATAAATTGTTTGACTCTTTGGCCCCGACAAGCAACGGATTACAGAAACAGCAGTGGTCATCAGTTCTTAAGATAAACACCACGGTGCCTTCTATGTTTATTTGACAGCACTGTGTGTCCCTGATTTATCATGTATTATCCCAGTCCTGTGCTAAATACTGTATTTTTCATACAAGTAATTGAGAGAGGTATTTTGACAAGACTGAGATTGCTGACTTTTAACATGTAAATAAATAGAGTATTTTAGTGCCTGATGTCAGCTTCTGGTCATTCCCAGGTTAATTTATTTTTCAGCTCTGTTTGCAATGCTGGGCAATTCTGACAGCAGCAGATACTCTATACAGGCCTTAGGATGAGCACTTTCTAGGGCAGTCTCTGACCTCAGTACCTGCAAGCCTGCCCCATGACACCTGAGCGAGTGACACCAACTAGGCAAGAGGTTTGGCCTTTGCTGCCTCCTCTGATCCACCCTGGTCTCTTCCTCTTTTTCTTCTTGTCTCAGCTTTCATATTTTCTTGAATCACTGTATCCTGTGGCAATTCAGTATATCTCAGAAGGACAAATAAAGAAAAACACGACCCAAAACTTCATCCTTCAGGCATCTTTTGTCACATCTCTAATGATGGAGGTGTACAGTTTGACTCTGAAATCTGTGAGCATCATTACTTCAGGATTAGATGCCATTGTGTGCTGCTTCAGTCCTTGTTTCAGCCTTCACTTCCTTTCATTTTGGATAGAGTAATTTCATGTGTGTGGTGACTTTAAGCTCTAAGTATCCTTTCCATGATGTATTCAAAATAGTAACGCTCATGTCCTAAGTCACAAACACATGGACAATGACACCTCCTTGGCACTCAGGCTCAACACAAAAAACTCTTCTGTATCCATTATCCAGGAACTTCCTTTCATTTCTCTTTTACTTCCAGCCCAAAAAGAACTTGCTGTGAGAAATGAGATTGAGGTGGGGTCACTACTAGTCACCGAGAATTGAACTAACAGACAGGAAAACCTAGCACAATCTTTTCCCATTATGCAGGAGAAAGGAAAACGGAAGAAAAAAACTGTAGGTTGGTGGTTTTTTTTGTAATCCCTGTATTTACATGCTCATTCAATTATGCCTTGCTGAACAGTGCTCCTCTCTTAATAGTTCCCTCCTTTGCATGCGGCTTACATACCCATGGTCTTATGCAACTTTTGTGGCGCGTGCACTGATCTAAATAGGACAATTTTTCCATAAATCAGTATAAGCACTGCTATTAAGATTTAATTGTGCTGCATATTTGTCTGTCACAAAATCACAGGAACTGCCTTATGCAAAAGGAAAGATAAAAATTTATCTGATCTAGATAATGAAAAAAAGAAGTAATTTTGGCTCAAGTGACAGCAGAGGACAATGCTCTTTTTTTTTCTTATCAGTAAGCCAAGGCAGCAGTTCACTGAGGTAGTTTCATTGTGGCTTTTTCTGGCAGTGTTCTGCTATCTAATCCACACCTCTAAGTATTTGCTACAGCTCTGAATTTCTGAAGGCACACAGCTCTGCCCCTGCTTTTTGCACTTATTTCGAAAGAAAAAACATAAAAAGTTGAATAACGAATCACTGGAGGAACAGATACCAAATAGGTGTACAAACTGCTAACTGGGTAGCAGTAATTGATAACGTTATTTATAATTCCTTCTTCAGTGTCATGCTCTTCAAGCAATTATAGAATGCCTACCTCCCTATCCATAAAATGCATTTCACATATCTAACAACTAATGACTCTGGAGCAACACATTGTAGTGGATTAAGCAGGGGACTAAGAGGCAGACGTTCCTGATCCCAGCTCATTCTCTGCTCTGCTGCATGGCCTTGAGCAAGTCGCTAACCTGTGGATAATTATAATATCTGAACACACAGGGGACCTGTACAATTTAATTAGTTAATGTTTGCAAAGCACTCCAAAGATAAAAAGCAGTATATGAATGATAATTATATGCTATTGTTTTGTGGCAATTTATTCCAAAGCAAATTTGTGTAAACATGTTTAGAAATGTTAAATTCCAATAATGGCAAATTTTGATAACTACCTTGAAATGATCGGCACTTCTTAGAGTAAAATTTAAATTAATTAACAAATCTAATTTATTTCTGAGAAGATATTTATATGTGAGTTCAATATAGACACTAAACTGAAGCTGGGAAACAAGATTTTAGAAAATTTGCTCGTGATGTATATAGGAAATGAAAGAGACATACAAAAGGTATCAATCAATACATATTGCAAATAACTCTTTTTGCATCATATTGGTTCCCAAAATAGCCCAAGTGTTGAGTTACTATTTTTCTTTTTAGCATCCAGACTTCTGTTACAGTTTCAGGATTAATCATTAGAACAAAAAAGGTTGATGGCAAAACTCCTGTGGACTTTAACAGAAACAGGATTCCTTAGTTCTTCCAGCTTATGCACTTAAATATTTTTCTCAAAAGGAAAATATTACTCCTAGCAACAGTGGGGTAAAATATGTATTCTAGAGCCACCCCTTCGAAGTGATTCAAGAGAAGAGACATCCTAATGGCAATGTCCTTGCTCTACAATCATCTACTCTTACTACCTTACAATCATCTACTTCTTACTCTTACAGGGGAGACAGGAAAACATGATTTTGTGTAGACCAAGCTAAAAGCACTTTTATTTTCAAATTAGCTTTCTTCAGGGAACAATTTGACAATACCCCTATCCCCTGATACACTGTCACTTAAGCAATACAGTCCTTTCAAAGTAGGCAGTGATGTTAACTTCTTTGTAGAAGCTGTTTTTGATTTACAGTTGTCATTCACCTAGCCCTTGTTCCTAATGGTCTCTGGTCTCTGTTATCCTGGCAAAAGGCTCTGGAACATGGATCAAAAAATTTTCACACCAAAAATATTAGTGCAGGCAAAGAATGGCATCCTTTGATTTTACTGTCCAACTGTCAAATTATTAAACTTTTCTTTTGTCAAATATCACATAATCCCCCCCCCCAAAAAAAAAAAAGAAAAATAACCTTTTTAAAATAATATAAGTTCAATGGATTATGGAAACCCAAGATTCATACTTAGTGCCT